>VWZG01002885.1:19336-56453 GCA_013396735.1 Grallaria varia | reverse complement strand
CCTTTCCTACTCACCCTCTTCGTTCCCCTTTTCTACTCACCCTCTTCATTCCCCTTTCCTACTCACCCTCTTCGTTCCCCTTTTCTACTCACCCTCTTCATTCCCCTTTCCTACTCACCCTCTTCGTTCCCCTTTTCTACTCACCCTCTTCATTCCCCTTTCCTACTCACCCTCTTTGTTCCCCTTTCCTACTCACCCTCTTCGTTCCCCTTTTCTACTCACCCTCTTCATTCCCCTTTCCTACTCACCCTCTTCGTTCCCCTTTTCTACTCACCCTCTTCATTCCCCTTTCCTACTCACCCTCTTCATTCCCCTTTCCTACTCACCCTCTTCGTTCCCCTTTCCTACTCACCCTCTTCATTCCCCTTTCCTACTCACCCTCTTCGTTCCCCGAAACGATGGAATACACGACCGTCTGGTTGAGGGCGGCCGCGGTGACAACGGCGACCACGGTTCCTCTCGGGGCGCTCTCGCTCACTGGGGAGGGTCTGCGGGAGGGAACAGAAGGGTTTGGGTGACATTCCAGTTGCCTGAACGGCTGGTTTAGTGATTCCCTCCGTCTGCCAAAGGGAGAGGATCAGTCAGTGAAGAAAAACGTGTTAAAAAGGCAAATGTCGAACCTTCCCAAATGCAAAAGGCAGTAAGGAGTCCAACTGACAAGAGGTGGAAATACAAAGACCTAATGGTTCTCTGATAGGAGAAATGGAAAAGAAGGGAATAACGAGAAGAAACTGTAATAAAAGCACCATCACTGCCTGATAAACCTCGAGGAACATCTAGAACATACCAGATCTTTTATAGCACTCAGGTCCACTAAGAAAACTCAATGATCTGGCAGAAAAACATGTAGGAAAATCCACTCATGGATCAAACTCTACCATTTAGACAGTAAACACTTCAGGGTCACCTCCACAGAAATTCCTGCTCTCCAGGAGGAAACATAACATTTCCTGCCAACCCATTTTGGTAGTAAAAGCCAAGATATTTTTCAGGAAATTAACTGTACCCCAACTCTATCCAAGCCCTGGGAGGGTGGGCAGGCCCCGGCACAGGGTGCCCAGAGAAGCTGTGGCTGCCCCTGGATCCCTGCAAGTGTCCAAGGTCAGGTTGGATGGGGCTTGGAGCCACCTGGGCTGGTGGAAGGTGTCCTTGCCCATGGCAGGGGGTGGCACTGGGTGGGGTTTAAAGCCCCTTCCAAGCCAAACCATTCCATGATGCTGTGATTCTGTACACACCCAACTTGTAAGCATTGAGGACATTTTTTTTATTCACTGAGCACTGATTTATGCAAAGAAAGAAAAAGAAAAGGGATTGCCCCTCTAACACTCAGTATCTCCCAATCTTCCTGCCCTGCAGACACCAAACAGGGAGCATCTCGCATTCAGCACAATTCCAGCAGGTCTAAATAATGAGTTTCTGCCCAAAACACAACAAAGAATTGCTTCCCTTTTTCTCTTCTAGTCTGCAAATCCCATTCCTCAGAAAAAGTGATGAGGAACATTTGGAGACGCCGTTTCCTCAAGGAAACTGTAACTGCTTCGGGAGGAACAAAGAGTCTGTGCTGATGCCTTTCAACCAGCAACCTGAACAATTTCAACAAAGGCAAGTGAGACACTCGAGCTCCTCTCAAATCAGACATTCAGGTTTTCATCACGGCAAGCAAAAGTTGAATTCATGCTTAAAACTCTTCCCCAAAAATTTTTTTAAAGGAATTTTTTACACTGAGCTGTAAAGGCAGATGGGTTCTTTTCCAGCAAGGAAAAGAACCCTTTTATGTCTCGTTATATATTATGTTGGTTTGTCTTCCTTCTGATTCAAACAAACCCCTCTCCAATTTCATTGCAAATGCACTTTCAGTGTGTTCTTTCCACGGCAGTGGCCTTGAGCCTCCCAACTCTGCCACCGCTGAACCCAAATCGATACTGATGGACAAATCAATAACTGTTAGAGAGAGGTTTTGTGTTGGCTCTGAGAGGCTCTGGAGGGAAGGGAAGAAACATTCCCCCACCCCGGTAATGGCTTTGATTTTATTCCCCTGACTTAACTCCTGCAATTGGGATGCAGCACCTGGATTAAAACCCTCAGCTCGTCCCTTCAGAGCATTTCGCTGGATTGGAGAGAAGCAAAGAGGCAAAAGACCATTCAGCTGACAATACCCTGGGTTTATCCCCTACTACAAGCTCTCATAAGCTTTCCTGGGGAATAAATTCATTCTTTTCTAAGTTTTGAATGACTAACACGTAAACGGGTGCTTTTTTTTTCTTTCTTTCTAGGTAGAGGACATGCTATTTGTAGCTGCTTCAGGGCACAGGCAAAGGTGCTTTTACTCAATAACTTTGCGTTACTGGATGATAAAAAATGGTTGTTTTTGTGAGAAGATGTGACACCAGCAAAGCAGGAGAATCCAGCCCAAGGCACACAGAGAAGGCTTGGAAAACCCCGTGCAAGGGCAGGGCACATCCACACGGTCCCTGGGTGTAAGAAGACCCCTTGGAATGACGTGACAACCCAGCTGCACCCCATAAAGCTGAGGGTGAAATGGGATGGACAGCAATTGCTGCTCAGCCCACCCAGAGCTTTCATCTTTGCGCCTCAACACTTTCCTTTGCACAACCATCCTTTGGCCACGACAGCTTAAACCTGTTCCCAGCACACCAACGTTTTGTCCATTCCCATGGCATTTTTCCATACCATCCCAGTGATGTGGGTTTGAGGTGGGCTGATTCCTCTCAATGTTTCCATGGAAAGAGTACCTGGTAGCTTGTCAGCATCCAGGATGGGATGGAGCCCAGGAGAAACCCCCTCATCACCTTGCTTGGAGTATGAAACCACATCCCCAAAATGGGTTTGGCCGTCAGGAAAAACCAAAGCAATCCCAAATTAAGAGAACAGGATTAAAATGAAATCATTACTTACCCACCAAAATGCTGAAAACAGATATAAATTTTGAAATTAATAGTATCTTTTAATTTGTTCTATCTCAGTTATGTGCGTCTTGACCGGAGAGGGAAATGGACCCTGAGCACAGATCAAATACATTACAGGGCTTAACTATTTGAAGTGTCTAAAGTGAAATTTTAGCTTTTCCTCTCCACTTTTCTGCTGCCCCTTTTTCCCTTTGCTGAGCACGTCGGACTCGCAGCCATTTTTCAATTTGCCCGAGATCCAACAGGCTTTAAATTCACCATGAAACTTGCCTGTCTCTGGCAGCACGAACATGAGATTTCATAAAAAATTAAATTTAAAAGCAGCAAACCCAATAGTAATTTGGAAAATTGGTTTAGCACTGAATTCTAAGAGCATGATGTGTACGGACTCCATATTAGACACTTCAGTCAACTCTATTTTGTGGACTTTATATTTTATATATCTGCTTTTTTAACATGTCGATTTATATATGAATTCTTGGAGGTCCATAAGCATAGCTCAGAACTCAAGCTTTGTTGCTGTTTAATGACATTGTTCAGATTCTCATCTCAACTTGATTAACACTGAGGGCGTTTTTACTCAACTTATCCAATTTCTGGGCTCCTGGAGCTGGAGCTGGAACTGTCTGCACAGTTTGCCACAGACAGGGGTTATTGTTTTGCAGGAAAAGAGTATTTTCTTCATAATAAGATTCATTTTTTCCAAGCGGTTTGGCTTCAAGGCATGCTGAGAAGGATCACGTATTACTTACTGGGCCTGGCATCCTCCCACTGTGTCTCAATTCCCAAGCAGGTTGGAGACACTCCGACCTTCCCATGGTGTTTTCCCTAATCCAGATGACAAGGGATTGTGGACGGTGACCCCCTGTCAGAACCTGCTCTGTTTTAAACCAGATGTCACATCTGACCCTCATCCACACTGAGGATGTGCCTTCCTCTCCTTGGAACCACCAGGGAACATCTCACCAGAACATTTCAGTGAAAAATAAACCATAATATTAAAGTTTCCTCTTCGTTTGGTAGAAAGAAGCAGAAAGTTTGAACAAAAATGCAGGGCAGCACTGCTAAAACAAGGAAAACCAGAGGGAAAAAGGGTGATGCTCCTACTTCACCTTAATTATCTCGCTCCCTAATTTTCCAATGGCAAATCATGCTTCAATATTTGCTGTAGAAATAATTACATTTTCTAATTCACATAACTACGTGAGTGCTTTCTTATTTTTTATTAAAAACCAATTAAGTGCCAGGAGAAAACCCCCACAAACCAGCAATTCCAAAGGCAAAATCCCCCATATTTTCCTGAAGCTGCCACTGATGGGAGAGGCAAATTAAAAATGTGTGTTGGAAGCTTCAGGTTGAGGAAAACATTGACTGGTTTTACCCCCACACTTCAGAAATGCTACATGAAAAAGGCTGGCAGTGATCTTTCATTGGCAAAATATAAATTCCATTGCAGGAGAGGTGGGAGAAGCAGTGGGAAGGTTTGGATATCCTGGGAAAAGGATGACCCAAATGGATGGTCTAAATCTACCATCATTAAACAAAAAACCCTAAAAAAACCCTAAAGCCCTGTGGACTTTTGTGACAAAAAGGGGGAAATTATCCATACGACTTAAAATCCCAGGCAGCTCTGCTAGTAGGGGAAAAAAGAAAAGTTAATTACACAAACAAGTTGATTAAAGAAACACAACCTGATGGAAAACCATCTTAGGCAGAAGTTTAGATCCTGGAAGTGTCCAAGGCCAGGTTGGATGGGGCTTGGAGCAGCCAGGGCTGGTGGAAGGTGTCCCTGCCCATGGTGGGGCGTTGGAATGAGATGGGATTTAAGGACCTTCCAACCCAAACCACGCTGGGATTCGGGGATTCTACGAGGCCAGGGCCACTCAGATATTTAGAACTACAGAACATCCTGAGCTGGAAGGGACCTCCAGGGCTCGTCGTGTCCAACTCGGAGCACTGTGGCTGCTCTCCTGTGCCAGATTCTCCTGGCACCAGAGGAGTCAGGTTCCAGCCATGGAATGGTGCCCTCAATGCCGCTGGGCAGGGCTCCCCATTCCCTCTTTCCCAACAAGGATATCACTGTTTGACTGAACAGCAATAAGAACTGGGAGAAGTCTCTTGGAGTAGCCCTTCCCACTGCTGCTTCCCGGCACAGCTCCGTCACTTTGGCCTGGGAAATCCCTATTGGCTCCCATGGCGTTTGCCGACGATGCCAAAGGATTTAATCAGGTGGAAAACATTAGCCTGCATGTCCCAGAATGTTGCTTTTCAGGCAGAACACGATTTCACAGCGGAGTGTTGGTACTGGTAGAGAAATAAAATCATACACAGCATTTCCAGGCAGTAACAGCCTCGACTTTCCAGCTTCACAGGCTTCCCCATGAACCTTTGGATTGCTGTACAACTGGACACGTCTTTTCCAGCAGGTCTGGGACCTGTAACGCAACACTACCAGAAGCTGTAAGTTTCCATGGTTTTTCCTTTTTTTCCTGCTCCGAAATGCCTGGACACCTGTTTAATGTACCCACGGGCAATAATTAGGAAGCAATGATGCTGCTCGGGGTTCACATTTCATTCCCTGCTCCAGCAGCACATTGCTGTCAGCAATGACCTTCCAGTTGCAGAGGGCGTGGGATTTGTTAATTAAGAAACCACCAAAAAGATCCCGAATCCCTTTGAACTCTCCCTTTTTTAAAATGAGAATGTGCCCATAAAGAGGACAGGCTTGAATCTATATTCACTTGAGATTTGCTTCACATCTGGTCTTCACTGCTTTGCAGCACTACTCATTAATATCTGTTAATTAAGAAATGAAAGTGTTGCCATTAGTTGTCGGGAAGAAATGGACACTTCTGGATCAGTTCCTTGCTCTGGAGTTCGATCCAGAGCTGCTCTGGGTGGAGCTGTCAGGACAGGAGAAAGAACACCTGGAGAAAGGGGCCACTCAAAATCGGGGATCTGATTTTCCCAGGCAAGTGATTGATTTGGTTTATTGGGTTATCAACCTTTTTATTGGGTTGCCCAGAGAAGCTGTGGCTGCCCCTGGATCCCTGGGAGTGTCCAAGGCCAGGTTGGACGGGGCTTGGAGCAACCTGGGCTGGTGGGAGGTGTTCCTGCCCGTGGCAGGAGGTGGGACGGGATGGACTTTAAGGCTTTAAGGTCCCTTCCAAGCCAAACCATCCCATGATTCTGTGATTGCCTGTCCAGACACGCGGCTGTTCCACTGGTACAAAGCAGAATGAGATCAGTCAGCACTAAAAACTTGAATAAACTTGTCACAGTCTGTTTGGGCAGCGACGCTCAAAGTCTCACATGCCTTGCTCTGGCATCCCTGCCCTCACCACCCCAATGTGACCTTGCCCTCCCGGCTGTCACGTGCCTGCAGAGGGAGGCAGTGTCCTTGTCCTCTGCTGACAACTACCCCAGGCATTGCTTTGGGCGCTGGTTCCTCCCTGGGCCAGCAGGACTTTGGGAAAAGCAGCAAAACCCGAGTCATCACCAACAACCCCGCGGGAGACGTGGAGAGAGGAGCAGCATCAGCAACGTCCTTCCCCGGCAGCCTGAAGGTCAAGTGGGCTCGGAGTGGACCAGCTTTCTCCAATTTAATGTCCAAATTACAGCAGTTTGGTTCTTTTCCTCTTTTCTTCAAGCTTTGCTTTTTTGAGGCGCAACGCTCGACCTGGAGAACACTTTATTTATCAGGCACTGCTGCTGCCAGGTCTCTGAGAGTCACCTTTGACATCCATGATGAGGACAGGCACCACTAATGCAGTTAAACTCCTCGGCTCCGCAGGGAAGGTCCAGGCTGGAGCACTGGGACAACCTGCAGCACCAGCAGTGACACAGCAAGGACACTGGAGAAACATCTGTGGGAGCTTCAGTGAGTCCACCTTCCCAGAATCCAGCTCCCTGGGAGCACCAGGCATGGATCATCAGCCCTTGTTAGCCATGCCAGTGGCCTGGGAGCCCCTGGAGTGGCATCTGGCCAACCTGCTGGACCAGACCCTGCAGATCCACTGGAGAATCATGGAATCCCCCAAGTGCCATATGCACACCTTTCCCAAACACCTTCAGGGATGGGGACTCCCCAGCTGCCCTCAGCGTGCTGTTCCAATGCCTGACCACCCTTTCAGGGAAGAAATTTTCCATAATATCCAACTTGACCCTCCCCTGGCACGGTTTGAGGCCGTTTCCCCACCCTGGCTCCAACCTCCTTCCAGACAGCTGTAGGGAGCCAGAAGGTTCCCCCGCTGATGCTCCTCTGCTTCTCAGAGGGTGTGAGTGCTGGGAGGAGGGATGTCCCCAAGCCTGCTTGGTCTCCACCTTGCCATCCCCACCGGAAGAGCCTCCTGGCCCCACTCCATCCCACCGTGATGTACTTTGAGGTCCATCTATCCCACTCACCAGGAAGGACCTGGATTTTCTCCCTCGCCTGCTCCACGCTGTATTTCCTGGCTCCCAGAGCCCTCGGCTGCCCTTGGCTGTTCCACACGTACAGCACAGCAGCATTGAGAAGTCTCCAGGGTAATTTACACTCCAAACAAAGAAGGTCTGGGGCAGGGAGAGGGGGGGAGAGGCTGATTAATTTGCCCCAAGTTATGGAATAGTGCAGAAGGAGAGGCGGCGAATAAATGCAAATCTCTGCCTTCACCCACCTGGCTGCTGCCTCCCGTGGCAGTCACTTGAAGACACAGATATGAATCAATCAAAGCCTCCCTGGGTATTGTCCTAGTTATAGTGGCTGGGACCAGTTTATCACTGTGTGGGTGTAACTGGAACTGTGTATTCCATACCCTCTCTGCCATTTATCAGGAACTGTTAATGATGCATTGTTTGCAGCAGCTGCCCAGGGCACACCTGACACCTCCGGCTATGAACTGGGTGCATGAGAAAACAGAGAAAAGAGGGTTCCCTGTCTTCACACCAATGATTCAGGTGTGACAACTCCCCTCTGGGAATCATTAACACCTTCACACCCAACCTGAGGGGTCATGTCTGCTGATGGGCCATCAAGTAGACCAAGATATCCTGTGACTCACTGAGTAAATTGTCCACTGTGAAACCCCTCACCCTGGGGGAGGTACTGGGTGCTCCCATCTGAACCCAAGCGTACATAAGCTTGGGGTTTTGGGATTTGGGGCACTCACTCACTCGTCAGACTGAGAGGAGGACCAACAACAGGACTGCAACTGCCACTCTCAACCAGACTGTGACCACCAACTTTCTGGAAGGAAAACAGGTTTTCCTTTTCTTTTTCCTTTGGACTCAGGGGGACCACGTGGTGCTCAGCACAGGGGCTGGTGAGCACCATTCTGTTTGTGCCCTAGGGGGCTGGGTTGTACAACTGGGTTTTGAGGACTGAAACCAATTTTCCTTTGTATCAGTGTATCTATTGTAATCTTTTTATTAAATTGTAGTTCTGACTTCTAAACTCTTTTGAGTTGGATTCATTTCTCCTGCCGGTTTACTTTTAAACCACCACAGGTAGGAAGAGTGCTCCAAGCAGAGCCCCCCGAGTGCTGCTGGACTCCTGGCAGGGCTCGGAGCTGCCAGACCAACAGCTCAGGGCACAGTGGCACTTTTATCTCCCTTTTCACTCAGGCCATCTGGTCCCTCTCTCCCATATTTCGTATTTATTTTTGATTTTCTAACACATGCTGGGGCTTTGCTCTGTGAAACTGCTCAGCTGTGACCTTTTCCTAAGTACACACCGGGAAGTTTGTAAAACAGCTCGAAAACAATCCTGCAGTCAGCCAGATTAGGGTAATTACACAAGCAAAGATCAATTCTAATCCACTCTGAAGCCACTAATTCGCAGTCCTTCAGAAATTTGAGCGTCCGCATCCAACAGTTTATCATTTTGCAGGGTTCACCATCACTCTAAAGATATTTACCCTAAAGATACCCTGAGTCAACTGAAAAATAAGGTTCTGTGAAAGCTGCCACTTCCAGCTCAAATCACTGTCACGAAACCAAACACGAGGCACGGTTTGCAGAGTGTGACAACTCCTGAAAACCTTGGAAAGCAACACTAGTCCCTCTTCAGAACGTTTGAGAGGCTCTCATTGCTGAACCAGGACATTCCAGGGTTGTTTTCATGGCATTTCTGACACTGAAGAAAACATGGGACTGCCTTTGCTGCCCCCAAAACATTTTAAGACTTTTTTTTTTAAAGATGGTGCACATCAAAGAACTTCCCAAGAACAGAGCTGTGATATTCCTTGGGAAAGAGAAGCCAGGCTGTCCAGCAGACCCCGAGGAGTTCACAGGGAGGAAAAGACACTGTGGGTTACGCAGTTGTCACCTGAGGGCAGTAGGGAACACAAGTCACTTTTTACTGCACAGGTTCCTCACTGGAGTGAAGTGACACTCCCACCTCCAGGGATAAAACTGGACTAGAGGTGGGCTCAGGAATCCCAAAATGGTTTGGGTTGGAAGGGATCTTAAAATCCCATCCCATTCCACCCCCTGCCATGGGCAGGGACACCTTCCACCAGCCCAGGTTGCTCCAAGCCCCGTCCAACCTGGCCTTGGACACTCCCAGGGATCCAGGGGCATCCAGAGCTTCTCTGTCCAACCTGTGCCAGGGCCTGCCCACCCTCACAGGGAGGAATTTCTTCCCAATATTCAACCTAAACTTCCTGTCTTTCATTCTGAAGCCTTTGCCCCTTGTCCTGTCCCTCCAGTTCCTGATGAACAGCCCCTCTCCAGCTTCCCTGGAGCCCCTGCAGACCCTGGAAGGTGCTGTGAGGTCTCCACACCACCTTCTCCTCTCCAGGCTGGACATTCCCATCTCTCCCAGCCTGTCTCCATGGGGAAGGTGTTCCAGTCCCCTCAACAACTCAGTGATCTCCTCTGGACTTGCTCCCCCAGCAGGTTTGCTCCAGCAGCAGCCTGCGTGCCCTGGTGGGTCTGAAATCACAGTCACAATGACATGTTTTTATGGGCTGGATCACTCCCAGTTACACTCCATCCCTTTGGAGACCCCCAATAAACCACAGGGAGCAGCAGGAATAATCTCTCTCTCTCTCTAGAAAAATCCTTCATCAAAAGATTACAATTAAACGCAAAGTTGGTCAGTCCACACTGTTCCTTCAGATTCTGCATTTGTTTCAAGATTAAATACAACATTAGGAGAAGACTGGTGCTATTTTTGCTCTTTTTCATTTCTTTCAGGTGTTGCTTCAAAATATTAATGCCCTGATGATGAGGATGAGCAAACCCCCAGTTAGGGCCTGCTGAAGCCAATTTAGGTTCATTTTCGGTTTTGTCTGGATTTGCAAATATCTGCACAACCCCCAGTATATTGTGACACTGATTGTGTCACAGCACTGGCATCACAAGCACATATTGCAGTCCCTTGATATCTCGGGGCTGGTTGCACTCGCCCTATTATTCCACAGATGTCAAGTGTATCCCTCCCTATCGTTAAAAAAATGTCAAATTAACGAACGTGTTCTCTGTAACAAAACTGAACAAACTAATCAGCCCGCGCCCCACTTTTTGGGGGGGTTTGTTTATACTGAATTTTAAGACAATGAGGTTGAATCGTCAGAGGGTAAACTCTATCAAATCAAGCCTCTGTAGGAATAATAACCATCATCGGCGCTTCTAATGGCAAAGAGGACGAGTCTGAGCTCTCTCATGTCTCATGAAGGGTGCAGAGGATCAAAACACCCTCCAATGGGCTGGCTGAAGATTAACCAAGAGCCCTGGTGATCACAGCCATAATTCCAAGGGGTAAAATTTGCTGTTTATCCAAACGACTGCCGTTTCCAGCAGCTCCTGAGAGCACCATTTCAAGCAAACCTTCCCTCGTTGCCATTGCCACCAACAGCCCAAACCTTTCCACTTGGAGGCAACCTGTTGAGACCGTAAAACTCCACCACGACGTGTTCTTTCAGCCCACCTCTCTCAGCCCAGCGCTCAGACAGGACCTAAAGCCCAGCGGTGACCCTGGGAAGGGATGGAAGCCTTGCCTGTATTCGTCCTGCGTGAAGCGTGGGATCACCGAGGGCTGCAGCACCGCGATTTCCACCGTCGTGCTGTTGGACTTCACAGGGTCCCCGTCGTCGTAAGCGATGACCACCAGCTGCCAACGACAGAGAAAACCACCCGCTGAGCAGAGACAAGGACATTTCTAGGGCTGGTTTGGGTTCTCTGGGTCTAACAGACCCGATGAGATCTTCTTTCACTGCGAATCGTGGCTCGCGTGAGAACAAAGCACGGAGGGAAGGAGTGACAGCCACCCATGGGGTGAACCCTCTGCTGGAATGCAAATGAAACTGTCTGCTACAAACACCTCTCCAAATCACCAGCTTCAAGTACGTTTTCCAGAGGGTTCCTTTCTCACCTAACAAAAGCCTGTCTTTATTCAGAACTCTAGAATCGATCTAAACGCTTTTAATGGTGTTCAGAGTCCCATGTTCATGTGATTTTTTGTAGAAAAAACACTTACAAAGGCTGAGGCAGAGGGGCTGGAATGATGGGAATGGTCCACTTTTTGCTGTGACAGCAGCTGGACACGAGCCCAGGTGAGCCCAGGTGTGCCCAGGTGGGCAAGGAGGCCAAGGGCACCTGGGCTGTGCCAGCCATGGGGGGGTCACAGTCCCTGTGCTGGCACTGCTGGGACCTCTCCAGGGCTGTGCCCAGTTCTGGGCCCTCGATTCAAGGACCTGGAGGGGCTGGAGCGTGTGCAGGGAAGGGAAGGGAGCTGGGAAGGGGCTGGAAAGGGTGGTGAGACCTTGGCAGGGGCTGCCCAGGGAGGTTTGGAGTGCCCAGCCCTGGAGGGGCCCAAGGCAGGACTGGCCATGGCACTGAGTGACAAGGCGGGCATCGGGCACAGGGTGGGCTCTGTGACCTTGGAGAGCTTTTCCAACCTCAGAGATTCTGGGATTCTGTAACTCCCAATAAAACAAACAGAGAAAGTGCTGGGTAAGATTTCTGTGTTGCTGACACCAATATCTATAAACGAGGGCTTACAGCAAAAGAAAAGAATTAACATCATGGTCCCTCCAAAGGAAAAAAAGAAGAAATCCTCTTTAAGAAAGATCCTCTTCCTGCTAAAACATGGGCAAGACCAAATGACCTCCTAAGGGAAGCCTATTACAAACATTTTGCTTTCTTGCTCCTTGCTCGTGTCTGGTGTCTCATTCAGTCCGTGCCTGTCTGCTGGGACCAACAGCCTCGCTTGTGTTCATGTTTCACGCCAAGACACCATCTCTGCCAGCCAAGGGATGTGACACCAGCCCAGTGGACACGGAGAGATGGATGGATGGATGGATGGATGGATGGATGGATGGATGGATGGATGGATGGATGGATGGATGGATGGATGGATGGATGGATGGATGGATGGTTTTCCAGTTCCCCCTCCCTACATTTGTCCTTGTTTCTGGAGATCACTCGATGGAGCAGGTCAGCACCTCGTTCCAGCAGAGCGTTTGCAACCCCTTTCTGCCAGGCCAAGCTGTTCCCACCACAGCTCAGTGAAGAGACAGCTTCAAACAAAAAAACACCCTTTTTTCTCCCCCAGCCAGTGTACTGGGGGACTCGCCAGTGCCAGGTATGATAACACAGAAAGGATCAGGATGTTCAACAGGGATCAATGGGAAAGATTCCCAGGGGATTCAGCAGCAGATACAGATACCAGCTCCAAGTCTTCTCATACTGATTTCTGGAGCCTTTCCTGTGCTTTTCCCCTAAGAATCCCTGTTTCCTGTGAAGGAATGCAGTGCTAAACTCCCTGTTTACTGCCCCCAGACAGAAATGGTGCTCCATGTCCACGTGCACCTCCCCTGGGATGGATCCTGGCCTGTATTTTCATTTTTAACTTCCCTCTCCACTCACAGATCACAGAAGTGAGACCTGCCCTGAAGATTTTGATGCAAATCATCCCTTACTCCACACAAACTCCAATCTGTGGGACCAGTAACAACACAACAGCAGTTTAAAGCTCCTCAAAGTCAATGTTTTTGCATAAAAGCCCATGAGAACAGGGACTCCCAAACTATCCAGCTGTGCAGTAACTTTATTTCCACGATATCTTGCTATTCTTACAAAGTTCTCCCAAAATTTCTATGCTGATGAACAACTTGGAAGAAAATGAGGGTTCCTTCAGCCTGTTTCTCCCACCCTCCTAAGAGGTGCAACCACATCCATTCAGGACATTCCTGAAATCAGAATGGCGAGAAACACAAGCCAGGGGAAAAAAACCCTCCACAATGAAATCAAGGAACAATCAAAAAGGAAATTTCACATCTTGATGATCTTGGGGGTCCTGTGCAACCTTAATGCTTTTGTGACCTTTCTACATGATACAAAGGAGGAGCACGAAGGGGAAAGAAATCCCACCAAAGGCCAGGAATATTTCCAGGCGCCGCAGCCGAGTGAGTCTGTACCTTAAACACCGTGCTGGGCTCCTCGTTGAGGTTCACTCTGGTCACCACACGTCCTGAGTCTTCTTCCACATCAAAAATGCTGGCGCTGTAGGGAAACTGCACAACGTCCACCTTGTAGCGCACTCGGCTCGCCGGCGTGCCCTGCAAGGCAAAACCAAGGCAGCTGCAGCAGTTCTGGGGGTTTGGCCACCTCGGGAAGACACAAAAGGGTCAAATCCAACGTTGCAAAGACCAGCAGAAACAAAGCCTGCTGTTTGTCCTCCTCAGGTTGCTGAGCACTCACCTGTATCCCCCCCCCAGAATACCTTAAATTGACACGTGGGAGCTCCAGCAAGGAAAGTAATGGGAGGCTTGGGAAAGAAAGAGCTGAACCCCCCACCCGTGTGGGGAGACTCCAGCTGGAAAACACGAGGAATTCCCGAGGCCACGGAATAGCAGAGCCCATTATCAGCTTTCCTCCTGGCGTTCTCTGCTTCACTCATCTTCTTCAACGTTCTAATTAAGAGCAAATTACCTGCTGGAAGCCGGTCTATTTGGTCTCAGAGTAACGACGCTCACATTTGCTTGGAAGACTAAGAGCCCTCATCATCATTAAACCTGCACACCTCAGGTAATTTGGTATTGAATAAACAAAAATCTCATCAGGTTATTGTTCCTGATCCGACTATCAAGTACACTTTGCTCCTGCCATTGCTGAAAAATAACAAAATGGGGATTTATTTTTTATTTACAATATTTTGGCATCGGTGTAATTAGAGAAACCTCCAGAGAGATTTGCCAGGGATAATCTCTCTAGAAGCAAGTTTTAATTATCTGAAATATTAATCATCTTCTGCCTCTGCTCTAAATTAATTTAGATACATTATTATGGCTGCAGCAAAACTTGAATATAGCGGATAATATTCTCGAATAAAGCGCAGAGCAAGGATTGTGCTTGGCAGGAACCAAAAAGCTCTTTTTCTCAAGGCAAAGTTTCACTGAGAGTTCAAGACTGGAAACTTTCAAAAAGAAACCTCATCCAACTTCAATTATTCCTTCCATGGCTCGTTATTCCCTAAGTTCCCCTTTGCTCTGGGGAGACAAACCTTCACTGCTGGCACAGCCGGCAGGGCCGAGCAGGACCCTGAGATTTGGGTGTGAGGATGAGGATGCTCCTGGGAAAGGGGCCAGGGATGAGGTGCACGTGCAGTGCCCAGGGAACTCCCGACAGCCTGCAGGGGAATTGGGCTGCCATAAAGCCAGGAAAGGTGGAGAAAAGGGGAACGCAACATTTCCTGGGTGTTTTCGTGTGTGTTCCTGCAAGGAACTCAAAAGGAAGGCAGGAATTGTTATTTCCACTCTCCCAGAGAGGAAGGCTGGAGAACCTCTGCCATGGAGCCAGGTTGGGAGAGCAGGGGGGGGGTTCACCTGGAGAAGTGAAGGATCCAAGGAGACCTGAGAGCACCTTCCAGTGCCTAAAGGGGCTCCAGGAGAGCTGGAGAGGGACTGGGGGCAAGGCATGGAGGGACAGGACACAGGGAATGGCTTCCCACTTCCAGAGGGCAGGGATAGATGGGATATTGGGAAGGAATCCTTCTCTGGGAGGGTGGGCAGGCCCTGGCACAGGGTGCCCAGAGAAGCTGTGGCTGTCCCTGGATCCCTGGAAGTGTCCAAGGCCAGGTTGGATGGGGCTTGGAGCCCCCAGGGCTGGTGGAAGGTGTCCCTGCCCATGGCAGGAGGGGGGGATGGGATGGGCTTTAAGATCCCTTCCAACCCACTCTATTCCATGATTCCAGGAGTCAAAAGGACAGTAGACATCCAAAAACCAAAATGATTTGGCCCAGAAAAGAAACGGGGGGAAAACGTATTTCCCTTTCATCTGCAGTTGCCTGGAGAAGATCCCAGATGTGCCTCCGGATGAGTGACCTGGATTTTATTCCCTAAGTATGGAACAGCAGCCTAATGAAAACAGAGCTGTTTACACCAAGTCCCTCTGTACTCAAGGCCTCTGTCTGACTGGAGTCAAAAAACTTCTGAAGGTATCACAGATAAAATGTGAAACTTGGGAGGAGAGAAATAAATTACATCCATCCACAGGCATCAGAACTAATCATGATGTGCATCGTGAAGAATTCAGTAAGGCAAATTTTGTAAAGTAATTCTATGAAAAGAATGGGAAAGTGATGTTAAACCCCCAAATTTACAGGGTTTTGTCACATGCTCAAAGGAACCACGAGAGGTGGGGCAGACCAGAGCAGGTGGATGACTCTGGTGGGTCCTACCCCAGCTCTGGGTTGGGAATGGGGCACTCGGGAATATTCACCCTAAAGTCATCCACAGAAACTCTAAAATTTGAAGGATTTTCCTCCTTAGTAGGTAACTCAACAAAAGGGCCTGAAATTTGGAATTACTAAAGCTGGAAATTCTGAATTATTAACTCTCCCAAGCTGAACACAAACCTCAAAAGCCTTGAGATAAAATTACTTGAAGAACTCATGGAATTTGCAGCCCGTGTCCCATACCCAAATCTCCAGCAGACACTACGAAATTAAGCAGTAAGAGCTTATAAAGATCAAGTTCTGGACTGCCTGAAAATGCTCTTGCCTCCAATTAAACTTCAGTGAAATCTCTAATTGAATATCTATTAACATCTTACTTTTCGTGGGTGCCTGGAAGACAATTACTCTCAATTTGACAAAAGGGCTCCATGGAAGGAAAAGCTCAGGAGGTGTTAAGGGAATGGATAAAGCATTAAAGCTCTGGAAGCTGCTGCTCATTAAAATTAGTGTTCTGCATCTGTTTTATTAACATTTCAAACCAACGCCATCGGCCCGTGGAGCCCAGGGCAGAAATATTCCAGCTTTTACAGGGATAAACATCCAGGAAAAGCAAACACCCTCCTTGTGATGCGAGTCCTGGGAATCACCTCCAATGCACAAAGACTGAGCAGCTTCCAAACAGCTCCTGGTGCTCTCCTGTCCAAACGCTGGGAGGGTTTAGAGCTTTGGGAACAGGGGCAGAGCCAGTGGGCATCTCCCATCACCACACCACTCCAGAGAGGCACCACACGGTCACCAGGAAGACAATTCCCCTGGTCTCCAAGGGATTTATCCCACCCTAAGGCAGGGTTTCAGATTCCTCCAGCTCCCAAGGATGACCCACGTGCCCCAAAAGCGGGTGGTTGGCGACAGATGTTGGCTGGGCACCCTGGAGACCGTGCCAAGAGAACCCTGAAGCACCCAGGACGTGGGGACTGCAGGGGAAGTCCCCAGGAAGACTTGAAAATATCCAGGAGAAACCAAATCTGATGGTGGAGCAAGTCCAGAGGAGGCCACCAAGTTGTTGAGGGGGCTGGAGCACCTCCTTATGGAGACAGACTGGGAGAGATGGGAATGCCCAGCCTGGAGAAGAGAAGGTGGTGTGGAAACATCACAGCACCTTCCAGGGACTGAAGGGGCTCCAGGAGAGCTGGAGAGGGGCTGTCCATCAGGAACTGGAGTGACAGGACAAGAGAGATGGGTTCACACTGGTAGAGGGGAAATTTAGGTTGGATATAGGGAAGAAATTGCTGGCTGGGAAGGTGGGCAGCCTGTGGAATGGTTGTCCAGAGAAGCTGTGGCTGCCCCTGGATCCCTGCAAGTGTCCAAGGCCAGGTTGGAAGGGGCTTGGAGCCACCTGGGCTGGTGGAAGGTGTCCCTGCCCATGGCAGGGGGTGGGATGGGATGGGCTTTAATGTCTCTTCCAACTCAAATCATTTTGGGATCCTGTGATTTTCCTACACGGTATAATCACACCTACCTAGAAGCATTTCCAGCATCTTCCTAGACCTGGAAGCACCATTCCAGGGCCCTCAGAAACGCAGCATTTCAGTGGCTTCCCAGGCACCCCAAGGCCCTGCAGAGTCACCCATGTCACAGAGGGCACCTGCTGGCACCTCCCACCACTTCTGACTCCATCTTTTGGTCACATCGCTGTCCTCAACACCAAAGAGGCCAAGGGGAAATCAAACTCCAAGAGGGTCAACAAAGGTCTCCCAGGAAAGAAGGCAAGGAGTTCACAGTGGGAAAAAAAAATCCCAGAACCACAGAATGGTTTGGGTTGGAAGGACAAGGTTTGGATTGGCCACGTTTTATGGGAACGTGTCGAGCAAAACTGGTCAGATTTCAACGCCAAGAACGGTGTTTCAGGGTCCAGTGGTTGTAACCAACTGGAACACAATTTAATTCTTCTGGAACGTAATTTAAGTTCTCAATCGCTGCAAATAAAGGGTGAATTGAAACTGGAAAAGAAAGGATGAACCACTAAGAATTGAAACGGACATTTCCTCAAGACAGCCCTTGCTCTGGCCTTCAGTGAAAAGCACAGGTTTCTGTGTTCTAATTGACATTTCACCAAGGTCCTGAAGGAATAACTATCAGAGGGCACTTGTGCCTTCAGACCAGGGGTTTTGGACCACCTTGAAATCCACAGGTCAAAATGAAAACATGACAAAATATCCACCGGGAAACATTTGAATGCAGCACAGATTATTTCTGTTTTAAGTGAGCAAAATCCATGGGTTTTTATAATCCTCCTATCAACAATAACATTCGAATGATGGTTTAAGGTTTTAGGCACCCGTTAGATACAGAAAATCCCAAATTTCAGCCTCAGACATCCATTTGTTCCCACAGGCACACATTCCCACCTGGAAGATAACCAGGGCTGCAAACAATTGTTTGCAAGTGTGGAGATTGGACGGGAGGAGTTTTTAAAAATAAAACCAGGATAACCTTTCATCTACATCTCCAGTAAATGAAGTGCTGATGGATTAATTGAAGGGTAAAAGCTCACTCCTGCCACTTCTGACTTTCTGAAAGCACTTCACAGTCACTCGTGATGCACCCACACCTCCACAAGCAGCAAGTTTCTAAAGAATTTAGGAAATCATAATAGGAAATAATTTAGGAAACACGCATTGAAAACTATGTCCCAGGTGGCTTTCACCCTCTTGTCTTTCACCTAAATTCCTATTTTTTTTGTTTGAACCAGAGAGCCGACCTCCACCGACACCCTTCACACCTCCTTCCCACCCCAGAGCTGCTCTTCTGCTCCTGCAAAATTCACATTTGCCTTATTGGCAGAGCAATGCCAGGCAGGTGCCGAGCACTTCCATTTGGAATCTCACAGCATCCATATTAATCTGACAATGCAGAGCCCAGCTGGGATTTGCCAAAGCACTGGGAGTCTCCAAAGAGCTGATTAGGTCTGAAAAGCTTTTATTGCAGATGATGGAAAAACCTGGCTGGACTTTTATGCTGGGTTGAATTGAATGGGGATATGGGAATAGACTACATTACTTGCAAAATAACAAGTGAAAAAAAATCAGGCTTGGATACTTCAAGTTAGTGAGGTTCTAATTAGACCTGCCCTGATAATCAGGCATATTTTAAAGCAACAATTATTTTCTCAATAGACACGCATTTCTTTCCCTGGACTGACAAAGTAGATGTGTTAGTGCTCTGCAAATAAGATTCCAACAGGGTTAAAACACCCAACCCACACAAGTGAAATATTGATGATAACTAAAAATATTCTGTCCCTGAGGGTGAGTTTAGAGGAAGGTCCCTTTGCTGAACAGAGAAAAGGTGGTGTGGCTTTAAAACCAATTTCTGATGAATTCACATCAAATACTCTGTGACACCATGCAATGTTCTGCAAATAAATAGAGATTTTCCAGCAGCACAGAACATTTAAACAGGTTGGCTCAGGCAGAAAAAGAAACAAGGCTATTTATGCCTGATAATTTTTACTTTTAAAATAAAGAAGATGAGAGACAAAACTACCAGCCATTAGTTTGAAATAAAAACCCCTTTCAAATCCTATTAAAACAGCTTTCCTCCATAGCTGGCTGACTTTTATGGCTATTGCTTTCGTTTAATGCTTCAGGGCAGCTTCGTTTTTAAGCCCTCATAAAAATCCAGCACATGCAACAAGTGCTCGTGTGAGAGAGAGGGAAAGGTTAGAAAGGGAGAGAGCTCGGCAGGTTTTGGGGGTTCTGAAAATGAAAAAGTGAAGGAACTTTGCAGAGGAAATGCTGATTGCACAGGACTAAGGATTATAAATATACATTAACCAGCTCCAGGAGATTTTGTTTCCTCCAAGAACTCGGTGATTCCTTAGTCTTCAAAATTTAGATCCAGGGATTATGAAATGGAGCTTTTATCAGAATGGGTAAACAGACACCCAAATATCTTGCTGTAAGGCAATAGATAATATGAAATAAAAGCTGCACAAGAATAAGTTAAAACTGATTTTCTAGCTCCAATGAACAATTATTTACTTTCTATCCCCTCTAACCCACTTGTGTCAAAATTTCCATGGTCTGGAAATTTGTCTCCTTGCCTGGTTTCCTTGACCCTGAACACCCCTTTTCTGCAGGCTTTTCTCACAGGACACGAAAATAAACTTGCTAGGAGCAAACCCCCATCCCTGGAAGTGTCCAAGGCCACGTTGGATGGGGCTTGGAGCAACCTGGGCTGGTGGAAGGTGTCCCTGCCTGTGACAGGGGGGGGGAATGGGATGGGATTTAAGGTCCCTTCCAGCCCAAATCATCTTGTGGTTCTACAATTCCGAGATTAACAAAACCAGATGCAGAGGGAAGAGAGCAGGAACTGCATCATCCTTCTGTCTTTCAGTCCAACACTGCCTCTCTCCTCTGCTGCCAGTCCTTAAATACCCTGGAGCACTAATAATTGCTGGCCACCGTTAATTAGCCGCTATTCATTACCTACTTGATGACACTGCTGGCTTTCCGATGCTTTAGACAAACAATACTCCAGCCCTTCAGCTGGTACAAAGAGCCCAGGTAAGGAATGTCCTCCTGGCAGGGATGTCCTGCAGGGAATTTGCTGCCTCTCTGTGTCTGGGATACCAGGGCTGTCCTTACAGAAACTCAGCTCTTGCGTTTCTGCCCTTGGGTGGTAAAAAAAACCCCCCACCCCAGAGCATTTTAAAGCTGATTTGTGTCAAGGCACTGCCACCAGCTTTTAAAGAACATGGCACGTTCTCCCCGAGGACTGTCCTCCTTGACCTGCCAAACACCAGCAATTAAAAATGAAACCTGGCCCGCAGAACAGCTTTGGCTTTTCTTGTCCTCCGGGTCTCATCTGGTCATGGATGTTCATCAGCCTCTGATTGCGGGGATGGCCGTTCCCCTCGGGAACAGCCACGGAGTCAGGGATGCCCTGCCCTGTCCATCCACGGCCCCACCAGGGAGCAGCAACAACAGCCAGCGACAGGAACAAACCTCCTCCCCAAACTGAGCGCCCTGGGCTCAGATCCTGCACGTAGGATGGGATGGTTGGTGGGCTCTGCAGCCCCACACGACCCTGGAGGGGACAACTGGGAAATCAAGGCGGTGACAACCTGACAGAGCTGCGTTTTGTTCCCTCTTTGAGCCGCAGAACTGCTCCCAAAGACAGGCACAGCTGCCCTGCCTGCCCATTGCCTTATCCATCCATGAAGTCGGATAAAGACCTCTCCAAACCATCCTCCTGACAGGCAGGAGCCGTATCCGTGATTTTCCAGCTTCAGGGAGCAGCCCTGTGAATGCAGCCTCTGTCCAGAGCAACAAAGGACAGGCTGATAGGAAACTTTCATCACCTTGCTCGATGAAAGCACAAGCACGAAGGAGGGTCAAAGTTTCTCCCTCGTGGGTGTGGAGCAATAAAAAGACCTTTTTGCTTACCGGGGGATCCTGATCCTCGGCAGAAACCGTGGTGATAACGGTGCCCTTGATGGCATCAGGAGCAACCATCCCCCTGTAGAGCTTCTGGCTGAAGACTGGGGAGTAATCATTCATATCCTGCAAGACAGTTCATTGGGAGGTCAGTCCTGGAGCTCAAATCAAATCACAAAGGAGTTTGTGGGACTCTCCCCAAGCACTCCTCCCTCCTCGGGAAGGTTCCCACTCCCAGGTTCTTCCAGTGCCGACCACACAAAACCTGCACACAAGGGGAAGGAGACCAAGATTCCCCAAAAACCCTTCAGGGAAGGCAATTCTGCAGGAAAACACAGAGCAGAGAATTCCACCCCACCTGCTCCTCACCTTCCACAACAAATGAGCTGCTGTTGCTTC
Source organism: Grallaria varia (assembly GCA_013396735.1). Taxonomy (NCBI): domain Eukaryota; kingdom Metazoa; phylum Chordata; class Aves; order Passeriformes; family Formicariidae; genus Grallaria; species Grallaria varia. The sequence continues at coordinate 35,028 of VWZG01002885.1, read as the reverse complement.
ACGGTGTTTGTTACCTCTGATGTGCAATAAATCGAGAGGAAATCAAATGTCAAACGAGCACCGACCCCCAGGGAGAGCCCAGGCTGGTGCTCTTCGGGCTGATGTGGATCGGGATGACAAGAAGTGCCAACAGTGCCTCTTCACCCCTGTGGATGTGTGCCCAGCTGTATGGGTACACAGACACCCATCGGTGGGACAGGGGCACCCTCACCCAAACCCCAGGCCATGCGGGAATGCCCAGGCTGGCACCATGGGAGATGCCATGGTTGGGTGCTGGTGGCTCTCGGTGACACGCTGCCCCAGGAGCCACTGATATTTCGAAGCTCAGTCCCAGGAGCCACCGATATTTTGAAGCTCAATCAGCATCACAACTTATTAAAAATCTATGATTAAAGAGGTGTTCACTCAGACTGCCATGGGTTGTCAGAAAATAACTGTCAACATTCCCAAAAATCTCATGTGTATGATCCTTTAAAAAAATTAAATCTGTAAATCGCAATCTTTACTAAAAGAATTTATTCCCCCCCCCTTTTTTTTTTTCCTTGTTTTTTTGCTCCTTTTGAGCCACCTTCCTAGCTGGAATGTTCTTGAGGACAGATTTATTCCTTCTGTGCGCTGCCGTTTGTATCATTTTGAGCAGACGGAAAACACAGATTAAATTTTCAGGGTGTTTGTTTGCAGAACAAACAACAGCCATCACACGCCCTCAAGGGTAACTTCGCTGAGCCACAAAAAAAGTCCAGACTTTATTCCCCTTTGCAAAATCATCTGGGTTGGAAACGGCCCCCCAAGGTCATCCAGCCCACCCTGTGCCCGATGCCCACCTTGGGACTCAGTGCCATGGCCAGTCCTGCCCTGGGCACCTCCAGGGCTGGGCACTCCAAACCTCCCTGGGCTCACATCCAGCCACTGTCACAGCATCCCCAGGGCCATTCCCAGCTTTCCATCCTGGAGCTGCAGGGGGTTGGTGTGACCCAAGGCAGGACCTGCCACTGGGTGTTGTTGACCCTCAGCCCATGGATCCAGCCTATCCAGATCCCTCTGCAGAGCCTTCCTGCCCTCCAGCAGATCCACATCCCACCCTGGAGCAGAACATTCCTGAGCTCTGGGAATGCAGGTGCCACCAGGGCACAGGTAACCCACCCACGGGTGCTCAAAGGTCCTACGACGATGCTCCAACAGGTTGTCACAGCTCCTCGTGCTGCACCTTCAACGTGCTGGTGCTGGCTGACCATTCTGTCACAGAGACCTTTGAAACCTTCATCCAGATCTCATCAGAGGATGCAACAGCATCACAAACAGCCACATGTAAAAAAACTGACTGGCAGAAGGCCACGTAATAAATGCCTGAATAATTCATGCGCTGTGTTCAGTGAAGGGTCTGTGATCCAGCTCTTCAAAAGGCACTGGAAACTCCTGTTCTCTGATTTTGAGGTCTTCAAAGACAACTGGATCGTGAAATCCAAGCACAAAAGCCACTCCAAGGCAACACCAAATCCAAATGATAAGAATTCAGAAAAACATCTGAATTCAAAAGTAGCATTTCTGCACAGAGTTACATGCACTGAATCTTATAATTTCCGTTTCTTGACCTGTTTGCAAGAAAATAATTTACTTCATCAGAGGATTTAATGCCCAGGTCTATTTTACATAAACAGTCTTGTTTCTCACGACTCTTCAAAGTGACCCCGTGTTTGGGAAATGTGCTTTGTTCCATCCTGCTCCCAAAATCTCTACCCTGGAGCTATCTATTGCAAAAGGTGCCAACCACTGTAAGAAGGGACAAGGCCAAGTTGGAGGGGGCTTGGAGCAACCTGGGCTGGTGGAAAGTGTCCCTGCCCATGGCAGGGGGTGGCACTGGATGGTCTTTAAAGTCCCTTCCCACCCAAACCATTCCGGGGTTCCATGAATCCTCCACCTGGGGTAACAACCTTATGGTAACTTGGGGTTTTTTTTTTTGCATCTTGCTTCCCATGATGCCAGAATCACCTCCCTGGAGCAGGTGAAGTTTCCAGAATACAGCCTTTTATCTGCATTTATTCCTGTATTTTGGATCCAGCCCTCCCTGCAAACCCACAGCTGGATCCGATCTGTTTTGCTGGAAGCACAGAGGGAATTCTTGGAGAGGGAGCAACTGCAGGAAGCACAGAGGGAATTCTTGGAGGGGGAGCAACTGCTGGAAGCACAGAGGGAATTCTTGGAGGGGAAACAACTGCAGGAAGCACAGAGGGAATTCTTGGAGGCAGGAGGTTTAACATGTGAAACATGCAGATGACGTGGGAATGGGATTTTAATGGTTTTTTTGACTGGGATGCTTTCTCTGTTCTAACAAAGTCTTGGTTTAGAGGTGAGAGGGAGAAATTCATGTGGTCTTATCTCCTTCAACTGGTGTTATTCCACATTATGTATTATGGGCACTTAAAGGAACCCAAAAGGCCACAAGGTCTTGATACTCCAGTATCAGCTGAAATCAGGTATTTCATGGAATCACAGATGGGTTTGGGATGGGAGGGACCTTAAATGCCATCACATTCCCACCCCCTGCCATGGGCAGGGACACCTTCCACCAGCCCAGGTTGCTCCAAGCCCTGTCCAACCTGGCCTTGGACACTCCCAGGGATCCAGGGGCAGCCACAGCTTCTCTGCCCAACCTGTGCCAGGGCCTGCCCACCCTCCCAGCCAAGAATTCCTTCCCAATATCCCATCTATCCCTGCCCTCTGGCAGTGGGAAGCCATTCCCCCGTGTCCTGGCACTCCAGGCCCTCGGAAATAGTCTCTCCCCAAGACGTCCAGTCCAATTTTCATCATCACAGCAGACGTAAGAGCAAGGCCTTTTGACAGGAAGGTAAGAGCAGCCACATCTTTCCACACAGATATAACCCAGCCTTTGTGTCACTGCTCATCTAACTGCAGAGTCATTCCGGTTTTTATACGGATTTGTTTTCAAAACGATGCACAAATCAAAGCAGAAACCACCTCTGCAGCCCCCCCCACTACCAAAACCAAAATTCAGCTACAGAAACCCAGGACACACATACCCACCACAGATGCTTTTTATCCACCACTCTTGGCTGGGGTTGGTTTGCCCGTGTTCCCGCATCAAACAGAGCAGGGCACATCCTGACATCCCTCCCCTGCGCAAGGACCAGGGATCAGGCAACAAAGAGAGCCCAAAATGGGAGAGATGCTCCAATTCCTCAGAACCCACATTAACGCTTCCAAAAGCAAATTAAGGAGAATTAGAGATTTCTCGCTGTCAGCTCGCCTGTTAACTCAGCTGTTTCCTTCCGAGTGGGAATGATCCCAGTTCCCAATTGTGTGGGGAGACTCCAGCTGGTCTGGGGTCTCTGTGGAACAGTTGGACTATGGTGGGAACCTTCTGCACACGTCAGGGTGATATGCACCGAAGGAAAGGCTGTGACACCTGGAATGGAAATCCAGTCTCTGAAGTGATGAGTCATGTTTGCTGAGCTGACACGCGTGGTTTGTGTGTCCAATTAGGAATTATTTATGTATAGAGAAGCCAATGGTCCTTGGACATGTGTCCAGACTCAGGTCTATAAGAATCGCAGCCTCTGATACAATAAAGTTCCTGTCCTGTTTTTGGAACAAGACGTGCCATTTCTCTGACCCACCTCGACCTTACGACGACACCCAAGTGCTTTCCTTACTCTCCGACAAGGAAGCAGCTCCTTCCCAAGATTGAAAGGGTTGTTATTGAGCAAAAAAAGGTTGGTAGGAAAACAAATATTGACCTCTCTGCAAAGAGCATTAAAACGCTGAACGAGAACGTTGTGTCATCTCGGAATGCCAAAGAGGAGAAACACGGGGAGGGAGGGAAGGCATTAAGAAAGAAATCAATATGTAATTTAAAAATCATTAAGCCAGTCACTTGCTGTAATGCACTAACACTAAACCAGGTGCTCCTGCACACGTGGCGAGGGCAATACTCAGAGCAGAGCAAAAAACCCCTCCAGTGCAGCATTCCTGGCATAAAATGGACTTGGGGACTTCAATGGACTTCAGGGACACTCAGATATTTTGATTTATGGGGACACCAAGAGGCCCTTCCTGCTCGTGCTCCACTAAGTTGAGAATATGAGCATTTAACACCCGGCTGAAGCAATTCCCTCCTCCTCCTCCTTCACTGCTCTGGGAAACACACACCTTGGATTGTGGCTGTCACACGGAATGGTTGGGGTTGGAAGGCACCTTAAAGCCCATGTCATTCCACACCCCTCTCCCACTATCCCAAGTTCCATCTCCCCACTAATAAGTTATCCGAGTGACAGACTCATCTGATTTGAATACTGCCAAGAACCTGAAGACTTTCTAAAGAAGAATAAACCTTAACCTGGAAAAGGGTTTTGATGGAAATCTTATTTTATAAGAGAAAAATCAAAGAGCAAAAGCTGGAGTTTATCTTCAATCTCCCCACCAGCAGAAGGGACTCGGGATGATGCTCCGATACATTTGATATCCATTCCTGTGTAAATACATGCATTGATGTGCCTGTCTCTCTGGCTCTCTCCCATACATTGATGTGCCTGTCTCTCTGGCTCTCTCAGGCACAATAATTAGTGCAAATGCCCATTTATCCTCGAAAGGAACCCTGTTCAACGTGCTGCCAGCAGCCTGCAGTGCACTAGATGGCAGCCCTTCCAAACGAGAACAAAGCCTTTCCTCCTCAGCCTTCCCAAAAATCGACCTGCTTTACCCTCACCCAATTTCCTTCTCCCTCAAACACGGTTATGCTTTTTTACATCTACTCAGCCAGCTTCTGGGGTGGTCTTTTGCAGCTTCTAAAATCCATCTGATTTTTAAACTCCTGTTTTTTGGTTTTGTTTTTTTTTTTTTTGTAGGTTGGGGCTTAATTCTATTCGAGTGTTGATTATTTATTAAAATAGCTGTAATTGCATGATAAAATCTAATTTGTTATCTGCTGCACAGTTCCAGAGGGACAAATTCCTCTCAAGAACCCCAAAACCATAGACCCCCTTGATTTATCCAGACCATTAAGAGAATTCCACTGGTTTTTTTACCAATTTTACCGATGATTTTTACCATTACCACGAGGAGGGAAAATGCCATTTGCCTCAAAGCTTCCCTCCCTTCTTCAGCTGTTAATGATCATAAACAAGCTGATCTCTAAGGTCCCTTCCAGCCCTAACCATTCCACGATTCCATGAAAAAATTCCACAACTCTGAGCAAATGTTTCCCTCTCCTATTTCTGACCTGTTAGAAAAGAAGAAATATTCACATATAACCTTTGTCAGCTTCTTCAATACTCTAATTTTTGGGGTGTAAATACTCACAGAAGGACTCTATAAGTAGGACTGTGCTGATACCAAGGTTTCTAGTCCAAGTGGAAATCAATATTCCCTTGCTATAAAAACCAGTGTCTGAGTTAATAAATGCATATTAAGCCTTCTCCAGCTCCTTTTGCAGTCTGCTGGCTTTTATGACAATTCTAATAAATAAGGGGGAAAAAAAAGTGTTTTTCCAGCAATCTCTTTCCACTCGTGTTCGAGGGAAAAAGTGAAAAGGTGCACCTGAAAAACCCCTGTGCTCTTTAACCACAGGAAGTTGTCATTCAACACCCCATTAAAAAAAAAAAAGACCAACATAAAATTACAAGATATTTCTTACTAAATAAGCAGAATAAAAACTGCCTGAAGGCTCCAAAATGTCATGACCTTCATGAGGATCCCATTTTAGTCCTGCTCCAGTGATGCCACAGGATACCAGCCTCCAGCCCAGCCCCTTTTGCTCCCTGGACAGATCCCAGACATTAATTTATCCCATTAATTCTCAATTTCTTCATCTGTTAACTGCCAGTTCATGAAAAAAAAACCCCAACAAACCAAAACCCAGGAAATAGGGAGGCACGGGCAGCAACTGATGCCCACCAAGTGCCACCTGCACAGGAGGGAGAACTTCTTGGCTGGGCAGTGCCCCAGCACTGAGCAGAGAGCAGAGAGGGGCTGGAGGCTCCTCCCTGGGGATATTCCACAGCTGTGGGGGCACAATGCTGTGCCCTGGGCTCTGGGATGGCCCTGCTGGGGCAGGAGGTGGCACCAGATGCCCCACTGTGGTCCCTCCCAGCCTGAGCTGTTCCGTGATTCTGTGAAAGTGGGAGGTGAGCTCTTCATAACAAGCACCTTCGGCAGAACAGTGAAAATTGCCTATCAAATATTAAAATGCAAATTTCATACGCTTTTGGACATGAGAGCATAAAAATAGGTTTTAAAGTACTTAAGAAAGGGGCTCTCTGGATGTGGAGTGACAGACCCAGCATGGAAACCATGGGAAATTTGAGCTCTGACCTCAGAAAACAATTCTCTCACAGGAGAGTTGATTTTTTTCTGAATGAAAATCAAAGTGTTATTCAACTCTAATTCCTTTATGAGAAGCTTATATTTTTCTCTTCCTTTAAATGCCTGCCACACCATGAGGCCCCAGCAGAAGTTGGGCAGAGAAACTGGAAGTGTCTGGAAGTGTCCAAGGCCAGGTTGGAGCCACCTGGGCTGGTGGGAGGTGTCCCTGCCCATGGCAGGGGGTGGGATGGGATGGGCTTTAAGGTCCCTTCCAACCCAAACCACCCTATGATTCCATGAATTACATGATTACAACAGACACTGGAGTCTCCAGACCCTGAAGTCCCTTCCCGTATCCTCCTGGCCCCTCAGAATTAACACACACCTTAATGAGATCAAGTTCAAAACCTTTGTGAGGATATGACAAAAGGGATGAAGTGACCCCTGGAATTCTGCCTGTGACTGGTGCTGCTCCTCATGGGGTTTTTGGCTGAAGACACACAAAACAGAACCTGGTTGGACCTCCCCTGCTCCAACTGCATCTTTTCCTCATTCAGGGCTCAGCAAAGCCCTAAAGTAGCTCATCACATAAATTAAGGGATAATATTCACGACGGAATATACGAGGCAATAAATGACTAGCAGATGATTGAATAGATCAGTTGAGATGGAAAAAAGGAAATAAATCTGTTTACAGGCACTGCAGACCAACACCATGCCTGTTATCCCGTTAATGCCACTAGAAATGAGATACATTTTGGAGATAACACAGCTCATTCTTGTCACCTTCCTGTAAGTTTTGTGCTGCTGTGCTGGACTGCTCTTCTTTGAATGGGGAAAGACTTTTGTGATGTGTTAGAAAGGAAGGATCGAGTTCATGGATGCAAATTTATTGAATAAACAGAACAAATTTTATTTTAGAGATGTTAGATACTGTTGCTATGTGTTTGACCTTAACTGGTTCACTAATGGCTTTATCTTCCATGTGTCCTTCACTGCCTATAGAAGCTCTGGCAGAAAATGTCCATTATCATTGGAATTAAATCTCCCCATAACATGAAGTCCCATCGGGACGAAGCAGAGATGGATCACTGCTCACCTGCTCATGGAAACAACAATTCATGGAATTTCAGGTCAATTCCTGCAGGAAGAGAAAGCACTGGCACTGCACACACTGACACACCTGGGGGAGCAGGGTTTGAACCAAAGGGTCCCTCCCTCTTCCTAAGGACGACCTGGGCATCCCTCACCTCCCACCTTCTCCTAGTGATAACTACATCTGGCAATGTGCTCTGGAATGTGGATAACTGGGATTAAGGCACAGTAGGAATCACAGAATCATGGAACAGCTCAGGCTGGAAGGGACCACAGTGGGGCATCTGGTGCCACCTCCTGCCCCAGCAGGGCCATCCCAGAGCACAGGGCACAGCATTGTGCCCCCACAGCTCTGGAATATCCCCAGGGAGGAGACTCCAGCCCCTCTCTGCTCTCTGCTCAGTGCTGGGGCACTGCCCAGCCAAGAAGTTCTCCCTCCTGTGCAGGTGGCACTTGGTGGGCATCAGTTGCTGCCCGTGCCTCTTGTGCCATGGCTGGGCCCCCCGAGCAGAGGCTGGTCCCTGCTCTGCCCCCTCCCTGCAGGCACTGGCACCCCTGGGCAGGTGCCCTCTCAGTGTGTGCTCTGGAGGCTGAGCAGCCCCAGCTCCCTCAGCCTTTGCTGCTGCCAGAGATGCTCCAGTGCCTTGGGCATCTCCGCAGCCTGCGCTGGCCCCGCTGCAGGAGCTCCCNAGCTGGTTGCCCACCAGGACCCCCAGTCCTTCTCCAGCAGGTCCCCCCCAGCCTGTGCTGGTCCCTGGGCTTGTCCCTGCCCGGGTGCAGGACCTGCCCTGGTCCTTGTGGGATTGCAGGCAGTTCCTCTCTGCCCTTCTCTCCAGCCTGTCCAGGCCCTTCTGAGGGGCTGCAGAGCCCTCCGGGGATCGGCCGCTCCTCCCAGTTCTGTGTCCTCAGCGAACTGGCCGAGGAGGCACCGACCCCTCCATCCCACCAGTGGGGACAGTGAACCAGCCCTGGGCCAGCACTCAGCTGGGAGGAGGGACACCACCAGTGACAGGCTCCAACCAGCCCCAGGGCCACCAATTCCCACCCCAGTTCTCAGCCCACGTCGGTGCCCACTCGCCCAGCCCACATTTGGTGGCACTCTGGTGACACGGCACTGCCAGAAAACGAGAGCTCTGGGGTCATTTATTCTTCTCACTCTGTCTCCTGGAGTCCTTAACCCGAGGCAATGGCTTCATTACACCACACGCCGTCCTTGAAAGACCAAAGTGCAACCCAATCTCGGAATGCAGAAGGAGGAGAAGAGGCAATTATAGCAAGAGAGAGACAAAGTAATGCAAAAATAATGCTGGTAATAATAAAAGGAGGACACAGCATAAAACATGCGGGTACCTCAGAGTGCCCACGATACAGAAATACTTACAATGAGTGTTTAGGAACACATTGCTCACTAAAAAGCCACCTGCACTTGGGAGAGGTTGGTCCTTCTGCTGATAGAAAGCCCTATTACCACAGCAATTGTTTCCAAATGCTAAACCCTGCTAACAAGCACATCGCTTGGGCTGCCACGATCCTGCTGTCCCCAACACTGGGATCGTGTGTTTGGCACCTGGAGCAAGTGACTCAGCCCCTCCTGGACACAGCAGGACTCGCTGCTGCTTCAAGTCAAGGTGAAAAGTCAGGAAAGCAGCAAAAGGAATTTGAGAACTGGGAGAAAAGAGAAATCTCAGTCTGTTGGAGGTGGCAAGAAGAAACGAGTGCCATTTATACTGTTCCTCCTTGGCAGTGCTAGAATGGATGCAACAATTATCACCCTCTACAACTCCCTGAAAGGAGGTTGGAGCCAGGTGGGCGTTGGGCTCTTCTCCCAGGGAACAAGGGACAGGAACAAAGGAAACGGCCTGGAGTTGGGTGGCATAGCTTCACGTTGGATATTGGGAAATATTTCCTTCACTAAAAGGGTGGCCAGGGATTCGAAGGGGCTGCCCAGGGCAGTGGTGGAGTCCCCACCCCTGGAAGTGTTCCCAAGACGTGGGAATGGGGCTCTTGGGGACACAGTGAACACAGCAGTGCTGGATAAGGGTCTGACTCGATGCTCTTACAGGTCTTTTCCAATCAAAAGGATTCCACAGGTTCATTGCTTCACTTCTGGCTTTCTCTGACAAAAGAGTCCTAAGACATCCCGGCAGTGCAAGGAGCCATTTGGCTGCAGCAGAGCCCGATAATGTGTTCCAACACTGGGGCCAGATGAAGTTATTTCTCCTGCAGTGTGTGTTCTGCTCTGCAATCTGTGTCTTCAGCTAGTTCAGGGAAGGTTAATACAAACCATTTGTAACTTGTCATGCCACAGGCTGGAAGGTGGGAGTCTAAACAATATCCCAGCATGTCTCTCCCCTCCTCTGGCCACGGAGAGCAGGGGGACTGTCGGTGTGCTGCTCCTTCTGTCTCATACCACATAAATGATATATGACACCATCAGATGTCCAGAGTTGGTTAGCAGAATCCCATTACACAGGAAAAATTACTTTGCAAAAAAAAGTGCTTTGGGTTAAAAGCTGGGCTCTGAAAAATGACAAATGTGAACAGAGCAGAGGAAGCCCAAGAGGACTCGGAGCCCTCAGTAATAATACAAATAATGTTCTGAGAATTAGAGGGGCTGGATGTGTAATGGTGACACAAGTTCCCTGCCTGGCCCCACGACTGCCTTACTTCTTGCTTCTGGTTGCCTCTGGTTCAGTTCTGTGCTATCAAACACTGCATGGCTCTCATGTTGGAGCCCACAGTGCAGCTGCACTTGGTTCATTCCCTCTTTGGGGAATAAAATGCTACAAAACAATAATTAATCAAATACCGGCTTCTAAATGAAGTGAAAGCACATGTACTACTAAGAGGAAAAGGACACATCCAGTTCCTGCTCCTGGAGCAGGAGATGAGCGGAGCAGGAGGGAATGGGTGGCCTGTTCTTCTTGTCCTCACATGGCTTCCAGGACTCTGCACCCTCTCCTGCTGCTCTGACTCTTGGATCAGCCATTCCAGGTGTCCTTGTGGACCCATCACATCTCACCCAGGGACACAGGACAGGGTTTGGACTGCAATCTCCACCTTCTCCCTCCACCTCTGTAAATTTTGGATCTGGGAAGTTCATCCAGAAGCTCAAACGAAACCACCCTTTCTACCACAGGTATCTCTTGGGACCAAGGTTCAAACTTTCAGCCACCTGACATATAAGCCATTAATGACATCTGCCCAACAAAGTGACACAGTAAAGCTGGTTTTTTTCCACGAGTCCTCCTCCATTCCCTCCACTACCACTCAAATGCCACTGTCCTACCTGTCACTCAAGGCTGGACACCAGGCATCATCTTCACCTCAGCAACATATATATTTACTGCAAAAGACAGCCTGCCACCTGACACCAGCACCCCCAGGTCCTTCTCCCAGGGCTGCTCCATCTGCTCATCCCAGCCTGAATTGATCCCGGGGGTTGTCCCATCCCAGGGGCAGCACCAGCCCTTGGCCTTGTTAAACCTCCTGAGATTCCCAGGGGCCACTTCTGGAGCTTGTCCGGGTCCCTCTGGATGTCCCATCCTGCAGGTGTGTCCTTGCAACCCAACTTGGTGTCACCTGCACTGGAGCCCTTTGTCTTTGTCCACCATCTGGGGCAGCCCCAGGGCACAGCCAACAGCTTTTCCCTGAACACAATCCTGCTTGAGAAGAAGCACCTTCAGAAAACCCCGACGAATCCACCACGAAACCAACTCAAACACTTCACTCCTTCAAAAATTCAGGGCGCTGGGAAAAGGTTTCTTTTGGGTAAAAACCAGGTTGGAGCAACCTCCTCTGTAAAAGTCTAACAGAAAAGGCTCAGGGAATGATGGCAAAAGCTTTGGCTTCTGTGACCGACCTGGAACCTCCTGGAGAAGAGCCTGGATTATCAGGGAACAGGAGACCTGCAGCTCAGACCGAGAAATTTTGCAGACAGAGAGGTATCAGAGGAGCCTTCCTCCACTGTCACCAAACCATCAGAGGCATTTACCACCCCTGGAATAATTCAGAGCTCAGCAGGGACCGACAAACAGAATTCCACAAAAGCACGTGGCAGCGCCAAGCACCTGTGGATGCACAAGAGGCTGAACCCCAGACCAATTCATAAATGCTAAATATTTCCACAGACTTGGATTTAAACTGATGCTGATGGAGGTGGAGCTCACATTTGTGAGCTGTACTTCTTAGAGCCTGCTACAATTTTTCCTCCTTAGCTAAAACACAAGTAATCAAACTCTCTTTTCTCCCAAAGCTCCCAGAACCCAAAACTGCTCAATGCTGACAGGAAGAGCTGCACCTTTGGCAATGCAAGGAGGTTTGATTTAGGGCATCCTCTCCCTTTGGACACGTCAGCTAAGTGAGGATGGGTAAGTGCTGTTCTTTCAGCTTTTGATTTGTGGATTGTTACCCCCATTCCTGGGGGCACTCCTGGAACCCAGAGGAGATGCTGTCCCTCCCTGCAGATACCCAGGCTGTGGTGCAGGGCACTGACCAAGCCTGTCCCTCCCTGCATGTCGTCCAGGGCACTGACCAAGCCTGTCCCTCCCTGCAGATACCCAGGCCATGGTGCAGGGCACTGACCAAGCCTGTCCCTCCCTGTAGCTCGGCATTTTCAGCAGCAGGACCCAGGATGTGCTGTGTCAATGCAGACCAGAGTTCAGATCACCACAATTCATGAGAGCTGGGGCTGAAACGTCCCTGTGCCATTTTTACAAATAATTCCATTAGGGGCTGGTTTTGGCCTTTCAGGGATTCGAAAGGACAAAGTGTTTATACCTGTGTCAGGTCTTCTTGTGCCTCACAGACCTGTGAGCCAGCATTTAGCTGTAGGATTGCATATAGAAAATCAATTATAGCTGTTCTGCCCCCAGTCTGAAACCTTTTACTGCTGACATCGTTACTCCTGGCTCCAGGCTGATAGCCCAACCTTTCCAAAGTATCATCATGCTCCCTTTTTGCTGCTCACATGTGAGAGGAGTTTCCAGGAGTGTTTTCACCTTGCTAACCCCCTTCTGAAATTCCCTATCGTTGAACCCAAGGTGTTGCTGGTGGAAGCAGCAGCTTTGCAGGACAGCAGACACACCACTCACCGTTCCACCGTTCCTGGGAGAGGGCAGAGGGAGGATTTTGCAGCTCTTACCTTGACTCTCACGGTGACGGTGGCCAGCCCAGGAGGCATGGTGCCCTTGCTGTCGAAGGCTTCCACGAGGAAGGTGAAGGTGGCTTCTGTGTCAGAGAATGACTCATAATCCAAGGACTTCAGCAGTGACAACTCGCCCGTGCGCTTGTCCAGCGCGAAATATTGCCGAGCTTCCTCCGTGCGGATCCGGTAGGTCACGTCGGAGCCGAGATCATCATCCTTAGCCTGCCAGGAGAACAAAGGGATTGAAACCAGACAAAGCCCCTTCTCCTAAAACGTCCCTACTGGGTTCGGGGGACAGAAAAAAGCAAACAGCTTGAGTTTCCTGACATTGCTGTAATGGTATTTGATGTAAAGACACAAGAAAACAAATTCACAGAAGGTTCTAAAGTCCAGAGATATCTGCCATGGGTAACAAGAATGGTATTCTGGGGAAGAGGCACTGGAGGCAGACTCTGGTGTTGCTCTCTTCTCTGTGGCATGTGATATCAGCCGCTGCCAGGGACAGGATCAAAGAATCCCAGAATGGTTTGTGTTGGAAGGGACCTTAAGGACCATCCAGTGCCACCCCGTGTCACAGGCAGGGACACCTCCCATCAACCCAGGCTGCTCCAAGCCCCGTCCAACCTGGCCTTGGACACTTCCAGGGATCCAGGGGCATCCACAGCTTCTCTGGGCAAAAAGCCATCCCCCTACTCCGGTTCCCAATCTCTTCCTGCAGCCTCACTGCCAACCGCAATAACTCCCACACCATTTTCTTCCCTCCCTGAGGTGTCCTTACCTCTACCTTGAGGAACACGGTGCCCGGGGGCAGGTTTTCTGGCACGCAGACAGCGTAGGAAGCGTTAGTAAACACGGGGCTGTTGTCATCCACATCCAGCACCTTGATGGCCAGGGTGAGCGTGGAGCGCCGGGGGTCGGCGGCACCGTCCGTGGCCTCCACGATGAGCTCGTAGTAGTCCCTGACTTCTCTGTTGAGCTTCACCGCCGTGTAGATGCTGCCGTTGGAGGTGATGCGGAACAGGTTGTTGAAGTTGGCCAGGCTGTAGTGAACTTGCCCGTTGACGCCAGCGTCTGCATCCGTGGCCTAGGGGAACAGCCCAAGAACAGCGTGTCAATGGCCACGTTCAACACCCCTCTGGGAGAGAAGCTAGGTGACCCCATGAAGGATCCTACAGTGGCAGGAGTAACTGGATCCCAACTGGACTCCTACAGCTGGTTGGTCAGCCTTAGACAACTTCTGACAGGACAAGAGGGAACGGCCTCAGGCTGGGCCAGGGCAGGGGCAGGTGGGACAGCAGCAGGAATGTCCTTCTGGAAAGGGTGGTGAGGCCTTGGCAGGGGCTGCCCAGGGAGGTTTGGAGTGCCCAGCCCTGGAGGTGCCCAAGGCAGGACTGGCCGTGGCACTGAGTGCCAAGGTGGGCATCAGGCACAAGGTGAGCTCTGATCTCGGGGGGCTTTTCCAACCTGGATGATTCTGGGATTCTGTGACTCAAATCAGTCCTGCAGAATGCCACGAAGATATTTATGCCCGACGATGTGCACAGATGAATTCACAACATGCACAGCCATGTTTTAGGAACCAAATTGCAAAGCCTGTCATATATCTGAAAGCAATTCTAATTTACAGTCCTATAAAACCAGTTTATCTATTCCAAAACTTACTTCCAATTAATCTGATACAAAAACATTGTCTCATGAGAATTTGTTCTCATGGTTTCCAATTATAGGAGTATTTCAAATTACTCCTGGAGCTTCCTGTAGGGTTTTGTTTTTTTGGGTTTTTTTCTTTTTTTTCTTTTTTTTTTTTCTTTTTTTGGATCACTTATTTCTGTGGAGGAAATAGAACTGATTGGAAATGGAGCAAATCCAACCACCCATTGACAGATGTCAATTCAAAGGATGTGTTATCCACAGACCAGCCATCACTGCTCAGCACCTGGATTTAGTGCAGGGAAGAAGCACAGTGATTTTTATCTTATTAACCATTTTAATTAACTTTTAATTGATTTCTAGGAAGATAAAAGGCTTCATTACTAAGTCTTACAACGAACCCCTTCACCAGAAGGAAACATTCATGGCAACTTCCCGACAATTGCTCTGAAAACAAAACACGCAAACCTCTTATGGTCTTCCCAGATGTCATTTCTAAAGGCAAATAAATGAGAATGTCTTGCTCACAGAATGCCCTTTGTTTCATTTACATAACCTTATTCATCACGCCATAATTTAATTAAGAGGAGGAAAAATAACAGGTCAGCATTCAAAGCTGGGAGCTCTTGGAAAAGCACATGAATGATGTCCATGCTCATAAGGACCTAAAGCAAGAATTACTTGGCTGCTGCCGAAATTGGATCTTCAGTGTGTGAGGACAAAGACACCAAGTGACCAAACCTGAACTGTTCTCTGTTACAATCCCTGGCCTCTTCTGAGCGCAGAGGAATAAAGGATGAAACGGGAGAACATTTGGTTTTGAAGGCCATGATGAATAAACTGCAGGGAGTTGAGGAGTTCTTCAGAGAGCGGCGATGAAAACGTCGCTGGCACTTCTCATCTCATGACACACAAATAGCAGATGTCACTGTTCTCTGGGCCACACAAACAACCTTAATAATTTCTTCTCTTACCTAAGGTCCATCTGGGCAAACACTGAGCCCCAAAACTGGCCAGGTGTCGTGGGTTGACCCTGGCCGGATTCCATGGACTCATTAAATCCCTTTCTGCAACTAGGCAGAAGGGAGAGGGGTCATCCACCCACCACAGACTCAAAGGGAGATAATACCTAAATTTATTACTAATGGGATAAAAGCAGAGCTAAATAGTGAGGAAAAAACCCCCAGTCTTAAAACACACCCCCCACACACACACTTTCCCCCCAACCCTCCTTCTGTCCATGGGGGGTTGCAGTTGGTTGCAGTTGCTGCTGTTTGCGATGTGAGTTCCCCACCCCTCGTGGTCACTCCTCCATGGGGTGCAGTAAAGGTTGAGTCCCTGCACCCCGATGGGCCTCCATGGGTTGCAAGGGGACATTCTGCTTCACCACGGTCTACAGGGGACCACAGCTGAGTCCATCCCCTGCTCCATGGGGTCCCTCCCACGGGAGACAGCCTTTAATAGACTTCTCCAATGTGAATCCA
>VWZG01002885.1:3936-19095 GCA_013396735.1 Grallaria varia | reverse complement strand
CTCCTCGCTTCTGCAGTGACCTTGATGTCTGCCTTGTTATCCCATGTTCTCGCTCCCTGGAATTTCTTCTGCCCAACAACTTCCAATTCTTAATTATGTTATCACAGAGGCGTTACTGTGATCTCTAATTGGCTTGGCCCTGGCCAGAGCCGGATGTCCCTCCTGGGGCCAAGTGTCATTGGCTCCTATGGGACCAGGGGAAGCTTCGAGCAGCTTCTGACAGAAACCACCTCTGCAGCCTCCCCACACTACCAAAAAAAAATAAATTCAGCTACAGGAACCCAGGACACCGGGTTTCTTCCTACTCCCCCTCCCAGCCTCTGTGTTGTCCTCACCAAACCCCAACAATGAATGGACTCCTTTCTGCCACGAGATTTTTCGTTGCATCCATCCCTAACCCAGCTCCTCCTTCCCCTCATCCCCGCACTTGGCAAAGGCAAGGAAAGTTCCGGCGCCTGTAGAGGCAGGAGCAGGTCATGGTGGGATTTAGTGGGCATGGTGGGACTTGGTCAAAGGTTGGATTTGATGATCTCGGAGGTTTTTCCAACCTGTGATTCCCCGGTCACTCGGAGCCATCACAGGAGCACCACTGCACCCATCAGTGCCCCCCAGGACCTGCCAGGCATTCCGGTGTCCCACCACCCACAATCACACGTAACCCTTGGGAAACCTGGAGGGGAAACGAAGCTGATTTTGCTTTTCTGGGTTATAGAATAGTTTGGAAACACCCTCTGGTTTCCCTCTGGTCCAAGCAGCCAGACAGGGAAATTTCCTGCCCCGGAGTCACCCAACTGGAGAGCTCATAAATTCCCTTCAGCAAAGGGTGGCCAAAAGGGACACCCTTGCCAGGATACAGAAGCCCATTTTATGTAAGTTTAAGGTAAATTATGATTTTTTTTTTTTTTTTTAAATTAAGAACATCTGCAGGAGCATAAATTGGAGTTGAAAAAGGAAAGTGAACGAAACATCCCTCACTGACTGGCTCTTCTTGGCAGTGCTGCAAGAGACAGGGGAAGGGGAGGTGCCCATTCCTGCCTCTCTTGTCTCACAGAATCAGGGAATGGGTTGGGATTAGGAACAGCAGAGCCAGAGTAATTCCTGCTCCTGTTCCAGGAACTCCGCAGATCTACACAACAACTCCCATTTCCATCACTAACTTAACAAAGTACTGCACCAGAAAACAAACCTGCAAACCCAAAAAAAATTCCTGCTTTATTTCCCGGGAAATACATCCCAGGGTTTTCAAGATTCCCATCAGCTACAAGGTGACAGCCTTTACCTGCTGTGGTAAATCGAAATTCGTGTCACCAACTCCCCTTCAGCATTCCCAGGAAACCCCCAGGAATAAAACCCAACAGTGTTCCTGGGTAACAAATTATCATCCTCCGTCTGAAACAGCTCAAAACCACAGTTTTGGGAGACCTGAACTACCAAAACACCTCTTGAAAGATCATTAACTCTGAGATATAATGACAAGGGCTTTGATGTCAACAATATTAATTATATCATTACCCTTCTGTTAAAGAGAAACTTCCTGCTAATATGCACAAACATCTGCAAAGCAGAGGATGTCCCCTCCTCAAAGCTGATGTTGAAACACTTCTCAGGGACTACTTTGCCACCAAACCAACCTTTTCCAAATGAAATTTTCCTTCCTCAGTGACCAAAGTTCCCCAACCCAACCAAAGCTCCTGATCTCCTCCAGCTTCTCCACTGTTCCAGCAGCTCCAGGGAGGGATGGGAATTGTGCTGGAGGACCCAGACGATGCTGTTGGTGGGAATTATTGTTTTCATGGCTGATAACGTGAGGGTTTTTTTATGACTATGGGTTCAATAGGGTTATTATTGAGGGTTTAATGGGTTTTATTATTTTAGGCTGGAAACATTCCCAAGCCCTTCATTTGTGTCAAACAGCAAATCAAGTGTGGGTGGGAGTGTTAAATTGGATTTTGTACTTGTTTTGCAGGGATATTACTGTTTGTGCCCACAGGACAAAATTAACATCTCCCAAATGCACTGAGAGGCCACAAATATTTGAAATGTTCTTGACCTCTTGATATTGATTTATAAATATTTTAAGGAGGGAACATCAGTCCTCCATAAAAGTTTCCTCTTCCCCAAAATTCAGGAAGGCTCTTCCACATTTTTCTTTCCTTTTTACCTGCTTTTATACAGACTTTCACCTCTCTGCTTCATTCTTTATGTGCTCCAAGCAAAGCAAAAGATGAGGAGGCTCCAACACAAAACTTAATGTTACACCGCAAGGAGAGCCAGAGGCTTAGTGACAGTGTGGGATAAATCTCAAATATTCCGAATGATTGGCCTGCTCAAAACAACCCAACGGAGAAAGATGATACAAAGAATGCAAAATAAAATCCGACACCGTCAAATCAGGGGGGAAATTTGGTGATCTATCACCCTTCACCCTCCAGCTGGTGCAGGGGGGCCGGAATGGGATGAGATTTGAGGGTCCTTCCACCACCAAACCCGTGTAGGATTCTGTGATTTTGGCTCTCTTGTAATTTCTTTGAGAGAACAAACTGACACCTTCCACAGCCATCCTTTTGAAAAATAGTCCAGGTTTTGTGGGTATCCTCCAGGAATTTCAGTATCCCACTGAACTCCCAAGTCATACCAGCCTACCCTTAACTACACTTGCAGCAGGAGAAAGGTGACACCCGGTAAATTTTCAACCAGTGGCACATTTTTAGCCATTAGACAAGGCAGAAGAACCTTTGATGAGCATTTTAATTCCAGAGCATCTGGAGGGTTACTTCCCAAACCAATTAAATGTGACTCCAAATGGAACTACACAGTAAGAGCAATTAAGGGCTACGAGCAAATATAAATTAAAATAAAAGAAAATCAAAAACCTCATGGCTGCAAATTCGTGATTTAATGGGCTGGTGAACCTCCTACAAAAGTTAATCACATTTTAACACTTAAAACCAGAGCAGCTTCTTTCAGTCTGGCACGGAACCAAATCCTGACTTTAGAGACTCGACTTTACTTGAAGGATGATTAGAAATGTTTCTGTTTTGATGAGCATGTTCTTTGGCAAGAGCATAATCAAGCAATTCAGAGATTAAACCAATGCATATACAATGCCAAAATAAAACAACAACAAACTCCTCCCAAAAGAAAACTTTCTAAACCACGGATGAAATACATTGCTGGAAATCTCCACATTTAGCTGGGCTCCCAAATACTTCTCTAATATGTTAATCCACTTTAAAGTTATTTTTGGCATTTCTCTTGACTGTTGGCTCTCCTCATCAGCCCACCTACTTAGAGAATATTAGAATTAGAATCCAAGCTGGAACAGAACAGTCAACACTTGGATTTAAAACTACTTATCTCGCCGGTCTGACTCTTCCAATGCTCTTGGTTGTGTTCTGTCATCTCCTCTTGTCCACTGAACACTTAAAGGGAACTAATTTTCTTACATTAATTACAGATATCAAAACCACAAGGTCTGATGAGGAGAAAAAAAGACACCTGACATGTATTATAAGGAAATTTGGGGTTGGGGTGGGAAGGGACATTAAAGACCATCTCATCCCACCCCCTGCCATGGGCAGGGACACCTTCCACCAGCCCAGGTGGCTCCAAGCTCCATCCAGCCTGGCCTTGGGCACTTCCAGGGATCCAGGGGCAGCCATAGGATTCCTTCCCAATATCCCACCTATCCCTGCCCTCTGGCAGTGGGAAGTCAATCCCCTTGTCCTGGCACTCCATCCCTTGGAAATAGTCTCTCTCCACCTTTCTTGTCAGCTCCTTCAGGCACTGCAAGGCCACAGTTGGGTTACCCTGAAGTTTCTCCTCTCCAGGCTGGACAATCCCAATTTCCCCAGCCTTCCCTCCCAGCAGAGCTGCCCAATCCTTCTGTCTAAACAGGAGCCTGTAACAATTCAGTGAGGCCCACGGACAGAACCCTGTCAGGGAATTGGTGCCATAATTACACCTCATTACTAGCCCAGAGCAAGTTTGCTGCTTCACCCAACACATGTAAAGCCCTTCTTTCTCGTGCCAAGGAGATGTCTCGGAGCACTAGGCTGGTGCCACACAGGACCTCCCTGTCTCACCTGCTTGTCTTAGTCGTGCCTCGCTTTGCTCTGCAGTGGATTTCCACCCCAGGCATGATTTTACATTAATAATGTCAAGAGAAAAGCAAAATATTTCCATTGCACATCACAACCGAAGGAAGTCCTCCAAAACTCTTTCCCAAGGGGTGGGACAGCTCCATCCTAAAGAACAACTTCCTTTGAGCATTTCTCCTGCCATTGAAAAAGAAGGAGGTGACCCACACTGCAAACTGCTCTCAACTCATTTGTACTGTCCCCGTTTTAGGGACAATCTCAGGGCCAGTGACACTTGAGCATCTGATCAGAGGGTAGGTCACTCACCACCACCTAATTCTTTACCCCTCTTTTCCTTCTCATTTCCTTTCCTATCCCAATCTCTGCCTGATATCAACACGTTCATGTTGGAGATTTCAAAACAGCAATGACCACAAAGACACACCAGCACTAAACAGTTGTGTGCCTGAAAGAATCTGGGTGTGTGTAAAAACTCAGATGGATCAAAACTTCCATGGAGTGATGTCTTTCCTCTCGTGGGCCCCACAAACAGCTTCTTCTTTAACCATGGGCTGCATTTGGGGTCTGCAACAACCTACTTGGGAGTGATTTTCCCTGAAGAAGAACCTGAGCCTGCTCGCAGCCTTTGCAGTCGATGCATCGATCCCTTCCTAAATGTCACTCCCCATTTTCCCTGCCATGCTGTAAGACACAGATAGTATAGAAATACCAAGAATAATGTTCCTCCCTTGTTTTCTGTCGGTCAAAAACATCCTATCGAAAAACTTTCTATCACCACTTTTACCAGAAACTCGCAAACAAACATCCTGCCTGCTGTCAGAGAGTTTCTCAAGCAACATCTTGTCAGCTTTTGCCAAAAGGTTCTCACCAGAACTTTCTGCTGGACTTTTCCTGCCAAAACTCCTGCCATTGTCTGTGGTTATCATATCTCTTTGAACATCTGAATAGGGCTACGTGCCAAGAAACCACGTGCAACCTCCCTGGAACACTGTCAATGTTGAAGATGAATTTTTGGAAGTCAGGGAAGGGAAAGGGAGAGAACCACTTACAACAGCCAGGACACTCTCCCTCCCTGCCCTCCCCTTTCTTTCTGCCACCATGGGTTGCTTACGTGTCACCTGAGACTGAATCTCTGCTGGCCTGGAGAGGACTGAGACCCACAGTGCCACGTGGGTGAGTTTTTATCCTATTCCTCCAGCCCTGCCATATTTCTGAGGACCAGAGCAGAGCAACTGATGGGACCCTGGGACACGGCCCTGCGTGAGCAGCAGAAGCCACACACTCTGACTGCATTCCAGAGAAATAAAGCTGTTAAAACCTCCTGCAGCTAAAGGAGATAACAGCGAGAAGTAGCAGAGACACAGAGAAAAAAAAAGTGTAAAATGCAATCTCTCTCTCTCTTCCCCCTCCCCCCTCCTCCAATATCTTGGCAGAAAAGTAGTTTTTTGGTGGTATCTTTTCCCTGCTTCTAAAAGTAACCTAAGCATTTCCCAACCATTTCTTTTATTTCCTCTTTCTCTTTGTGCCTCTTAACAATTAACAGAAGCCAGTTTTTGGCTGTGTTTTTGGTTTCTGGCCTGTGACGAGAGTTATTAATGGGAGCATCCAGACTAATTGTTTTATTCCCCAATTTGCTTATAGGCCTGTCCCTGGAAGTGTCCAAGGCCAGGCTGGATGGGGCTTGGAGCAACCTGGTCTATGGAAGGGATTTAAGGTCCCTTCCAGCCCAAACCATCCTGAGATCCTGGCAATGAGCTCAGGCAGGTGATGCTCTGCCTTCAGCACTGCGAGGAACCGTCTGGACTTCACCATTTCCCACTGGAAGGTTTTTCATTCCCGTCGACCCTTTGTAGGCACCTTCTCAGGGCAATTCCCCTCCTGCCTTCCTGGGGATCCTCGGGATCAGACGGGCAGGAGCAGCAGGGAATCCAAGACGCCTCCACTGCTCTGATTTAGGCAGCAATAAAAGGGATTGGGAATACAACTGCTCTGCTGCCAGTCTGGTTTTTGTGCTTTTAACCCCTGGTGTGCTGCACAGATCCCCCCAGGCAGCACTCCTGGCTCAGAGCCTTCCAGGAACTCCAGCTGTCGGAGCGCTCCAGAGGGTGGACACTGCCTGACTCCGGGAACAAACCCTGCCCTTTCCCATGGAAATATTTCACTGCCCTTGCTCTACATCCCCCTGGGAAGCAACACCCCAAACGCCACCAAAGCCCTCACAGGAATCCTCTCTGAAGCTCCACTTTCCAACTCAAAACAAAGCACAGCACGGAGAACTCTGCCCTGTGGTGAGAGTTATTAATGGCAGCGTCCAAACTAATTGTTTTATTCCCCAATTTGCTTATAGCCCTGTCCCTGGAAGTGTCCAAGGGCAGGTTGGATGGGGCTTGGAGCAACCTGGTCTATGGAAGGGGTTTTAAGGTCCCTTCCAGCCCAAACCATCCTGAGATCCTGGCAATGACCTCAGGCAGACGACGATCCTGACACCAAAACCCTGAGGGACTGAGGTGATGGAGCACCTTTTCTATGTCCTTCATCACCAGGTCCTCTGGTGATGCCTCCAGGAGCAGCAGGGCCAGACCTTCTTGAGGTAAAAACCTCTTGTTCTATTTCTACCCTGTGCAAAATGGGAAGATGACATTCCAAAGGGAAAGGGACACCACGAAAGCAGCTGGGTTTTTTTTTTAAATCATCTTTAACACTGCTTGCTCTGGAGGATTTCAGGGCAGCAAAATATGTTCTGAAAAGCTTTGTGGTCGATGGGTTACTTTTTGGGAGGGAAAACCCACATCACAGTAAGGGTTACCTTCTCTCACCAGGCTATTCTCACCTAATGTACATTTTAACCACATTAAGGCTCCTGTACAAACTGTATTCCCCCAGAAACCTCTCCCACACCTGCTGTGCTTCCCTCGTAAAGTGAACACAGCACCCCCAAAGCTACTGCAGGTTTTAAAGACAAATATCCTCAAACAACAACAGCGACACCAAAACACTCATCGACATTATTTCAATTATGTCCTCACTGAGGGCAGGAAAAGAAAGGCAAATCTCCCTTTTCCATCCCATGGAATGGTGTTTCCAATGGGTATTTCTGCATCGGTCTGCACTTGTGAACGTGGAACAACAGGGACTACGTCCAGTATCTGTGCTGTAAAGAGAAAGGTTTCTCCACGCAGAGACTGGTGATAAACACAACAGTTGTCCTAGTTATAGTGGCTGGGACCAGTTTATCACTGTGTAAATGTAACTGGAACTGTGTATTCCATACCCTCTCTGCCATTTATCAGGAACTGTTAATGATGCATTGTTTGCAGCAGCTGCCCAGGACACACCTGACACCTCAGGCTATGAACTGTCTGCATGGGAAAACAGAGATAAGAGGGTTCCCTGTCTTCACACCAATGATTCAGAGAACTCCCCTCTGGGAATCATTAACACCTTCACACCCAACCCGAGGGGTCATGTCTGCGGATGGGCCATCAAGTAGACTAAAAATATCCTGTGACTCACTGAGTAAATTGCCCATTGTGAAAACCCTCACCCTGGTAGATGTACTGGGTGTTCCTGTCTGAACTGAAGCATAGGGGTTTTGGAACTTGAGGCACTCACTCACTCGTCAGACTGAGAGGAGGACCAGAACCTCAACAGGACTGCAACTGCCACTCTCAACCAGACTGCGACCACCAACCTTCTGGAAGGAAAACAGGTTTTCCTTTTTCTTTCTGCTTTGGACTCAGGGGGACCACGTGGTGCTCAGCACAGGGGCTGGTGAGCACCATCCTGTTTGTGCCCCAGGGGGCTGGGTTGTACAACTGGGTTTTGAGGGCTGAAACCAATTTTCCTTTGTATCAGTGTATCTATTGTAATCTTTTTATTAAATTGTAGTTCTGACTTCTAAACTCTTTTGAGTTGGATTCATTTCTCCTGCCGGTTTACTTTTAAAACCAGCACAACAGTGAACGATAAAACCAGTTTTTGTCACACCACGAGATATCCCAAGGCTTCAGTAAACTCTTTCATGCTAACGCAGCTCTGAAATTCCACTGATTTAGAAGACAAGGAGGTTCCGTGGCAATAACTTGTTATATTTTATAGTTCCATTTGAGCAAAATACTGACCCACGCTCGCGTTTGAGAAGATGCTCAAGCCCTGAGGGCACCCAGCAAAGCCCAAAATGGATTTTCAAGAAGTTTGGTGCTGACTGGAAATGCTGCCCGTGTGCATTTTAGCACACACGACGAAACCCCACCACACATTGGGACAATGACCAAACCCAAAGCAGTAACTTCACAGTCTGTGCAATCTGACTTGATTGCAGTGAGGGATCCCAACCTCTCCGTGTCCAAGGCTTCAAACCAGCCTCTGATGTCTTATCAAGTGATAAATTTGGAAAATAAAGTGCCTCTTATGGTTATATGGTTCCCATGGTACCCAAAATTCCCTGTTCTTCCTCAAGGTACTAATTAAGGAGCTTCCATTTTTCTATTTATACGGTGATTTTTCACCTAAATTCACGATAAAAACCTGCTATCAAATTCATCTTTTACCTCCAGCTCATCCTGCACCCACCCTTAGTGTTAACTCACCCCTGGAACATCACATCCAACTACTGGTTTAAAAAAAACCCAACAAAACAAACCACAAACCCAACTCATTGACCCCTTCTTCTTTCCCTGCCACTGGAAAAACTGTCTTTGCCAAAAGAAAAGTGCTGTTGGCTTCGAGCGACCGAATCGGCAGCCGCAAGTCCAGAGGACTCACGTGGGCAATAAAAATTCACACAGTTTCAAATCCCCCAAATTAACAACACCCCGAGCAACATCTATTTTTACGGCAGGTAATCAACTATCTCAGTCAAGGCTTTGACTGGTTTTTCCCCTTAATGGCTTTAAAACGCTCTCCGCGTGTGACAATTTCCCACGCCCGGCTGTCCCTCGCTCAGTGGGGTGGAAAATGATTTAGAAAGGAACGAGATGAGAGTTTAAAACAGTGGCAATGCTGTTTTTTTAATGCTGGAAATCTGCCACGAGCGAGTTTATAGGGTGGCATCTCTTAAAAACCAGGTTTTTAATGGGCTATTTTTACACGAAAAAGTGTTTTCTGCTATTAAACACAGCGAGGAGAACAATCGGTTCCACATTTTAAAGCTCCAAATGTGACTTTGTTGCTACAAATGCATCTCACAGTGGGCAGTTTGCATTTAAACATGAGACGTTTCGATGGGATTTTGTCTACGGCGCAATTACTTGGCGCTCTTTCCTAATTGTCTGGACGGTCTGGGTAATAAGAATAAACAATTTTAATGACTTACCCTTACTTGACCGACAAAAGCATTGGCTTCCTCTTCCTGCACAGAGAGGTTTTTAGGGAGAAACATGTCAAAAACGGGTCCGTTGTCATTCACATCCGTCACCACTATATTGACTGTAGCAGTCGAGGTCTAAGGGGAAAATAACATTGTGAACAAATTATCTGTATTTTACAGTCTCCCAGGTGACAACCTCAGTTTTATTTATTAGTCCCAACCAGCACAGAGTTACAAGCAAACAGATTATCAAAATGTTCCTTCTGGGAGAGAGGGTGCATTAATACTTTGAAGAATTTCTTTCAATCTTTCCATTCTTATCAGACAACAAAAGGCCCAAGACCGAATAATATATTGAACAAAAGACATCAGGTACCTCTTTTCTTACACCACATTCGAAGGATTTAAGGAGCTTCTCTTCCAGAAACAGCACAGAGAAAAATCAACACGTGCCAGAACAAAACATTTGGAGAGAAATGAGTGATTTTATCAGCCAAAACCCTCTGCTGTGACGATGAGCTGGGCTGATCAGTGAGACCCTGAGGTGGTACAATCACCCTGTGTCACCGTCCCATGTCATCCTTCCCATCACAAAGCTGGACATGCTCCGTGCACCACCGCACCAATTTGAACACCCAGGAACAACCCAATTAACTGTCTTTAACACACATAAAACGTCGAAGAAACACGACTGTGCTCCCTATGGAAATTTTCTATCCCAATCAAACGCAGCTGGAAAGGGAAATACTTTGTGGATCTCGAGTCACATCCTTTTCCACTTCTCCCACATACTGAGAGTTCCAGACACAAATCTCCATAGTCGTATTTAAGACGTTACTGTAATTAATACAGTATTGAATTAGAAATCAATTCACTCAATGCAGTGCCTTAAATCAGCTTTGCTGGGTCCAGATGCCTCTGGATTTGGATCTACTTTGCTTCAAGCAAAGGGAAATTTGGGGGAAAATCTGGGCAGGAGAGGCTTTGAGGGGCTGGAGCATGTCCAGGGAAGGGAAGGGAGCTGGAGAAGGGGCTGGAGAACTTCTGAGGGAGCTGCCCACAATTAATGCTGAATATAATCTCAATTTTATGAAGGGGAAATCTCCTTGGATGTGCCACACGGGGAAATCACCTGAAAAGGACAACTAACGCCCTCGCTCTCTACACAGAATCCCAGAATCCCAGGATGGTTTGGGTTGGAAGGGACCTCCTAACTCCCATGGGTTGGAAGGGACAACGAATTCCCGCGAGCACCTCACAAGAACCATTTACAACACCCAAAGCAGCGAATCGGGAGGATTTGGAACCAAGCAAACACAAAGACCCTTTCAGGCTGGCGCCTTCTGTTTGCTCAGACTCGGTTATTTGCTAATTGTTTCTGAGAGTGCCATTGGCACGTTCCATTTCTACAGGGGAGACGCACTTCATGGGTCACTGTGAGCCCAAAACACAGCCCGGGATGTTTGCTGTCATGTGCAATGCACCCTGAATGGCAATGGGATTTCCCAAAGAGAACTCGGTTCCACGGAACTCAGGGCAATAAACGGCCTCACATTGAATAAACTGAGACAAAGGGGGTGTTAAAAAAACAACGGCAGCAATTCCCGTTTGGAAAATATTCTTTTGCGTTTAAGATAATTTCAAGGGGCTGTGGCGGAGCATCTGCAGCTTGTCTTCTCTTCTGTGAGGATTTCATGAGAAGAGAGAGAGGGAGGGAGGGAGAAGAGACAGAGGGAGGGAGGGAGAAGAGACATTTGGAATTGTTTCCCAATTGTTGTCTAAGAATTCATAGCATTTTTCACATTGATGGCAATACTTCACTCATCTTAAGCACCTGCTCCACCTGCAAGCCAGCACAGCCAGGCTGGTGCTCCACTTGGCACCGACTCCCAGGTCACACTTAGACTTCCACTGAAGATTTCAAAAAGCAAGATTTTTGGCAAGAAATAATATTTTGCAAGGGAAAAACTACTTTAGTGAGACGCCAAACAGGAAAATTACCTTCCAAAAGCTTACAAAAGGTTTTTCTCCTTAAACTTGCAAGGGTACTAAAATAAGATCCTGTCATAAGACCAACAATTCAAATAATCCCTTATTTTTTATATTAGTCACAGGTTAGAAAACTATCAGATGCGGATGAAGTCAGTGAATCCAGAATTCACTGTAATGAGATGAACACTTCAAATGATCTTCCTTTCTTATTAGTCAGAGTTTAGCCCATGACGAGTGGATGAATTCAAGGAGGAGCACTCAAAGCAAACTCTGGGTGAGCAGGCAGCGCCCCCGGGTTGTCACCTTTGAACTGGGCACCAACACACTCTGACACTGAGAAGGAACGTGGGAATACTCCAAAATCTTGCTGGTTTCCCCCGGACACAGGACACATTTGCTGCGAGGTTGAAATGCCAACCTCTAACACGAAAGGGGAGTCACTTGGCTGCCTGTGTGCCCAGAGCAGCAGGTCGTGCCATTGGCGTCACAAAGTGCTGCCATCCAAGAACACCAGCTAAATTCCACATTTTTATATCCCCATTAGAGGGCTCCAAAGATTTACCTGAGCTCTGAGCCTCAGCCTGATGGTGCTGCTCTGAAACAGCCTTTGTTAGACAACTGGAATTAANCGAAGCCTAGCCATGATGATATATGATGATGATTCAGAGCTGCAGCGCGGAGCAGGATTGGTAACAAGGTGCTCATCCATCTCAGGGATAACAGAGAAAGTCACCTCCTTCCAGTAGCCAAGGAAAGGTTTGGCACTGGCCAACAGGTGAGAAGGGCCACAGGGAGGGAGGGAACGGGTCACAGGTTCTCATCCTCCAAGGGCTGTGCCATCCCCACCACATCATTGTCCACTCTGGTTCCAGCCTTGTACCTCTGCGGCGTGACCTGCACGTGGAGGAGCCAAATGAACCCAACGCTGGGAATTCCCAGCAGCAGGAGGCAGATTTTTGCCTTGCAAAGCTTTGGGAAAACAAACAGAGAAAAAGGACAATGCTCCAGGAAGAGATGGTTGAAGAGCATCAGTATGAGCTGGAGTCTTTGACTCCTGTTTTAGAATGAATATAACTCAAACAGGAGATCAACAGCTGCAATTTAGAGCTTTCTTAGGGCCCCTGAAATAGCTCTTACATCTACAATTCTGCCCTAAGCAATAATTGTAACATTTACATGGCCTGCCCAAGTATCTTTTTGTCCTAAGTGTGCCAGGCCCTGATAAATGTTATGGATGAGAAATCTGAAGGAAATTCCACTTTGTTCTTATTTTATTTGTACCCTGTCATTTAAATTGAAGTTGGGAATTGGTGAAAGCATTGCATGCCTTGGAGAGGAAACATTCTCAGCCCTGATGTCGAGCAAGTTTATTAATTTGGACAAACTCTCAGACAAACACTGTCACCTCGAGACAGAACTAGTTTGCAAATAATGAAATCTGAGGCAAAGGCTTTATTTGATCAAAAAAGAAATGGTAAATAATGCTTCTGATCTACTTATCAGGACCTATTCATATTCAATTCAAGAAAACTATACTTGGATGATCATAGAACCAACATTTCCATGACTGTTTCCAGACCTCCTTTCCTTCCAGTGCAGGGCATGAGAACTTAAAATGGGGTGTCCACCAACCCTCTACATCTCTCCAAGTTATGAAGAAGAAATGGCCGGCTGGACTGTAGAGAAATAGAGGAGAGAGAAGACATTGAGGCTGAAGGGCTAAGATGAGGCTGGTCAAGAAAGGATCTGTGGAGGGCACCAAGAGAAAAGCTGCCGAAGACACAAAAGGAAAGCCCCCAAAACTAAAACCATGCCCATCCAAAAAGAGAATAGAAGAGAGGACAACTTCAGGGGGAAAGGAAGAGGAAATCATGCACATCATGGACAAATCATGCACATCCTGGACAAATCATGCACATCCTGGACAAACACACAGAATGTCTTGGGTTGGAAAAGACCTCCAAGGTCGTCGAGTCCCACGGCCAGTGCAGAAGCAGAGGGAGGGAGGGATTCCTTGGTGTGGTAGTTTAAATTTTAGCCCCTCCAGGGCTGGGCACTCCAAACCTCCCTGGGCAGCCCCTTCCAAGGCCTCACCACCCTTTCCAGGAGGACATTCCTGCTGCTGTCCCACCTGCCCCTGCCCTGGCCCAGCCTCAGGCTGTTCCCTCTCCTCCTGTCCCTGTTCCCTGGGAGCAGAGCCCGACCACCCTCCTGGCTCCCCCCTCCTGGCAGGGAGTTGCAGAGAAACAGAAGGTCCCCTCTCAACTTTTAATTAATAGGATCATAATTACTTTGGGATCCGAAATGCCTCAACAGTCCTTGACGCAGATCTGTTTCTTGCCTCAAAAGAATTAAAAGTCATCCTTCGGAAGGGAATTGCAATCTGCTCAAAATCTTTGATCAATCCATTGCTTTATGAGAGTTGCTTAATTCAGCAAATGAAATCAAAGCCTTTACAGGGAAGATTATCCATGCTGTGCTGCACAAACACTGAAAGTTTGGGAGCCTCCTAAATCTTGCTCCAGTGAAAGGACTGAAACAGGGAGAAAACCCTTCCCTCTAAGAGGAGGCAAATTCTGGCTGGAAGTTACAGATCAGCTGCAATTTTTAAGGCTTTCTCATACAAAATCCATAACACGTCAGGCAAATAGCAAGAGGCAGCATTTCTCTTGAACTGCAGCTTGTAAAGAAAATGATTTGAGGAGTTGTTCTTCAGAGGAGGAAGATCAACTCGGGTACCTGTTTATATTGTTCCTTTTCATACATTTAGGAACTATTCTTTCCCACTGCACCAAGAGATTACAATAGAAATGCAAAGGTAGCATGAAAAGTTCCCAGTATAAACAGGCGACAGAGATATCTTGTTTTTTGGTGGGTTGTTTCACTGATTACAAAAGGGTCCCTCAAATAGAAACCTTTTTCAATACAAGCCTTTTTTGTCCACAGAATCTCTGTTCAGAATTACTGAAAGGCGTGTGGGCTTTGTCCCTGCTAGACAATGGAACTGATGTGGAGCAGAGACAGGCAATATTTCAAGGGGCAACAGAAAATTTACTGTAATTAATTAATTCCCTGCCCGCTATTCGAGAAGTAAATCTTTGTTTAAATTACCTTGATCTAGTGCTACCTGTTTGCTCTAAGGCAGGTAATTAATTCAAGTGTGGTGGGACAGATGCTCTGAATTGTTAATGATCTCAAGGTGGCCGAAATACCCAAGTCTGACTTCCAAGAGCAACCACAATGCACTGAAATAACACAATCCCACAATGGCCTGGCTGGGAAGGGACCTTAAAGCCCATCCAGTGCCACCCCCTGCCATGGGCAGCGACAGCTTCCACCAGCCCAGGTTGCTCCAAGCCCCGTCCAACCTGGCCTTGGACACTCCCAAGGATCCAGGGGCAGCCACAGCTTCTCTGCCCAACCTGTGCCAGGCCCTGCCCACCTTTCTGAGGGCCATCTCATGGTACCTCTCTGTCCTTGGGAAATGCGACAAGGACCTGCAGATTCATGGAGAGAGAAGCCCACTTTGGAGCAGGTTTGTGGAAATGCTGGAGACATTGTGGGGGGACCATGCTGGAGCAGCCTGTTCCTCAGGATGCATTCCATGGAAGGGATCCATGCTGGAGCAGCCTGTTCCTCAGGATGCATCCCATGGAAGGGATCCATGCTGGAGCAGCCTGTTCCTCAGGATGCATTCCATGGAAGGGATCCATGCTGGAGCAGCCTGTTCCTCAGGATGCATTCCATGGAAGGGATCCA
>VWZG01002884.1:352145-388219 GCA_013396735.1 Grallaria varia | reverse complement strand
CAAATCTTCATACGCGAAGCCTCGCCATGAATTCCTTGATTTTTTTTAAAGTTACTGAGGATATATTTAACAAATAAATATGGTGTGCATTTGAGGAAACAAGTTTTATTTTAGCAGTCCAGGTACTGCTGTCACTCTGTACTGCAAGGTAATGTGGTGGTGGAAGACCATCAAATAGATGTTACTTAATGAGATTTACTACAAAGCTTTGTGCAGTATTGGCTTCAATATCAGGCTTTTGGAAGAACCCTTCATACAAAACTTACATTTTATTCTATTTTAAAAATGTCATAGTGGTTACTGGAAAAAAATGAAAAACATTTGGATTATTTTTTTCTTGCATTTTATTAGGTTTTTTGTCTTTTGTGTAACTGTGCGTTGACAAAGTTGACTCTCAAATGTGTACAGCAAGCATAAATACTGTCTGTTGATGTGATTGTAGTTCCTATAGAACTGTCTGTGAGCAGCGATGTTTTCCAGTTACGCAGCCTAAGTCCTTAGCCTGTTTCAGCAGTAGACTTAGACTTACTTGAAAGCAAATGTCCCTCCTCCTCAGACTGAAAGAGTGAGCTGCTTAATTATGCTGCGGGGTGGGGGGATTTCAATGCAGCTGCTGCTCTTGTGCTTTGCTTTAAATACTTGAAGAATGGGATTTAGGTTACACAAGGTGGGTATTGCTGGGTGCTCTGTGTGGAGGTTTGGTGCTCCGTGTTGTTTCTAGATTACATGCTACAAGCAGAGCCTGGCCCTGACTGTTTTCAGGAACTGTGACTTCCTTTCACCACTTGAGTTCTGCAACAACGGTTGGCACTTCAGCAGTGACCAAGACCTTCTGTGGCTTGTTTTTTTGGGCCAAAATGTTTTCACAGAGTGGGCTAATGTGTCCTGGTTTGTCATGTAAAGAAGGTTATTTCCTAAAAAGATGAAGGAATTTTCCAGGACGTTGTTGTGAGGAGAAGCTGTTCCTGGTGAGCACAGGTAGTAGCAGCCCAGGTAATGAATGTCCAAGAGTGAATGAACATTCAGAAGTAGTTTGAAGAAGTGAATGGACATGATTGTGATAGACATGATTAAAAACATTCTCTTTTTGTAAAGCTTTCATTTTCATCTGAAACTATGTTAGATTTCTGAAAGAAAAAGAGATTTCATCACAGAAAATATGGTAGTGTCTGCTGATTCATGTGCTGGTGTGAGAGTAGGAGGAGGCATACTTTTATTTCACGACTGCCTTTTTTTGTATGATTCTTTTCCAACACTTAATGTTTTACATGTGAAGCAAGTTTGTTTTCTGTTTGGTTTTCTTTTATTGCAGTTTTATGTTTGTTTGTTTTTAACCTGAGGATATAGTCAACAAAAACTTAGTGTGAGTAAAGTAAGAAAGACACAAAGAATGGGATTTATTTTTTTTTATAATCAGGAATTATGTTGAAATTAACAAAAAAAAGTGCCTTACTAAAAGACATAATTGCTCATATAAGCAGGAAAATGCTTGATTACTTTGTTGGTGTATTTTTGATTGCGGGTGGTGATGGCGTTTGGTGGTGTGGGTTTTTGGGGTTTTTTGGGGGTTTTCTTATGTTTTTTTTTGTTTTTGTTTTTGTTTTTGTTTTTTTTAATCTGGAGACTTTAAAATATATCTGGAGAAAGCATTGCTTACAGTAACTTTAGTTTGTTTCTAGAATTAGCCTAACACAAGAATTATCTAGGAAAAAAATTACTTCTCTATATCAGACAAAATCGCTACTCTGTTTGCGTTTCTATTTACCTAAGCAACAGGTTTTAGTCACATTTGACTTACATTCTCCAGAAGCTCCCTTTAAATTCTAAATTTAAATTCTTTAAATGCTAATTTAAATTTTAAATTAACATTTAAAAAAGTCAATATGTCTAGAAAGGTTTAGTAGTGACCTAAGGTTTTCTAATTGCATTCTCAGTTTCACTGAAAAGTTACTCATTGAAAAGACCAGTGCCAGACACTAGAAACAGTGTTTAGTTAGGCTGTAGAACGTAAGACTTAGACAACTTCATCTTTCTTGACAGATGTTGAATTTCTCTATTTGCGAAGGTAAGTTTAAAGAAAAAAAAAAAGGAGAAATTACAAATAAAATCCGTCCACTCACTTGCAAAATGGCCAGCAGCAAGAAAAGCCAAGTGAAAACCACCAAAATTAAATTAACTACAGCTTCATGATAGTTTGGTTTTGTTTTCTGGGCAGCTGAAGTACACTTGTGTATCTCTTTCCAAGAGAATAGGAGTTGGTGCTCTTTGACACTGATTTCGATTGATGCCTTCCATGTGGCTCCAGCTAAACTGCAATTTGAAATTATACATTATCGTGAAGATGCGTTTGAAGTTGCAAACAGATTTCCCAGCCAGCGTTAGGTTTGTAGCTCTATTTTCTCAGTGAACGCAAAGTCTGACCTTAGGAGGCGTTTAGGTGTAGCCACTCCCACTGAAGTGAAGAGACATTAGACAAAAGGTACAGGACAAAAGGTCATCTCAAAGGATTGAGCTGTTTCACTTCATTTCTGACCTAATCAGTATTTGAATTCAAGTTTCAGGAAACAAATGCTTACTCTTGCCATTTCATTTCCGTAAGATGCTGTGGTGAATTAGAAAATTATACTTCTACAGTACATGAGAACTCAGAACATCTGTTCAGCACTAGTGAAATGTGCATGTCACATGCCTGGCACAAGAGAAATAAATCCTTTAGATCTCCATATATTTTGGAGCTTTTTTTTATTTAGCCCCTTTAACATTTTTCTTCTCCCTCTTGAATTCTTCTTCTATTATTTGCAGAAGACGTAAAGGAGTAAGCCTGCAGCATTTTTGAGGACTGTAGAATTTTTAATTGATTTGCTAAAGTTACATCTGGTTAAAACTTAGGCTGTGGATTTGGATTTTGGTTAGAAAATCAAGTTTGAATTTTAAAGTCTGGTTTATGTACAATGTTTTGCTGCTTCCTCCCCCCCACTTGCCCATCCCCGCTTTTGTGAAATATGAACACTGTAACATTTTTTGATACAAATGTGAATCCCTCTTGGTACCAAAAGACATTAGACTGTTTGTCTGAGTATTGGTATATTAAATAGCCTAATGCTGAGAAGATTTCAGTAATAGAGGAGATGATTTATATCTTCAGATGTAACCCCCTTTTTTAACTTTTCTGATAGCAAGTGAATATTTTGATAAATTTGTCTTTGTTATTGCTGATGCAGTTGTGTTTAAATATCTTTGTTCCTTCCTCATGATTGATCCCATCCTATGACACTGGATGAATGATGTTTTTCTGGAGATTAGCTCTGCAGAATTACTCACAAAACCCAACTTGACTGGGAAAGGAGCAGAAATTTTAAAACAGAAAGATTAGAAGGGAGTCCAGTCATCCTGATTGTGTAAACTGGGGTTAGTTCCTTGTATTCAGACACACTGGTTTTAATCTGCAGGTTCTCCCCAAGGTGTAACATACCCTCAATATTTATCACAGAATCATAGAGTATGCTGAGTTGGAAGGGACCCACAAGGATTGAGTCCAACTCCTGGCCTGGCACAGAACCTTTCTCAAAAGTTACACCATGTGCCTGTGTATTCGGGATGGACTAGATGTTGGTGGTTTTTTGGTCTGTGTTTGGCCCAGCCACCTGTGAGGAATTTATTCTTTTCCTGCCAAGTAGGAGAAAACAAGTGTTGATAAGGGAGAACTTCGACCTTGGAGGGAACATTGGTGTATAAACTAAAATTAATTGGGCCCTCGCCATTGGTTGATGGCCCTTAGAGGGCATTTGGAGGAGAAAGTGAAGAGGAGGGTGATGAAGTAAACCCCCAGACCCATTTTAGAGAAACCCTCTGGGATGTACCACACAGGTGCAAGGAAATTCCAATGTACTCACACATGCACAAGAGGAGAGCCCCTTACATAACAGGGGGAGGGACTGAAGGCCTCTCACTGGGCGGTACTGGCCACACCTGCCCAGATGAGACATCATCAGCCAAGCAGGTAAAAAAATTGACAGGTCCTCCTTGGGGTGGAGGTATGTGCTGGCACAGAGGACAACGTTGCCTCCCGCAGGGATGCCTGCTAAGCGTGTTGAGCCTACCAAAACCCAAGGATGCAGCAGCTGGTCACACTGGGGATCTTGACCACATTGGGGTTGGTATGTATAGTAACTGTGGGCAGTAGATGAACATACAGGGGAGTCTGGGCATTGGGGTCGGTATGTATAGTAGCTGAGAGTAGTGCATAAGTATACAGGGGGGAAGTCTTGGCATTGGGGTCAAGAAGACAACCTGGGAACACCTGGGCAAGTTGGATGTTTATGCATGCAGGGCTTATTTTCCCTCCTTTTCTCTCTCTCTCTCCCCCTTGGGTTCCTGTTTACTTGGCCATCTCTTGTAATAAAATACTATTGCTTTAAGCTTACAATGGTGTCTTAGTTTCAATTTCAGAGTCCCCCTGAACCTTCCCTGGAACAGCCTGAGAGTATCATCCAAACACTTCTGGAACTATGTCAGGCTTTGTGCTGTAACCACTTCCTTGGGGAGCCTGTTCAGTGCCCAACCACCCTCTGGATGAAAAACCTTTTTCTAAAATCCAACCTAAACCTCCCGTGACATAACTCCAGGCCATTCCCTTGGGTCCTGTCAGTGGTCACCACAGAGATCAGTGCCTGCCCTCCTTCCCTGCACAAGGAAGTTATAGATTGCAATGAGGTCTCCCCTCAGTTTCCTCTTCTCCAGGATGAGCAGACCAAATGACCTCAGTTGCTCCTCATACGGCTTCCCCTCAAGACCCTTCATTATCTTCATTGACCTCTTTTGGACACTCTCTAATGGCTTAATATCTTTCCTATATTGCAGTGCCCAAAACTGCACACAGTATTCAAAGTGAGGCCACCCCAGTGCAGAGCAGAGAGGGACAATCCCCTCCCTCGACCGGCTGGCAATGCTTTGCCTGATTGAACTTCATACAGTTGGTGATTGCCCAACCCTCTGATTTGTCAAGGTCTCTCTGCAGGGCCTCCCTGCCTTCCAGGGAGTCAACAGCTCCTGTCAGTTTTGTGTCATCTGCAAACTTGCTTAGTATCCTCTCCAGTCCTTCATCCAAGTCATTTATGAAGATGTTGAAGAGCACAGGGCCCCAGATGGAGCCCTGTGGAACCCCACTAGTGACAGATCACCAGTCTGATATTCCCCCATTTGCTGTTTACCCTCTGTGCTCAACCTGTGAGCCAATTGCTCACCTACCCCATGATGTGTTTATCCAGCGGTGCTGGACATTGTGTCCAGGAGGATACTAATGGTGTTATCTTTCTGGCAGATGAAGTATATTCAACTTTGAAATGCAAAATTTTCTTCAAATGATAGATCTGTTTTCTTGAAAATTGTTCAGCAGAATGTGAGCAGTGAATATGGGCCACTCTGTGACTAGAAGATACTCAGTTTTTGAGGCCTTAAATCAGGAACCAGTCTCTTAGAGTGCTGAAGTGTTTAAAACTGCTTCTGTAGATACTAGCTATGATCTAAAGCTCTGTACTTGTCTAAGAAATAATTATTTGCTTGGTCTGGCTATTGATGCTTGATACATTTGATAATTATTCTGCCAGCTAAGAAATTAATTTGCTAATGAATTTCCTAAATGACTGTGAAGAACTGATACTATGAAGGCTGAGTCAGGCTCTGAAAAAGCTGTGCAGATTCTACTTAAAAAAACTCCAAACCTCCATTTTGAATATATGATATAGAATATAAAATTTACATGCGCTGTCATTACATGGAATGAATAGCAAGTGACCTGAGACTTGAAAAGACCTGAATTGTGAATTTGAATAAGAAAATATTCGGTGGTATTGTAGTCTTCCATGTTCCGTTGTAACAGGCTGTGCATAAAATCCGTATATATCAGCTGTGGTTGCTGTGAATAACTGAGTATGTTTTACGTTGTTTGTCTCTATGTGATCATTTCTGTGATAATAGAAATGTCTGTGAAATGGTTTTGCTGGTTCAGAATTCATTTAAAGCATACAGAGTATAGTGGAACAGTTTGGTGATCATGTGACACACTTGGGTGAGGTAAGATTTATTTGATAAAAAGTATTTTGCAAGCTGTTTTTCCTTCTGCTGACAGATACCTTATACGTGTATGGATTTTAAGGGAGTTGAATGTTACTGGAGTTCTGTCTTAACTTCTTCCAGAGTCAACACAGTGTCATTTCTAGTTAAAATATATTCCTTTTTCGTGATTGTTATACATATCGGATGAAATTAAAATAATTGTTAGTATGCCATACAGAAGGACAGAGCTTTTATTTAGCTTTAGTTTTGCGATTCAGTACTATTTTTCCTCAGACTAATTTGCATCATGAAATGAGATGGCTTGACATCATGCATTCTTCAGCAGTTATATGGTAACAAGTAACATCCTTCTCCCTGTAAAATAAAACAACCAAAAAACCTGGTAACAATTCTGGTGAGGGAGGTGTGTTACTAACTAGTAAGTCGTAATGGGGAGAGTATTGCTCAGCAGTAATTAGTTACATTCTGTATATGTAGTGGACACTAGGCTAAAATAATGCAAGAACAATCATGTTTGTGAGCAAAAGGAAATACATTTTTAAAAGAGAATGTGCTTGGCATCTTAAGGTAATGTTTACTTTGAGGGGCAGGAGTCCACAGAAGGGTGAGCTCAAGAGCTGAAAGCTAAGGGGGGAACCACGTGGTGGGTAGTGCTGCTATTGCCTCTGCAGAGGGTAGTTGAGCTTGTCTTGTGATTATCAAGAGAATGGGCCAGTTTTATTCAGCAACGGAGTGTCACCACATGTGGAGCTGTCATAATGTCCCCTCTAACATGCTGCCTAGTGGCACCCCGGATCACACACTGTTTAAAAGACTAAAACAAAACAGAACCAAAAAGACAGAATGCATTACTGACCTCCTGCTGTACTTTGCATCCTTCTCTTTCATGTGGCCTTAGAGATGCACAAACCTCCCCTCCCCACTCCACTAATACTTTGATTGGAAGTTGCAGGATTGCAGTGTATGCTTCAGCCATGTGCCATTCCACCCTGCTGGGTTATTTCAGGATTGGGTGAGTGACAGAGGAAAGCTAATTCTGCTGCTTGTCTTTCAGAAGAACAGTGAACATTGCATCTGTCTTGGCTCACTGCACTGATTTCCAGTTGCCTGTAATTGCATCCAGAAATGTTTGGAAACTAGAGCAGTTGATGAAGTTAAGGTAGACTACACATATGAACCCATTCCCCTCAGCAGCCTGGCTGTAGTATCCTGAAATAATAGGAATTTTCTGCTGGGCTTCAAGAGTAACACTGGGAAAAAAATGAATTGCAGTAGATGACTGCAGAAATGACACAAAGGAAATGGTAGCAGGGAAGTCTCAGGAGACCTGGTTTGTTAATTGGGTAGTAACTAGCTGGAGCTAAAGAACCAGGGTAAGGATCATGGCAGCAGCTGGTGGCCCAGCGGCAGGGTGAGATTGATGGTTGTGGTCTACTTATTCTCCTGCCTGTTCTCATCAGGTGCAGTGTAGTTAAAAGCCTCAAGCTTTTATCCAGAAACTTTGTGATGCTAATACTAAAAAAAATCCCAAAACCCAGAGCAAACCGTGTTTTATTTCTTCTTATTTAGTGTATAAACCTTGGAGTTGACTTCACTTAGATGTTGGTTCTGGGCTGCATTGTATACAAATTGTCCCAGGTCTGTTCATTAATTTGTACTTATTTTACAACTTTCTTAACTATATCTGATATTGCATGGATCTCATTTTCCAAGAGTCAGTCGTGAATTTTTATGATAATTTTTTACCTGTATGTTTGTGGTAGTTCATGCATGTGTTATCTTAAACACAGTAGAATTATTTTCCAAGATGATGCTATGGTTGTCCTCTACTACAGAACAAACCAAATCAATGACAATATATGCAAATTTATTCAAAGATTACAGAGAGCCCTCCTAGATATGTTTATAGCTGCAACTCATCTGTATTCATAGTCTATCACATGCAGTGTTTTTGCAATGAAAACTGTCCCACCAGAGGAGACAATTTTGTTTTCTTCAAAACCATATGAGGAGCTTGCTTGCTCTTTCTTGTGTTCCTGTTATGAAAAAGTGGGCTTCCCCGGAGAAATCAGCAGCGTTTTGTTTTGGTAAGGGGTCAGTGATGGGACTACACTGGTGACTGGGTACCTGCAACACACCACTTAATGGCGTGTTCAGGTGTTTATGCAGGGTGCAAAATAGTGAGAAATTGCTGGATTATGGTTTCCAATTATTATGTGATATTGAGTTTATGTAGCAAACAATTGAAAGTAAAGGTTATGTTTCAAACTTTGAATTAATAAATTTGAGTTAGGTATTTATGTTAGAAATCTGCTTCTGAGCAAACCAATGACTTCTAAAAGCAGAAAGTATACGTGTGTAGTTTCAGGTGTGCTCAAAATTTGGAATATTTTGGAAACTGAAGAGAAATAAAACTGGTAGAAATGAACTTTAGATCTATGCCTAGGGGTATGCATTTTGGGCTTGAAAACTGGATTGGTTTCATTCCAAAAGGG
Organism: Grallaria varia; assembly: GCA_013396735.1. Lineage (NCBI taxonomy): Eukaryota > Metazoa > Chordata > Aves > Passeriformes > Formicariidae > Grallaria > Grallaria varia. The sequence goes on along the minus strand of VWZG01002884.1, from coordinate 379,649 downwards.
ACAAAAAACAATGGGTGAAGTAGTTTTGGAATTCAAATAGCATAGACTGACCAAAATTGTGACTATGCCAAGAATAAGGTTTCTTTTAGAGTTGCAATTAATCTTTTGGTGCTGTTAGGAGGTTCACCTCTATTAGTGAAATTGTAGTATTTTCATCCCTCAGATGCCATGTTGTTTGTCAGGTGCTCATACAGTGATGCAGCCTCTGTGGCGGTAATCACTGGGTGATTACCTGTGGCCCTTATAGCACTGAGTGATGGCTGGCAGGGTTTGGAGTCCCACAGGTATTTTCTGTTTTAGAAAAGATGGCTTTAGTTTGCCAGAGTAAACTTTGGTATCCAAATACTAGACTTTTTCTTTTGCAACGGATATTTCAAATATAGCACTACATTAAAAAACAGACTTGAAACTATTTTTCTGTGGTTTCTGATGGAAAGCCATCTGTGATTACAAATGGAGACATTTTCAAGGGTATACATATAATAGTAGGGAGAAAAAAGATAATTCTGTTTCAAGTTAAGTGCATTAATCTGGGGTAATGTATTTAGGCCTGGGCTAAATTTATTCAGATTAAGTATCCCTTTAATTTCTTTAATTAAGGAAAACTTTAATTGATATGAAATATCTAGAATTCTGTCACTGAAACAGGATTTTTTTCCTTAAAAAGGAGTTTTAAACTTGTAATCAGTCTTTTGAGTGTGTAAAATACAAAATAGACTATAAATGGGAAATTTTGACTGACTCTTTGTAGGCATCCCACAACTGCTTCCTTCCTTGTGTAAGCTCTTCCAAATAAATTGATAAAATTCATAGGCTGTCTGAAATATTTGTATACTCTTTTAAAGATTGCAGTGTTGGTCATATGCAGCCACTGTGTAGTTTCTCTGCCATATGGTTTTAGCTTATTTTTAGGAGATGTATTTTATTTTTTTATTTTAAGGTAGAAAGTTTTCCATGGATATTAATTATTTTGAGTGACAGAGGTTTGATAGCAGTGTATTTTATAAGTGCAATTAATAAATATGTGAGGCAGATTTAAAATGAGAATCCATGTGTTAGTTTTTGTTTGTTTGATTTTAAAGTATGGCATGTGTCTATTGCAGGTGTTTTTTTAAGAATGGTCTACTTATGATACTTAAAACAATTTGAAGATGTGTAAATATACTGTTTTAATCTTGTTCCAAATTGGTCTCAATAAATGTACATTGCATGAATTGAAATTCACGCCAGTGTAGGGGCTTCCTTAATTAGGGCCTTCATACTTTTGTTTAGACTTTGAAAGATATCTTCGTGGTATTTTTTTGTTGTGGGTGGCAGTGGGGTTTTTTTTACCCTAGGTATTTTTCCTGTTGGAATATAGTTTGTTTTGTTAATTAAGGTTACAGAAGGAAATACAACGATATCATGTGAATATTAGGGTGGGCTAAGCCCCTCTGAGTCCTGCAGAGCTGTTAGAAGCAGAATTTGAAATTGCTGACGTGAAGCACTACATGGAGAAATTTACCTGGAGGCATCTGTATGCTTTACTTTGAGTGGGGTGGCACAGCATGCAGGTAACAGGCTAATTGACCATGTATGCTGCAGCTTTACTGGGATGGATGGGGCATGGAGCTTGGATGAGTGAGATAGGAACGCCTCTACACATTGCTTATCATGAGAGAGAGCAAAGGGAGGGATGCTTTTTGTCCAGAAAAGTATTTCAGGAAGAACACTTTCTATATAGGCAGCTGAAGAATGGTAACAAGGTGATCTGGTCACATCCAAGATCTTTTATTGCATTTAAGCACCTGCACACCACTGAAGGAAGGCTAAATGTTGAATTCTTTGGGTGGGTAGGTTTACAGTCATGTAAGTACTGCACATTTTGTCCGCAAACCTGTAAGATTTGTCCTTAAAGAAGAACTTGTTGTACATATGTGGCTTTCTGACAACCAGTTTGTATTTATCTGAATTTGACTTTTGCTGCCTTTAATCCAGGTTTTAGATGCATTTAATTTAGACAGGTAGGATTTGGATTCATAAAGCTACAGTGCAACAAACTTGGTTGAGGGAGGCAACTTGACTTCTGGTGGTCAGGGGGATGGCAGTAAAGGTAATCACATGGTTATTGAACTGTGTGGATTTTTCAGTAACCTCAGGGATATTGTTTGCTCTCTGATTAAAACTAGGATGTAGCTAATGCATTTTATGGAAGGATTTATCCATTTAAAACAAACTAGCACAGGACAGTGAAGTCAGATCTGTATTTGCAAGTTTTTTAACTAGTGCTTTGTAGGTACATCATTCCTGTGGTTGGGACTTTTCAAAGTGTTCCCTTCAGGTTCCACATTCACTGCTTGACTCTTCCCGAGGTTCTGTGTTGGTATCTAGTTCAAGTGTTGAAAGTATCTTACTCTTCGAAATCTGACTATCTTTGCATGGCTTCAGATTGTTTCCATAGTTCATTTAAACTAGCAATAGTTAAATGTTTTTTGTTTAAGTGTAATCTGCTTATTTCTTGTGCTGTGTGTTTTATTGCCCTTCTGTTTTCCATATGCATAAACATTTCTGAGAATGGTCCCATACTGACTTTTATAACCTTCATCATATAATCTTATAACCTTTTGGTATGGTTTTGTTCAATCGTTCTCTTATTTCAATGAAATAATTGATCTGTTTCTTGCTTTCTTTGTTCTGTGTATTACGGTATGACATTTGGCTAATTAAATTTATCTGCTTTTTTCTATAAGAATGTATTTCTAATCATTTGATAATTATTTTCAACAGATTTTATTAGAACTTTCATAATTATGAGAGTAGTTTCTATATGTAAACCTACTTGGATCCTTCTCTGTAGGAGGACTGAAATTGTAGAAATTCAGGAGTAAAATGATAGTGATGAAAAAGAAGTACCTAAAGTTCAATTAGTACCTTTGTTATGCCAGTGTTATGTGTTATGAAGATTTTAGTTTGTTGGTCTGTTTTAAGATCGTAAAAATATGAGCTAAGCTGAAGAGCTGACTTTCCTCAGCTATAAATATTTAGCACTGTTCAACAGCTTTAAGAAAATGAAGGATTATGGGCTCTTTGTTTGAGGTTTCCAAGTCTCTGAGAAAGGGTTAACCTAGATATTTAAACTTGCTAATAAATAGCATATGCTTTCTCAATAAATTAATCAGTTTTTATTTCTAGTAATGAACTTTTAAATTCTGTAAAAGTAATGCTTTTTGATATTGGTAAACTTCAGAACAGTTACATTTTCATGCTATATTAGTTAAGATTTTTTTTTTTTGGTGGATAATGGTACTTTTTAAGAGACCAATATTTAGACACAACTTTCTCCTTTTCCAGTTTTTAAACTAGAGATTTAAAGCCTTTTTTTTCTTTTATTTTTAACAACCATCTCATAACCTCATCTATCTTATATTCTATTGAGCTATACTAAAACAAAATGCTTATACATAAATCAGTCTCTCTACTCCTGATTATTGTGGGCAGTGATGCAGGGACCGATTCTAATAGAATTTGCAGGGAAGGAGTCAATTGAGTTTCGACAGGGGTCATGTAGGATCCATAAACTCCCACGGGGCAGTTATCTAAGATGTAACTGTATGCAATGGAGCATAGCAGAGCTAATGCCTTTTTACTTACTGATTCTTGATTGGAAAATTAGTTTGACAGTGGTCACCATGCACTTTGCCCTTATTAGATAGGTTTGATAGTACAAACAATCTTACAAGACATTTATAAGCTTCAAGGTGATTTTGAATTCACAGGTAATTCTTCCAAAACACTAGTTAGGTATCGATTATAAGAGACTTTACTTTTGCTTTCTAGGGTTTAATTCATACTCCGTGTTCCTGATATTATCACTGTTTTATAAACCCCCCAAATTATGGATTTGCCAAATGCCATTTTAATTAGTTAGCTGGGCTGCTGCGTCATGGCCCCTAGAAAAAGGATGAAGAAAAAAAGAATAGACCATACATATTCATGCCTGGGGGTGTGTTTCTCTTTGAACAAAAATTATCCTATGACTTACCCATTTTTGATAAACTGAGAAAAAACATTCAGGTTATAATTAACAGGCATATTCCTTGAAGTGATATCTCTTACAATTTTTTAAAAGGGTTAAAAAATAATTGACAGTTGATTTGGGGACATTTGCCATAGCTATTTATGCCTGCAGTTAATATTTATGAATTATAATACTTCCATGATGAGAATATTACTGTGATAATAATCCTTAGGGCAAAAATAGAGTGTAACGCTTAGCTTTTATTCTGTACAATATAACTCCTGTTGAACTCATTTACTCTAAATTTACAAGTGTGATGGTAATGTAATGAGAGAAGTCACATTCTCTGTTTGTGTTTTGAAACCATATTATATTGTCTGTCTCGTGTTTAGATGGGGGAATAGGCAGGAAAACTAAAAAGTGTGCACCATTCCCAATGGAAACTTTGACAGATTGCCTTTTAAATTTTTTAAATAATTTTTACATATATAAAGTATTTCTGGCCAAGCATGGTTAGATGATAAATACTTGAGGGATTCTGGTATGCACATATGTTAAAATATTGGATTTTAAAAAGTATTCTGTGAAACAAAGTAACTTTAGTCAGATCTAAATCCGGATATATGTTCAAATAATAATTTTCTTTTCTTTTTGGAATGGGAATGTAATTATTTTGATACAGTTCTTATACAGCAGCTGAGTACTTAATTTAGTTGCATTCTAAGCTCAGTTTAGCTGCAAATTATTCCTATCCTCTACAAAATAGTCCAGTTATCAACATTTCTTCTTCTGACAGAAATTTCGGCTTTATCACCTGCAGCTGTTGACTAATCACGAGCTTCTAAGAAATCCAAATCTACGCATACATTTGAAGAAAACTGTACCCATTAAAAAAAATAACAAAAATTAAAGATGATCAAAGTGAAACCAAACCTTTGCAGAATAAGAATAGGCTGTCAGGACAACCTGTTGCATAGTTAAAGCAGCTGAACCATCGTTCTCCCATCTGGGAGCAACACTGCTGACCCCTACCCCTGAGGAGGACCTTGTCTGCAAACACTGAGATGTGTGTGAGCACACAGGCAGATGGGAAAGGTGTTGGAATTATGGGCGCAATAAAAAGCCAAATGCCCTTTCAAAACCGCAGGAGCGAAGGTCAGCGCTTCTGCCTGCGTCCAGTTTCTCTTTGTTCATTGAGTGGCCACAGAAGGGCTGGCAGGATTTTGCTGCACCAGGATGGTGCCGCTCCCCTCCCTTTCTCTTTTCTTCCTCTGTGCCCGTCTCCTTTTTACAGAGATGCACCCAGGCCTGAGCTGTGACCTCTGTGCAAGCTGGTACCCCTTCACATCCATTTCCTTTGTGCTGACTTGTCATGGGCTGTGGGACATCTCGTTTCTTGGCACCTGCCAGAAAGCTTTTAGATACCCAGTGCTACTTAAATGGTATTTCCAGACATAGAAGCAAACACACCATTGAAATGAGCAGTGTAGGAAGCAGTAAAAGTCACATTTATTTATATATACCAGGTTTGTTTGAAGACACTATTTTCCTTCCCCCCCCCCCAATTTTAAGGTAAGAGTGGTAGAACGTCTGAAAAATTAAATGACAAGGTGTAGTGTAACAGTGTGTGAAATCAATTCTGTATTATTGCAGCTTTGTCTGTTGGAGAAGACACTTTTGGCTCCTGGTCATGGTAAAGCATTGTACACAAATGGAATAATGTGGAGAGAACAGTGATATGTGGAACAATTCTCTGTCGCTGTGATCTTAAATTTAAAATATTCTTTATTTTTTATGATTATTAGTCAGCTAGCTGCTACATTAAGGTTATCTTTGAGAACCCTTGCATTCAACACTGTATGCATAAGCATAAGTTCTCTTTTTTGACTAGAGAAAGCAAAGAAATTTTACTATGGATTAATTCTTGCTATCATTGATGGCAAATGGCTGAATGCAGACCCAGAATCTATGATAATAAGGTAATCTGTTTCCATTTGCAAGAGGCTTTTATTATTCATTCTTTGTAAACCATTTAGCCAGAAATATGGGCCAACATTGATTAGTCCATAATTAGTGCTCACAGGCAGTATGGTTGGAGCTATGTTGGAGGGGAAAATTTATCAATTATTAAAAGCCACATGACTTGTGCAGGGGAACCAAAGTGCAGACTCTCAAATGTATTAAATTGCAATGTTTATCATCTACCTAAATACTACTGTCAGTTCTCCAACTGCTTTATGTGCAACTTTTCCTCACTGTGAAGCAGGAGTATCACACATTTTATTTGCAACAGATTGAACACGAGGCAATTATCAGTAAGTCATTTGATGGTGAAGCTTATTCCCCAAGTCAGGAAACTAGAAACAGGTATTCCATAACAGATTGGAAAAGGACTTTTCAAAATGACCACATCATCTGTGCAGATGCACAGTGGAGCATCTGTGCAACCTTCAGGCAGTCATTTATATACATTAGTGAGAGCATCAGTCTTTGTGTGACTCCTGTGGGGCACGCAAACACAGCTCAACTGTTATTCTGCTGGAACATTTTCTTGCCAAATTTTATTAAAGTACATCATGGGATAACATACAAATGGAGATGAGATGAGATGCCTAAAAAGCCTATCTGTGAGTCTGCTTTACTATGCTGACTTATGTTTATTCTAGAGTTTGCCTTCCATTAAGTATCAACCCTTCACAGGTTGCTATATTTGTCTTCCTTTAAAGCAGTTCCCCGACTCGCATTAAATTTAGTCAAGCTGCCTACTGTGTAATGCCAGTGCCACTGGCAGGGCTTGGTGATGCTGTTGGTGTTTGAGCTCATGGAAGCCTTCCGCACCTGAAAGAATTTTGTGGCAATAGTGAGTGGTTTCAAGGGAAATTTAGGGAGCTCTGAATTGCACCTGCGGAAATGAAAGAGACAGCATGTCTTTGGCAAGCAGAGCGCATCTGTCCACCTGTGCTGTTGTGTGCATTTATTCTGGTATTTGCACACTAGACAGTGGTGGAAAGGCAGGGGGCTGAAGATATCGTTGCTCTGAATCTGGTGAGGTCACTTTTTTTCTGCACATGCTGGTCTGCTGCCAGGGTGGACAACCAACAACTGTGGCTCTTCCGCTAAATCACTGCCCCTGGGCTCTTCTGAACTTGGGGTTTTTCTTGTCTGCTTTGCCTCATTCCTTTTATTCAACTTGACACTTTTACCATGTTTCTTCTTTTATTCTCTGTTTAGTTGCTTTCCAAACATATAAAAGGTAAATTCCTATTGTTAATATGTGTTCAGAATTGATACCGATGCCACAGTACTTAAACATTTTCAAGAATTCATGACACTGATCCAATGCCTCTTCCAGCTTTGTGGAAAATAACCAGTTGTGCAGAACTCAAAACAATAAAGTGAGTGAAATTCATGGATAACTGTGTTAGCAATTTATCAATATTTAGAGCATCAAGTGAACATGCAAGTGATCAGCTGCAGGGGAGAAAATAACAAATTCTCCCTCACTCCCTGCAAAGAAGCATGGAGGAGGATTTGGGCAGGAGGAAGCTGTCTTGCATAATTGCAAATATTGTATCAGAAAAGATAACCTTTAATGTGAGAATGCGGATTTTAAGGTTGCATCTCGTATTTAAGCCATTGCTGATGTTTGGGCGTCTATAGTTAAGGATGTGTTTGCCCTCTGCTTGTTACTGTAAATAGATACTGTCTTAAAATTATGTATTGTAGGAAAGATTTGTGTAACTATTATTTATCTTCATAATTTTATATCTTGAATATGAAGAAAACATTGATTCATACACATTTTCCAACAGGTCGATGATTATTGGAAAATGTTTTGTGTAGTGAAATACAGAAGTCAGTTATGGATATTCTGTATCTATTAACCTGCATGACCTTTCCTTTCTTTTTGGTATGATGAATGGGGGAATCTCTGCCACAAACTCACAAGATTATTGTATGTGGTTGTCCTAACCTCTGTCAGACGGGTTCGAAAAATTGTTGATGAACTACTTTATCTTTTTAACAGTTATTGAATGCTAGATAATTGCAAGCATTTTGAGTTTGTGTCCTAAATTTAGTAAGCTTCTTGGCTATATAACAAAAAATTACATAATGTCTGCCATTTATATATTCTGAATTATTTTTTAATAAATATTTGTATTGATTTTTTAATAATGAGGACTAAGTGTACTTTTAGTTACCACTTTTTCTGTCTGTTTTTCACCAACAATACAATTCTGAAATGTGTGGACAAATAATCTTTTTCTCTTGCTACCTTTTGTTTGTTTGTTTGTTTTTTGTTATAGGTTTTGTTTGATTTTTGGTGGGATTTTTTGTCTGTTTGTGGGGTTTTTTTGCAAAAATTTTTCTTTTGTTGTGTGGAAAGAGACTGTGAAAATGTGTCATGTATACTTGATAATATTTCTATGGAGTCCTCAGACAGTTTGAAAGAACTTGGTTTTCAGGTGATGTATATAACCTGTGCTTATTGATGCTAAATAATGACCTCTTCCAGTAGCTCTCCCTAGAGTGATCTGCTCTGATCCTCTATAGTCACCCTTGATTCTCTATACTTGCCCCTGGATTCCAGGATGACAATTTGAGTGTCAGTGACTCCTGGATGTCACCAAAAAGAATTGGTGACTCAGCTCGTGTTGGTAGCTGCTCATCACATGAGTACAAATAAATGGTTTGGACGCATTACTGAGGGATGGATATATAGATGTGTAGCGAGACCAGCAGAGTTGATGATTGTAGAATTTTCACTGGCACTTATAATTAAGCAGAACAGGTGTGTTACACCTGATCAGCCTTTCTCTTGCTACCTTTTGTGGGCAGGAGGTGGGACATGGTGACTTCTGGGCGTTTTTCATGGCCTAACTGGTTTTGTGGTTCTGTGATCTTCTATACCAGGTTGTGGTGGAAGCATAGTTCCACAGCTGCTTTCTCCTTGAACTTACAACGGGTCCTGAGAATGGTCCCCACAAAACTTGTCTGTTCATTTGAATTGAAAATCTTCAGAAAGCTTCTCATAGACTGATCTAATCTATACCTGCCTTTTCCTTTGTTTGCCCAGTTCCTGGATCAGTCATGCTTGTTCCCAGAATAGGTAGTTTTCCTCCTTTCCTTTACATAGTTGCCTTTATCCTGTATTTTTACCTGCAGCTGTCCACTCATCCAACAGACATGTTTTCCACCAGAAAATCCTAATGTGCAAATGTCTTTGAGGTGAACATCCTAAGTATTCTTTTGTAAACAGAATTTTTCTCATCTCAGAAAATGTGCTTGAACAGTTTAAATCCAATAAGCATTTGAAAATTTAATTGGTTTCTTCAAGTCATAGCTATGACAGTTGCTGTATTTCTTGGTAATTACACAGAATTAGAAAATTTTAACAGTAGGAGAGATCCAGAATGAGTAACTCCTTTTTCAAAACACACAAATTCAGTACAAAAATGGTCTTAATCTGATTTTTGGTTTATGTCTTTATAAGAATTCCAGTTAAACATTGTAAGGATTATAGGATGCGTTATTCTGCCAATTTGTCTTTTTGCAATTAGTTTATGGTACACTAAATATGCTATTTTAATACTACACAAATTAAATGTCATTATGTACTTCATTTAGGATTTCTTTTTACTTGCCAGCATTCTAAAATATTTACTTTTTTTAAATCTAATTTTTTTTTCAAAGTCAATGTCACTTTGAAAATAAAAGCTCATTCTAGGGTCATATAAAAGTGTTAATGAATTGATACTCTGTTTTTATCCTTAGCTAAGGCTCTGATATTCAGAGTAATTTTTTTCTCAAATATATTACAGAGTCCAGATCTTTGTGGTTCTTTTTCTTCCCCCAAATGTATTTTTTCAGTATGTGGTTGCATTATTAAGCATATAATAATTTCACTTTAAAGGAGAGTTGTAGCATGTTCTTTTAGTGTCCTAAAACATCTCTATTGGTGCTGCCTAGCTGATGCTAATCTGTTTGATATTTTGATAGGATATATATTTTGATTTTGGTTTATGTGTTTATGTAGATTAGTTTTAGCAGATGACTGCATATTTATTTATTTTTGAAACATTATTAATTGTTCAGGAGACCTTTATCCCCAAATCCCTTAGTTTTTCACACAGACCTGGAACATCTGTTTGTAATTCTATCTTAAACGTTGCCAACACAAATTAGTCTTGGAAGCTCACTTCATATTTTAGCTTAAAACGTTCACAGACATTTTCAAGGTTCATGACTTTTACAAGCACAATACCAAATATGCTCTAATCCAGATTTCCACCCAAGTTTCTTAAAAGTCTTTGCAAATGTGAACCTTGCAGTTTCCCTTTCTGTTCTGATAGGTTAAGGAATTTCTACTGTCTCTTGTTGATTCAGACACTGCTGCTGCTCACCTAACCCATAGTTTTGGATGAGGACTTCAGAAAAGTAATTTAAGAAGATTGTGTGTGCATGATTGATCCATCAGTCCTTGTCTTATCATGGTTGAGTTTAGTTTTATTGGTTTGGGGTTTTTTGTTTGGGTTTTTTTTGTTTGTTTGTTTGGGTTTTTTTGTTTTGATCTCCTGGAAAGGGCTTATCTTCAACAGTGCAAAGAGCTAGTATCGTGCTGGAAACTTTTTATTAAAATAGGTGAAAAAGTAGCCTTATGTGAAGTGCAAACACATGGCCCTGATTCAACAAATTATTGTGTCAGTGTCTTCTATATACCCTCCCAATTTAATGTGTCTTAGTTTGGAAACATCTGGCATCTATCTATCTATCTATCTATCTATCTATCTATCTATCTATCTATCTATCTATCTATCTATCTATCTATCATAAAGGAAAGCTTTTCAGGGTTTGTGAAAGTTTCTGTTGTGAAGAAATTCTACAAAATCCAGGGATTACTGATGTGAAGCTAACCACGTTTTATTAATTGTCATGTAACCAGCATGTACTTAGCCTGACTTCAGTGACACTAGTGCACAGCAGAGGGGATGCCACAATTCAACCCTACTGAGTGAGGTTGTTCCAGAACAGCTGAGGTACCAGTGTAATAGTACACTGTAAATTCAATCTAACAATCTAAGAAGAAAACAAGAATTATTTTGAAATAAGACCATGGCTTAATTAAAATAGGTAATTTTTCTAATTGATAGCCCTGAAAAAACATGCATTTTTTAAACATAACCTGTTCACTACCCTATTCATCAACCTGTGATGTGAAAGCCATCATACCAGCAGAATATGCCCCTGCATGTCATTTTCAAAATAGAATTTACTTTTAAGAAAAATAACCCAAATCGATGTGGATCATCTTGAGGCTAGATTTCTGATCTTAAATCTGAGTGGTTCCTTGACTGAATAGAATTTTATTTCATGGTTTGGAGCTGTGAAGATATCTAAGTCTCGTAACCTTTAAAGTTGAATTTTGCTGTGGTAATAGGAGCTGCACTGTGGTGGATTAAAGGTATTCGTCACCTCTTTGTTACTAGTTTTATCCTTCCTGGGTTACAATGCTTTGATTATTTTTAATCTACATTAGCAGAGGGCTGCATATGCAAGCAGCACTTATAAATGTAAAAGTGTTCGTATTCTTCAGGCAAATATTTTAGCAGTGGAACTTTTTTGTACTTGATAAAGCTGTATTCCCTTTGCCACTTCTCAGTGAACCCAACTGCGCTCTTTTTCAGACATATTCTGGTTTTGAGGAGTCCACCAAAAAGAGAAGTGGAGTCTTTTCATGTGGAGTTTTTACATTCAGCTAAAATTGTAGGTGTAATTTTGGTTCTTTTAGCTGTTTTAATAACCTATGTGAAATTAATCAGGGACTTCAATCCACTTACTAGTTAAGAATAACCCCACTCTAAGCAAACAGAGGAGCCAGTCTCTTGATTAAAATGAAGAAAAAAAAATCCCTAAACTCAAAGTTAGGCCTGCATCTCCTACCATTTATATTGACAATGCAACTTCGCTTTTTTTGGTCTGACCTTAAAAATGTACCTACTTCAGTGAGTATTTCCTGCACAGCCTAAGGAACCAGAGTGACAGGTCGGGTGTTTGCCTCTGCAAGTCACTTGGTCTTTCAGCCGTGCTGTGGAGGAACACTTTCTCTGCACTTCTCATGTACAGCTAATGCACGTTGATGCTTTCATAAGAAATACTCAAATCTGTTTTAGCTTAAGTACTTATTGCAGTCATGAAACAACAGTGGGGACTTAACATAAGCTACTTAAAGTTCTTGGCATGCTGTAACGCTTTTGAGTGAAGCTTGCACAGTAGAAGAACACCTGGCTCTCCCCCCATTTATAATGGTAAAGTAACCAATTTGGATGTAAAGTTCGACTGGAATCCAGAATTCAAGCAGTAAAATAAGCTAAGTGAGGGGTTTGTGTAGATCATTCTGTTCCTGTACAAGCCTTTCTAATGTGCACGAACCACCTGTGTGTACCAACAGAGCTGTCAAAGGGGGCAGGTGCCCAAGGTGGTGAGGAACCTCTTCTGAGATTCATTGTGTTATTGCAGGAGTGGTCGTGGATATTCAGGAAAGGTGATGAATTAGAATGCAATGCTTTCGGGAGACGTAGGAGGAAACAGTAAATATGAGATGAAAAGTTCTGAATAGGAATAAAATACCAATAGAGGTTGTGTTTATATGGATAAGAATATATACATGTATATGCACACACTTGAAAAGATTGTTTTATTTTGCAATCTTGATGGAAGTGAAGGTTTTACAAAACTGTGGTTGTGACGGATCATTTCTTCCCAAAAGCTTGTTCAGCTCATTGATTTGAGGCATGGTTGACTTCAGAAATTACCGGAGGCTCATGTTTCTCAAACATTACTGCGAGCATTTCTTTTATTCTGCAAAGCAGAGCATTGCTTTTGATTATTTAACTTTTACTGATATCTGTAAGCCATACAATCACTGACATACATTAACAAAAACTCTAGCTCTCTCCCAGCAATTGCCTATCACATAAACCTTCGCTTTCTTCCTTTGAAAATAAGGAATAATATATTTCTCATTTTCTTGTACTGTGCTCTGCAAATTCTCAGTCCATGGTTGTTGAACTGAAACAAATAATCTGATTTCACTTGTGACTCATCGCTAAAGCTGAGGTATGATGATTAAAGGCCCGTGTTTCTTGGCCATGGAGAAAATGAGATTTAACTGAAGACTTATAGTCATGTAAAAATAATATTTTCTGGAACATAAAAACCAATTTTAACTAGAAAATTGTGCAAAATCCATGACCAATCCATATAAATTTGTGATTCTCCTTGTAAGTTTAAACCTCCTTGCTGTCTATCCCTCTTTGAAGCTTCTTCAATTCCAGTGGCAATTTTTGAAATGGAAATGTGTGCACTGATGTGTTGTGATTGGGACAAATCAGCAGGAAAGTAGATGACAAACTCTTATGACATGTTATGGCTTGGCAGCTCCTTTTCTTTTAACATTTGCTATGGAATGCTGTAAGAGAAACATAAGAACCTGTAGCTAAGTGTGGGGAAGCACACTGTATTTGAAATTCCCATGACCTAATTAAGAAATCAATTTCTTAATTAAAATATTAACTTCAGAATTTTAAAAAGCACTTGGCTATTTGTCATGTTAGTGCAACAGCATGATTACATTGCCTGAGAAACTGAGCTAGAAATGAAGAAGGTTTCATTTAATATGTGGGAATTTTTACTAAAATTTAAGATTGAACAGAATTATTTCAAGTTTTATCTCCTTTTTTACAGTTCCACTAGAATGTATTAAAATTTTTTCTTATTGCTAGTAATATCTGTGCTTTGTCTCTGAAATAAGGGGTTGTTTCTGGGAGACACTAAATTGTTTGGACACTTCCTTAGTTTGAATAAGTATCTTTTATGAAGGTACTGACTGTAGTTAGAAATGTAGCAATATTAGTAACAAAACCCTTCTGAATTGTACCAGTTTCTTTAAAAAGACTTTTCTGCTGGAAATGGACAAATTTGAAAACGTTGAAGGGTGTATAGGTTTTATTTACTTACTAATAAATATGTAGAATGAGTAGGAAGTGGTCTGAGGCAAATTAAAACTAGCGCTCTCAGTTGTTAAATTCTAATTACCTTTTTTTCTGAAAATGTACAGGTGTCACTATAGTTAGAGGCACTTCCTTTGACTTTTTTTTTCCTTCCCTTCTAAATAAAGAGAAAAGGGGAACTTGGATAACTGTTCTTTGAAACTGAAGAAACATCTATTACACTTTTAGCCATCGGATGTCACTAGAGTACAGAGAGTAAGTATTGGTGATGTGGAACTGATTTATGACTTCCTTTGGCTGTTTATTTTGGAGTGGGAAGGCTCCAGTCCTGCAGAGGCTTTTTCAGATCAGTAGTCACAGCACCTTGGCCAGATTCGCCATGTCTTTGACTCTCTTAAATTTAGAATATTGAACAAGACATAGCTTTGGGAGCTTGTCCTGCTTCTGTAGGGGCATTGACACCAGCGAAGCGTGGGAGGAAACAAGCAAGAGGTGGTATTTCTGTGCCTGTTTCAGTGGCGCACTTGGCAGAGTCCTTGAAAGCACCTTGTGTCTGCACTGCACACAAAGCGATGGACTTCGTATTAGCTCCCGTACCCTCGTTTGCTTTCCGCTGTTGGGCTGGTGCTCTGCCAGCCGTGCAGGGACACGGCCCTTCGCTCTCTGGGATGCCTGGGTGCTCCCTGCCTTCCTGGGCACCATCCTGCACTGCCCGTGCCTTCCTGCAGGCGCTCAGCCCGCTGTGCCTGAGCTCAGTTTGCGGTAATTTGCGGTCATTTGCAGGAATTTCAGTACAAGCAGATTAATTGCAGTGCAGAAAAACCTTACAAAGGTCTTTGAGAACAAGATGGGTGTTCCAGTGAATCATTAAGAACTGCATGCTTTGAGTTGTGAAAAGTTACTACATTTTTTATTAGTAAGATTTCTTTCAGGCAATCTGGCAATTATAAATGGACTTTAGGGCAGTTCCAAGACTTAACTTCAATGCTTAGCTATTGTACGCTTAGTCCTGCTTGAAGATCTCGCTTTCCGTTATTAATGGTGCAAAGCAGCTGTAATGAAAATTAAAATTTTGTTTTAACTGCCTTATAGGAGTCAATAGTAAATTCCATATATGTATGTTCTGCATTTTGTGAATAAAGTAGCATTGCTGTTCATATGCTGGTATGAAATATCTTCATTCTTATTGGTGAACATCTCCAAAATTAAGCTTTAGCATTGGACCCACGAAATCCATCTTTTGGTGAAATGTAAGGGAAGGAGACAGAAGGGAAGACATCCCTCCTGTATTGACATCCAGAATCTGTTGGAGAAAGAAGTGAGAGATGATTTTATTTAAACGCTTGATAGGAAGAAACTTTGTAAAATGTTTTCAGATCAGCGTTTGAAGGTGCCACCCTGATGTGAAATGAAAATTGCTGGAAGGAGTGTGAAGTGAAAAATTATTTGGGCCTGACGGGCTAAAAACAGAACTATTTGGAGATAAAAAAACAATGCCTATGTAAGCTAGAAAAGGTGAAAGAGATTCTGAAATAGGAAATGTGTTGAAACAGAGAAAATTATGGAAAAAATATGAACAGTGACAATGAAACTAAAATGCCTGCAAGGCTGGAGATAATGAAATGATAGGAAAAGAACTGATGAAATACAGAAGATTTAAAGAGAATTGTGTTGGAATGTGTCTGTTAATGGTAATTTAAAAGGCTGTCCATCCAACTAGACTGAGAGAGAACTTGTTAGGCAGCTATTTGTAAATTTATTACAGGTGTTTATAGATTTGCTAAAAGTGTTCTTTCTTCAAGATTCCCCAGTGTCTCACAGTTGTGTGGAACAGTTTAGGAGATCAAACAGTGGTACTGTCAGGAATAGTCTGCATTACTAAGAGGTGAAGATTAGACTATTAAAAATGCTTTTGTCTACCAGAAACTTATGTGCATTTAGAGTGTATCCCAACAGGAACAATTGCAGCAGAAAACCATCCTTCTCTCGAGGGCTGGATGGAGGCAGGAAGCAGAGTTACCGATGTCAGGAGCAGTTTCGTGCTCTTCATGTACAAAAGTCTCCAGTGGGATTTTATAAGCATCTAGTTCATGTAAGGTATCTGAAGTGTTCTTGCCAAGACCTCACAGTATCAGATTGCACCTGAGCAAAGGGGAAATAAGCTGTTTCACTGGGTTCTCTGTCAGAATGTGCATGAATCTGTTTCTCCGTGTCATCAGCCCTTTTTGCTGTTTGATAGAAACACATTTTTTTCCTGCGTTTTACTCCTGTTTTCTGGATTTGCTGGTTCTTCATCCTATAAGTAAGCATAACTCACTATCCTGTTCCAGTCACCTGCATTTGAATCTTAACTTGGGTGTGATCTGACCATAAGGGCTAAGCAGGTTAAAAATGAGGAGTTCACCTTCCCAATTCTAAATCTACACTGGAATTTATTTTGAGGCCATCTCTATTACACTGTCTGTCCAAGTTAGTTGTTTGAAATATTTTATTTTTTATTCATCACCTTCTAAATGTGTTCCATAGGGAATGAAGGGATTTTGGGTGTAGATGTTCATATTCGGAAAAAAGAAAAGCAACTAAATAGGCATTGCAGGACCTCTAAAAAGTATGCATGCTAAAAATATGAAGGTGGTCAAGAAGGAAAGGGCTAAGAAAGAAAAAAGCCCATGAAAATATTTTCTCTTACAGGGTCAGAGGGGCTTGTATTTCACTGAAAGTCATACATTCATATGATCCAGGAGGTAACACTAGCAGGATGTAAATATTTACATCAGTATGATATTTTAGAGTAACAGCTTTGTTTTGGTGGAATGTTGACCTATGGGTTGAAGAAAAATCTACTTGGATATACAGCAGATTAATGAACAAATGAATCATTTTTATAGGGAAAAATGAAAGATGGGATGTTTTGTTATACTTGGCTTTACTGTATTTTAACCACATGTTCCAGAAACGAGCATTTAAGAATATTGCATGTGCCTTTTTTTTCCCCCCACAGGTTTCTAAGTTATAGATATAACCTTTTCATATTGTGGAATATAATCTAGTCTTTCTTAGTATTTGGCTGTCTTCTTTGATTAAAATCCCAAGGTGGAATGAATGTACTGTGTGACTGAAAATAATCTGTTTAAGCCTGAAATTGCTGGAGGCGTGTTTGTGTGCCCACCGCAGGCGAGCACTGGAGATGGCCTTGATTTGAGGGAAATTGTGTCAAAGCAGCTTTGCAGGGCAAGTAGATGCTGGAGACAATTTGTAGTAGTTACCTGATGCTCTTGGAGCAAACTTCTGCTGCGTTCTGCTTCAGTGCTCTCTGTGGGGGACAGCTGTGAGTTTTACTGGGGGGAAAATTGCAGTATTTTAGCACAACCATTGATTTCAGTTGTGGTGGTGTTTGTTTTATTCATCATGCGTGTTTATGAAGTGTCGTGTCTGTGTGTGTACACATATACACACATAAATTAAAAAGGTATTTTATTCCAAAGCTAGTTGTTCTTCTAGAACAAAAAAATCACTGTTTTGGGAGATGCAGAGTTCTTCTCCTGAACAAGTTAAAGGACCTTGTACTACTGAATTTATTTCTGAGGTAAATCATCTTTTGGTTTCCTGTATTTCCTTGCATTAGATTAGGATGAGAAGTAGAATTCAGAGGTAAGATTAAATTTCATGCCTGTTTGATAGCCATATTTTTAAGTATTTCTTATAAGTTGTTTCACTAATTTTATTGGAAAACACTCTATCTGAAGCTTTTTATTATTTACCAGGTTAGTGGAGAGGTGTATAAATTTATTCTTTGGTTGTATCAAAATAAATACTATGCTTCTAGTGGTTCTATTTTAAGAAAATCACTGTGGGTGATTCAGATTAACCATGGGAGCATCATCTTTTTGTGGCTCTAAATAACATTTCAGTTTCAGTGAGGAATCTTGCACCATTTCTGTGAGTGTTGTATACTTTAAAAAAATTATCTTTTTCAAAATAGTGCAGAGAAATTTTGAAAAATAAACACTTTCTTATCAGAATTTAGCAACACTTCAATCACTATGTAAACTCAAGGACGAGTTTCTGCACAGAAGTAAATTAAAATCTACCGCTTGGATGCCTATTTATTGTTTTTTTCAGCATTGACTTTGGCTCCTACAACCTCCAAAAGCAGAAACAGCTAAGATTCCAATATAAATGATGAGAAAAGATCATACTTCAGTGAAGAAATTACTGTAGACCCTTACCAGTTTTTATTTAGAAAATGTTTTTCACAATTTGCACACCAGGTGTTCTTCAGAAGAAAAGTCAAGATGCAGAGAAGAATGATGGGAAATATACCTAACACACAAAACTGGAGAAAAATTAAGATCCAGAATCTCTTGTCAGCTGAAGTCGTATGACCCATACACCTGTTGAGTATAAATTTTAAAACCAAATACAGACAATACATCTGTAAAAGATATTTATAAGATCTGAACAGAACTGTTATCCATTCTAATCAGAAGGATCACCTCTCCATCTATTTGAATTCTGATTTTTTTCTTGTAGAATGTATGCAGAAGTGTCTCAGGGTGTTAAATATATGGCTGGGTGTAACAAGAATGACAGAAAACAGCAGCAAATGTGGGCTTTCAGGACGACATGTAAGATTTCAGAAACTAAGATTTAAGTTATGGAATGTCATCCTAAATGCCTGAATTTCTGTTTCTCTTAGTAGGTGATGTGCTTTGAAGTACAAATTGCCTTAACTAAACTGCCATCACAGGGTAGGTGCTTTGGTTATTCATGTTTTCTCTCTCTTTTTTTTTTTTTTTCTTTTTACCTGGACAGTGCAGTTTCATTTCTGTGTATAAGTACAAAGTAGATGATCATTAGATTTGGAAATGAAGTATATGTGTTTTCCTTTTATAGAAGGTCTTAATTCTCACTTAAATAAGTGACTCTGAACACAGAATGCTGGGACTTCTTACCTGGCGTGCTCTTGTTCACCCAGATCTAGTGTGGGAGGTGAGGACAGTGTACAGAATAACCTTAGGGTAGAAAAACTTGGCAGCCTTATTTCGGAGGCTGTGGGCCTTGGGGCTTATGGAAGGTGGTTTCTCCTCTGCCAACTCATCTGCAATTGCAGGTCCAGAGCCCTGGCAAAGGAGGGGGGAAGCCATGAGCCTGCCCAGCTGCCCCAAGTGAGCACCCAGGGCACCAGAGGGGCTGGGGACCTCTTCTGTGGGCCTGGCTATCTGGCTGCAGAGGCGTTGCTTCCAAAGGGATCATGCAGCATCCATTTGGGATGTTGCAGAGGCGTATGCTCTGGGTTTGTTGCTGCCTGTTCTTTCTTGTCCACAGAGCCATCTCCACCACAGTGCCCGGTGCCCCTGTGGGGAAACAGCCGTGGACCAACTGTGTCACTGCACCACTTCATTCTTGGGCTAGGAGAGAGGCAAGGAAAGAAACCTGTAATTGCATTTACCGTATCCCCTCTGCTCTTGTATCTACCAAATGTAAAATGGCTCTTTGCTATTCACAATTTTATTTTTATTATCAGAAGATAGAAGCATATTTGTTAAGACAATGAATGACTTGTTTGCTTATTGTAGGTATTGACTGCCTTAATTTGTTGGCAGGTCTGAAATGCACATACTTGAGCAAGTCCAAGTAGACTTTATGCACTTGACGGATTTGACTGAATTGTGATGGTCTAAGAATTTGTTCAGGAAATTAGTTCAACATGACATGCAGCTGAAAGAGCTGCTCTTTTGTTACATGTTTTATAGGACTGAATTATTAGCTGAAAAACAATATCAACAAAAATGCAGTAGGGGATTTGTGTGAGATAGTCCTTTTTTCCAGCAAGCTGTGGAAGCAGAAGTGTGAATAAACTCCATGGAATGACGTGTTGAATGTGGTCTGGTAATCAAATATTCTGTTATATCTGACACTTATATTGTGAGTAGGGCTGAAAGTCAAGTGCCTGCAATCAGCAGAGAAGTGTAGATGCATTTCCATTATAAATTAAGTAGTCTAATTGTATTTGGTTGGCTTTTGTTGTGGTATTTTAAAACATATTAGGCTAAGTCCTAGCGCATAGAAGTACTTTGTGATGTTTTTAAAAAGGCACATATTTTGTAAGTTGTGAGAGTGCAGGTGTGGCTCTGATAGGACCTGATGGTCCAGGCAAACCTTTGTCAACCTCTTCACTCTGTGATTCAGATTTGGCACTTTGTTTTTACATTTTTAAAGGTGTGTTAAAAAACAAAAGAAAAGGATATGTTGTTAAGGAGGGCATGCCCGCGGGGGCACTTCTAGTTGAGCTCTTAGTGGTTTTTTCCCTGTCTCATACTGTGTTTTTTGTCTCCTGTCCATATCAATCCCCTGGGAAATTCTCTACCTGCCTCTACATTCTTGTTTGGTTTTTGCCTTCTTGGTGCACACTGTGAGAGCTAATTCTATGAATGGTGTTTGTAGACAATAATGATGAAAAGATTTACTGATACCCCAGATTCTGGAGGGTACAGATTCTTTACCTGACTGTAATGCTATGCTAACCTGACTGTAACACCAAATTAGAGGATAACTGGCAACTCTTGTTTACTTTATGCATGTGGGCTTTGGTTTTGTTTTTTTCTTTTTTTTTTAGTACAGGCTAAGATACTCATGCTTTTGCTTCGTAAGAGGTTGTGGTGATTTGGAAAATCTTGTTTACACTGTATTGTGAAATTAAAGATTTATTTTCAATTGCTGCATCTTTCTTTCCTTTTTTTATCGCAGCAGGAACTTTTTCAGATGTTAAAGTGTTAGATCATATTTTGTGCATTTTCTCATCCATGAAATTAGTCACGTTAGGTGAGATGCAGTAGATACCATGTGAGGAACCTGATACTATCTCCAGATAAAGTTTACAGGTAATAAGAAATGCATGGAAGTATTTAGCAGTGACTTTAAAATTCTTTTAATAAAGCCTATGACATCAATAAAATATTGAGAAAGACAGGAGTAAATTAGGGAAATTGTCTCACTACTTAAAATGTTCTAAAATACACAAATCCTCTGTGTATGAATACATGAATCTAAATACAAAAAATTTAAGAACTGGTGTTTTAGATCATCCTGTTTTACACATAAAACGTTAGTTATGTAGCAAGATTCATAGATGTTATAAATGAAAAGGACTTTTTTTAGTCCAGGAGGGAGGAGAAGAATTGAAGGGGAAAGCAATGTTTTCATTAGTAGCTTTACTATTCAGCTGACAGGCATTGTACATCTGCTTGTATTCAAAAACACACACAAAGATGAATGGATAATTCATTCATTATATCACACCAGGAGGGAGTTACCTTATTCAAATAATCTGACTGATAGTGACAAAAATACAAGTTTTGAATGATGATCCTCAGAGTTTTGTTTGTATGTGTTTGTTATTGCAGCATCAATAACCCTTAGGGACAAAGTGTACAAAGGGAATAATCTGGTAAAAGTATTGAACTTCAGTGATTGCTGAAGAAGTTTGGTGCTTTGTGGCAACATATCTACTAATTGTGTTACAAAAGAAAGATTGAATATGTGTTGGTGACTTAACATCAATGATTCCAGTAAGTCCTGGCATCTCTGGGAAAAATGCCAAGAGATATACCAAGGCAAGGTATGCTTCCAGTGTATTAAGGTTATTGGATCTAGTCTTCTGATGGAAGAATGTGAAAACTGTAGGTGAGACTGCTCTGATAGTTGTGAGCATTCATTCATTTAAATTCAGGCTCCAGAAAGTTTAAATTACTCTGCTTTGGAAATCTGTGTTTTACCCATTGCTACTGAGATTTTAATGTGTCATATTAAATGTGAATATAAATCCTTGATACGAAGTGCTGCTTAATATTGAAAGATTGAGAGCTGTGTCAGAACTTGTCTCAGTGCAAAAGAATTTATCTGCGTAATTTACAAGCATTTATTCATACCTGGACTGCTTCTGATAACTAAATCAATGAGCAGATCCAAACATCATTTCTCTATGGCAGACTTTTTCCCCGTTTTTGGTTGGTCGGTTAGTTTGTATTGCTTGCTTGTTTGTTTTATTTGGATTTTCTTTTGTCTATAATAATTATTTTACTGAAGTGTATTTCTTCCCAAAATTACTCTGACATGAACCTCTAATCTAAACTGAGAAATATTCACTCCTCTGTCATAAAGTTGTGTCATTGCTAAACCTTGAAAATAAAACAGCTCTTCCCCGCTGACAAAATGAAGATTTCACACTTGTTTCTAACTCTGAGTCATCCTCAGGTATTGCACCTTAAAATCAAAAACCTATTATGCAAGTACAAGATTTTAGATTCTGTTTATAGGAATCCAACAGTTGCTAGTTTTCTCAGTCTTCAGGGCTGGCTTTGCAGGTGGGAAGGTGAAAAACACACTCACAAAACAGGTACTTTTATCTGAAATATTTATAAATTGCTTTTCTTCTGGTAGTTAGTACGAATGCCTACAAAATACTGTGCAATGAAATAGTGGGTACAAATGAAAATATTGTGATGATCTGTTCATAATAGTCTTCTCAATCTTTGACCAGTGCAGCTACCTAAACTCCTAGCTCCTAACCTATCTAGTACTTGTAAGTCCTAAGATCATGCATAAGCTCTTATTTTTCATAATTCAAACACAGCAAAACTTTGATATATCATTGAAATAGCTTTCCTACTTACGGGACTTGAGGAAAAGGAGAGGTTAGTTTTGTGCTTGAGGATGCTCTGTGGTATTTTTGGTGTTCTGCCCCTACTCTTGATAGGTTTGGTGTCACAGCTGAGAGAAATGTTTATCCAGAAGTTTTAGATTGAGGTTTATGGACACATTGTTGCTGTCTGTTTTGGATGTGGCCTTTGGATAGCATTCTACCTTTTTGAAGTCACCCATAGAAATGGAAATTTGGGAACAACTGAGCAGTTTAAGTAGAAGATGGAATAAAGGGCATGTAAAGCAGTTCAGCTGGGAATCTGAGTGTATGGTATTCAGCCTCTAGATTGCTGACAACAGCAGTGGAGTTTTCTCTTGGTGACAGCAGAGACAATGAAGTACACCTTGTTTTAGTCACATCAGTTGGGAGTGCAAGTGAAAGAGTACACCTGGTACTGATGTGCAGACGCCAGGGATCTTTCAGAGAAAGGTCCTTCATGGAATCATTTAAACTTGCCCCTCCAGTTTGAAATAGGCTGTGCTAGATACTTAGTTATCTCCTAATTAAATTGGAAAGCTGGATTAATCTATATAGTAATATTTGAGGCAGCTAAATGTAAAGCACTACAGCAATGCAAAGATTGCATTACTAAAGTTGCCTTTCAAGGGGGACAGTGGCATGGCTGATGCCTCCCTCCTTGCCTTGTAGAAGGATGGAGAAGGAGGTAGTCATGGTGAGTTTCTTGGGTGTGAGTGAGCTGTGTTCAGCTGTGTGCAGCTCATAATATGATAGTGCCATCACTACACTCCAGGTAGTTGTCGTATCTATAATGTAAATCTCCTGCCTTCAGTTTTAGCAATGACTAAAACCATGTACTGTTTTTCCAGCCTAGTGAATGATGATAATGTGTGTAAGTAATGTTGCCTGTTAGGAAATGAAAGCAAACATTTTGCAGTATTACCAGAATAATGTATCGTGTTCAGTATCTTCTACAAGAAAGTAAGAAGGGAGAGAAGTCTCAAATCTGTATTTTTTCTACTCATCTGAAGTAAATGTCTTTACTTGAACTTACATATTTGAGGTGCAAGATTTACTCTGTGTGCGCTTTCACATTTAATGCTTACTTACTCTCTAAAACTTTACTTCATTTTCCTAACTCACATGGCTGGAAATTAAGACATCATCAGAAAACATTACTACAGTCAGAAGGTGCTTTTAACCTTTATATTGGGATGTATAGGTCTGGTAGTTCTAGTTTTCACTGGATTTTTATCCTCCCCTGATGAATTTTTATTTTGTTCTCGCTGTTCACTGCTCAGAAGTATTTTCTTGGAACAGAAATTTCTGCTGCCATGTCAACTTCAGGCTGTTACAAAGATAAAATTTGATGTCACAACTGCAGGTTCACAGCAAGGTCTTGTTTGAGACAGACAGTGACATTTGCTTAAGACAAGACTCAGTAAACAGATTATCTAGCTCTATTGCGTGACTCTAATTATGATGTTATCTACAAAATCAAACTCCTCAGATTTATAGCTATATGCCAAAAGCACATTTGGTAACTTTACTGTTGATCCAAAGTGGCCCCAGAGGTGCTGAGTGACATGAGTAAAGGACTGTGAATATAGCATTGAACACGACCATACACGATTTCTTCTTTGTAACGGTACATTTTAGACTATTCTTGTTTTTCAGATATTTTTCTTGCATTAGAATATTTGAAAATTACTAGTTATGTAAGAAGGAGAAATACAAAATCCCATTTGTGTTTANATATATAACTATATTTAGTGGTTAAGAACTGTTATCTCTCCTTCTACATTTTCCCTTCAAAATTAAAATTTTGTTTTAAATTTAAAAGAGGCGTGATCTTTTCTTGAGAAAGGTATTCGAAATTGTTTTGGTTTTGCCCTAAACTAAGACACATGAGTAAAGGACTGTGAATATAGCATTGAACACGACCATACACGATTTCTTCTTTGTAACGGTACATTTTAGACTATTCTTGTTTTTCAGATATTTTTCTTGCATTAGAATATTTGAAAATTACTAGTTATGTAAGAAGGAGAAATACAAAATCCCATTTGTGTTTATGACACCTTTTCTTTTTTTTTCCCAAACAGGAATGAACATCTGCACAGATGCTCTCAGTGCAAGGTTGCTAAATACTGTGGCAAATCTTGCCAGGTAAGATGAAAAACAACAGCTATAAAGAGTTTAAGAAAGCAGGCATTTGAACAGTTTATTTACAGGATCTCCATGCATTTTGCATGTTGTCATACCTCCACACTGCAGTTTATTTGTAGTTTTGGACAGGGTGTATAAACATGCTGCCTTGTTTTATTTGAATATTTTATAGCTATAAATATAAGATTATAATCAGTGCAATAGACAAAAACTAAGTTGAAATGTTTGACCTTCTTATGTTGGGGACCCCAGGCCTGGATGTACTACTCCGGGAGGGGTCTCACAGGAACAGAATAGAGGGAAAGAATCCCCTCCCTCAACCTGCTGGCCATGCTGCTTTGGATGCAGCCCAGAATACAACTGACTTTCTGGCTTCAGATGTACATTGCTGGGTCATGTTGAGCTTCTTGTCAACCAACACCCCCAAGTCTTTCTCCTCATGGCCGATCTTTTCAGATATCATGTGCTTCTATGGACAATTCTGCCTCAGTATAATCTGTAGTATTCTCAACATGCCAAAACCCCTCTTTCGGGGGATTAAAACATGGAGAGGGAAAGGAGGAAGATAAGTAATTTTGATTCATCGTATAGCACATGTGTGCAATGTACATTAGGTGCTTACTGTAGCATCAATAATAATGCCATAGGTAGATTTATTATGGGAGAACATAAGGGAAATATGGTTGTAAAGAATATAAAAGACCAGTGTATTTGCAAGGCAAGTTTAAAATAAATATCTTCCAGGAGAGTCATTGGTAAAGCTTCTGTTGGCAGGTCTCTAATGTGAAATGAGATTGTGCTGGCACTGACCTGCATGAACAAATCTGCAAGGGGTAATGCAGTAACCTATTCCAACATAGGTGTAGGGGCACTGGATGTAACAAATGGGGCTTCCTGCCTGGAGAACACAACTCTGTGATGGTGCTTCAGGGGTTCATAAAGGACAGCCTATAGCCATCTTGGGTATCTGTGCTTTATGTGCTGCAGTTTGTGAGCTTGAAGCCTTCCACAGTTGTAGGTGTTGATTTCAGTGAGACAGGCAGCTGCTGCTAAAAGTAATCTGCACTTAAAATGCTGTGTATTTTCAGTTACATAATGTCTCCAACTGTTTATATACGTAAATTGTTAATGAATAATGTTATATAATATCCTGTGATGTGAGGTAGCAATTGAGAGTAACAGAAAAAAGAAAGTTATTTTTCAGTCAAAACAGTGAATTTATTGGGATTGATGACTCAGGACAGATCCAGATAAAGCTGGGACTAGCCAGATCTCTCTGCTCTTGAGAACTGTCCTCTATTTCCTATTTATTCTAATAAGGTACCTAAACTATCATGCAGCTAGGGTTTTACAGGAGCTATTAGCAAAGCTAAACCAAATGCCTTGTGCCCTACTTAGCCTCTGTAGCTTTAGTGCAGTTCATTAATATGTGCACTTCTAATTGAACTAATTGGTCAACAAATAAACAGCAGGGTATTGAATGAAACTGCAGTTTGCACATTTAAAAAGTGAATATTGGCAAAAAAAGACTATTTTAATTTTATAAATACAGATAATTTTGAAATGCAAATTATGCAGTTGGATTTGCAGTTTATACTTAGCTGCAGAATGATTTGATTACCTCTTGATTATGTATTAAATGAATATTGCAACTCAAAACACAGGCTTAAAATCTGTTAGTTTTCTGGAGTTTTGTGGTTAATACATTAAATGAAATCAGAATTAATGTAAAAGTCTGACAGAGAAAAAGGTTAATCTCAGTAGCTGAACTAGGTTTAGGATAAAGGTGGATTTTGTGAAGGAAACTTCAAAATAAATGCAGCAGAAGATTTCTATGTTAGGCTGTACCAAAAAGAGCCACCTGCAAATATCTTGTAAGCGTCTTCATTTGCTTTAAAATGTCAGGTGGCACAAAAAACCTTTCTTCAGGCTAACCTTAAAGAGAAGAAAGTCTTTTGAAATGTTTATCTTATTGGAATTTGCTGTGAGAATAGTTATTCTTTAAGGGGATATGTATGCAGAGCCAGGAGTCCTGAAAAATATTATATAGAAATCAGAATATCAGATTTTTACAAATCTCCATAATGTCAGTATTGAAAATGACAAGTGAGTTGTTCCAAACTTCAAAAACTGCCATTATTTTTTAGGCCAGTTGAAGCAGGCTGATTTCACTTCTACTACTTTAATTAACTTTAAAAATATCAGAAGTGAGGAACTGGAACTTATTACAAGAGATCCGTTAGGATGGCCTTTCTCAAATTAATTCTGATTACCAAGATCAAGTATATGTAGACTTTTTCCTTGTAATTTTTTTGTTTTCAGTCAGACCTCATTGGCTTTTTCCCCTATTTGACATTTCTCTGTTGTAGCCCCTTTACTACTTGTTGATGCCTAATTTCATGGGGCTCTCTGCCTTCTTGCAGTGTCATGTTTGTTGAGTGTCTCTTCAAATGTAGAGTTGCGATGTCTGCTGTTTCTCATAATCTTCATAATGCTGTGATCTGCCCGGGCAATGTTTATTAATATCCCTTAGATTGAGGACCAGTGATACAGATGATAATCCCTGACAAACGGGAGAGTCATTTCAGGCAGAATTCAGAGTGTGACATTATCCAACGTTGTTGAAATAATTTCATAGAAGTGAAATGTCTTAATAAAAAAAAAAA
>VWZG01002884.1:83097-345759 GCA_013396735.1 Grallaria varia | reverse complement strand
CTTCCCCCCACCCCCCACCCCACCCCGGCTGGAAGTCCAAAACATTTGAAAATTATTAATGTCACTATACTGTCTCAGTCAGCTTTACACTATTACTTTGTAACATTACTTTATACGGTGGGTTGATTTTTAGTGTCTGAGACATATAAATGGAATAAAAGCATATAAAGTCTTACACACTTTTTGAATAATTGTCTGATAAAATATGTAATACATAAACCCCACCAAACACGTGAAGGCATCTAGCTCTTTATAAAGAGATGTTCCTATCTGCATAGTTCCTTCAAGTCCCTTGTATACCCTGAAACTCAGATTAAGTAGGAGGGGTATCTGTGTGCACTGTTACTTTCACTAGTTCTCATCTATTTGAAGACAATTCCTTCCCTACCTATGGGCTCTCTATATGTTACAGTAATTCAGAAATCATCTTTGTTTTTACTTACCAAGATTCAGCGTGTAGAAAAGAGTTTGTGTGCTGTACTATGGGCAGATATTCTTGTATCAGTATCAGAGTTGCACAGTTAAATCCCCATGTCCTATTTAGAAAACTTTTCACAGGCCTTTTGTAGCATTTTGTCTCCCACACCAGGGTTCTTAAACTATTTAAAAAGGTTTCTTGGAAAACAAAAAATGAAAACATTCAAAAATTTCCTGTCATTTTGCTTTTGGCCTTGTCTTCATTGTGTGCTGTGAAAACCAGGTCTTGATCATTTGCCATTCAGGATCCCCTGGGACTTTTTGCTGGATCATTAGCTCTGGTGTCCTGGACAGATTCCAATGTGGATAATTGCATTCTGCTCCCATCTCTGTCAGTTCTCCCTGAAGTTCCAGTTAGTTTTGGTATTCACGTTCACATCTGTCCTAAGCTACAGTGTCCATTTATAACATGCCATTTATACAGTCCCTCATCTCCATTCTCAAGGTGTTTTATTTGCTAATAGTGAAACAAAATATGCCTCCCTCTCTTTGTTACAATACATTTTGTGGTGTGTGTCAGGTAGTTTAAGATGAATTATGTGTTGTCTGGAATAATTACATTTGAAGAATTTTGGTTTCAAAGGAATATCATATAACAAATGCAAGTACATGTTCATGATTTTTCTGGTTTTTTACACTTGATTTTTCAGTCATCTAAAAATTTGCTGCTTTTCTTGAAGATACAGTCCTCACAGATACTATACTTTTTTATACCAGAGATTTCCTTTACATTGTGAAGAGCATACATATCTGAATTTCTAATATTTACATTCATTCATGCTTGCAAAATCACGCTCAAATATTCACATTGTTCAGAGGCACGTGGGTAGTACTGTGGGCAGCTATGAAAAGGCAAATAATTCGGTTAAATCATCTTTGTGCCAGATGTGGAAGGGCATATCTCAGCATTCTTAGTATTAACTGGTTTGACCTCCGTGAGGAATTGAAAATGATTACTCTGGGAGAGCATGTCTCTCTTTCCCTAACCCTAGTAGGGACAGACCACCCTTAAGATTTCTCTGGAGTCATTGCTTTTTCAGAAGAGTGTAGTCATACCAGGCATGGCTTGTAGGTAGCATTTCAGTAGCAATCACTGACCATTGGAATGGGAGCAGATCTGGACAGCATTACTTTAGGCTGAAACGAAAACAATATTCAGTAGATAAGATGGGTGCTTCTCCAACTCAGTATGTGGCATAAGAAGGGGTACATCTGTCATAATACAGTGTACCTGTAGAATTCCATCATTCAGATAAGCAGAGCAACCCTCAGTGGCTCCAGAGAAAGCCTAAACAGTACTGAAGAGTGTTCATATAAGGATACCCATACTAGACTAGAATGAATTTGTAGCTGGTTCTACAGGAAGAGTCCTGGCTGGTAGCTGACCATCGGCACTTGCCATTTTAGTAAGGCAGCATTTAGTGCTCTGCCAGCAGTACTTCGCAGGAGCTTGTTAAAGCAGCTCACCTGTGTGTGAAATAGAAACCATGATAAACAATCTACACCTGACAAAACAGCCATTCCCTTCAAGCAAAGGGATGGCAGGTGGGATGGAGTATGGAAGATCAAGTATACGCACCAGTCTGCTGTTTAACCAAACCCAGGGATCACTATTTTAACTGAATTGTCTTTTTAAGTAAGTGATTAAGGAGTTAGCTTTAAAGAGGAACACAGATCTTTTATTCTTTCAAGAGACTCAGAAATTGAGATCTAAGGTATGTGAAAGAACCTTTCTTGGTAAAAGGTTATTTCCATTTCCCTTAAGGATAAATATTTATAATAAAATAACAATTCCCCATTATGCAGACATAAAATTGATTCATAGTGCATGATAACTCTCAGCCTTTTGTCATAGACTGGTGCTTAAATTTGTTCACCTTCATATTCTCCATATGTATATAATTTATATTGTACTAACTGGCAGAAATAAGAAAATGTGAAGCAGGTAATCAGGCAGGGAGCTTACTAGGGCAGCAGCAGAGTTTCCCTTTCCATGTTATTAGGGACCTGATGCGTGCATAATCGCTTAATTAGAAAATAAGGCGCTGTGATTCTTTCTGCTTCAGGATTTCTATTTGTAAGACATGAATAGTGGTGCTTTATAATAAAGTGTTATTTACTTAATATTCTTCCATATTTATTGTTTATCAGCTGCTGTGTACACAACTCCCTTTGTCTCTAAAATACTTTTCTGTTTCATCTGCTAGCATGAAGTGTTTCTGGTGCATCAATAGAGAATACGGTATAAAAATAAGTACTGTTGCATAGGGTTTCAAGCACATTTTTAATGTGGTTAATGTTACAAACCCAGATGCCTGATTTTTCTGTGTCTTACATCTGCTTACACATCTGCTTTATTTATCAGCTTTTGATCTTTAACGTGCCATCGTATTCACATGATTTGGCAGTAGCAACCTGATAATCTCTCCTGTGTGTTGATAGGTAACTGTCACAAAAAATGAGAAATGTCTGCCCTCTGTCAAAATTGCCCTCTGCTAAGATTAATTTTGGGACTGGAAATGTCTAGACTGTACGGCTGCTATTGGACACTTTCAAAATGTTGGTGAAATGTTCTGTTTATGACATGGTGTACTTTTTTTCCTTTCCCCTCAAGATATTGAACAGTTAAGTGAAGAAATGAAAGATGGCCTCAGGCACCTTGCACAGACGTTGCAACTGTATTTGAAAACTGAGATCCAGGATGAGTCTCAATTGCCACCTGCAATTGACTTTTTCCAGATCTTCACAAAGGTAAGTGTTAAAATCAGGTTGCTTGACAACTCATAAATTATACTTTCCTTGTGCTGTTGATTTATTTTTGGGAGGGAGTTCAGTAGATACATTGAGAATGTGATATATGACAGAGTGAAGTAAAACTATTTATTTTTTTTAATTCAGTCAGTATTTAAGCAAAAGTATAACTTTTGTATAATTGTAACACTTCAAAATTAAAGCAGTAGCCAGAGGATATTTTTTCTTTCCCTTTAAGTTATCTTGTTAAAGCTCTTGGGGGGGAAAAAAAGGTTTCATTAAAAACCAAGCAAGTTCAAGTAAAATTGAGTCAATCAACAAAAGTAATTTTTTCACAGTAATAAAGAGCATTAACATCACTCTTCAGCCTAGAATTTTTCTGCAAAATTAAATATCTTGTATTTGCAAATATACTTCCATTCCATTTTGTTGTTTAGCAGTATATACTAACAGGTGTTTGTTGTGGATTTTTGTATCCCACAAACTGCTTTCTTCAGAGGTATTGTGGATTATCTGTTCTAGAAGACTACATGTAAAGTATTTGAAGTTAGTCTCCACAGTATGGAAAATATTTATTATGTTACTGAATAAATATTGTTGGCTTTTGCTGTATGTATTTTATTGCTCTCAATTCAGAAAGCTAAATTTGAACAGTGCCAGCAGAAATACTTTATATGGAGAATACTCAGTTTTAACTCTGTTTAACATTTTTGATTTCTAATTGATTGATAAATTTTACCATGAGATTTATCTTAATTTATGCATATTTTAGTGGTTTTAATAAGTGGGTTTTTTATTAAATAAGCCATGCTTTTCAATTTTTTCTTCTGATATAAATAAACGAGAAAGCCTGTTTTAAAGAAAGGAAATAAAAATGCAATATATGATTTTTTTACATTTTTATTTTGCATAGTTATGTAATTTTTTTTTTGCTATGGACAGAAGAAGTAGGAAAATTATAATCAACTGTGGTGTTTTTCTGGATTTTTTTTTTTGTTGGTGGTGATTCGATTGCTATGATGTAAAGTTGCAATTTTACCTGAAAAACCACAAAGTCTGAAATACACCCAGTCAAAAGGACTGATAGATAAAAACTTTATGTACTACTCAATCTCCACTCAAATCGTTTTACTGTCTTGTATTTGCACGCTGTTTTGGCTGAACTTTCTCAGGTGCACTTAATACAGCATACTCATATTGGGTCATCTGGTATAGAGAATTTATACAGCTGAAGATAAAGCTGACTATTGGAAGATGATTATTGCCTAACCAGTTTGAACTAAGTCACAGCTTCTAAGAAATTCTTTGCTACTGGATGTGGTGACTTTGCAGAAGCAGTGTGACTTTGCTAAGTGTATTGGAGCACTCGTGAAGAAAATGTAGAAGCTTTTTAAATTTATGTACGCACATGCACATATGTGCACCACCTCTTCCTTCCCATGTATTTTACCAAGGTGATGTTAGTAGCCATCAAGAGCAGAGTGAACTTCAAGACTTCCCAACTCTGTATCTTGTTAACTGGAGAACTGGGAATGCTCCTGTTAATGAAGAAGTTTGCTCCACTATAGCTTTGATCACAAAGATATTTTTTAACTTGATCTATTTCATATGTTGACTGTGAAGGTGTCCCTAGCCTATTGAATGTACTTCAGAGTACTCAGTTTGTTTGTTTTTTTCACTTCTGGAAATTCTGAGGCTCTCAGTCTTAGGTCTTATTTCCTTCTCTTGCTTTTTCCGATGAGTCTGTTTAATAGTCCTCTGTATGAAAATAGAGAGCAAATGACAGACCTATCATGTGTACACATACTTGATATGACTAATAATAAAAAGAATTGACAGAAGGGTTAGAGTAAAATTAGTATCTCATTCAGAGTTCAGTCAAGCACAATGCTTTTTGAAAGACTTTGTTGTCACACTCTAATTTTCCATGTGGCATTTTGCAGCCTTCCCAGTTTGGTTCTTAGATGAGTGTGTTATGAAGTGTGATATTATATTAAAATAAGAATTTATTATGCACATATCCCTAGTGAGGTAGCAGCAGGCATTTTCTGCCATTCTCCTAGAATGTGTTTGGTTGGGGGGTTTTTTTGTTGTTTTTGGGGGGGGGGGGGGGGGGTTTGTTTTTGGATTTTTTTTTTTTTCCCCCTCAAGCTGAGGGAAGATGCTTATTCTCAGCAGGTAAAATTTAAGGCTTTGGAACTGTAAAATCTCTGATAAGACTTTTGTGGTCTCTTCTCTATAGTATAACTAAAAAAGACCAGCTGTGATGACTTTTCTGTGTGGTCACAGAATAAAGAAATACTACAGATGCATAACTTCAAGATGTAATCTTGTTTTCCCAACCTCTTCCAACATTCCTTTCAAGTTCAGTAGGTGCTTATTTGAACATCGAACTTTTTTGGATCAGTTCTTTCATTGCATGCCATAAAAAGATCCAGTCAAAGGTCATTTTTTATTCTGTTTGATGCTGAATCCTCAAGAAGGAAAATAAGCAGACTGCCAGACAAAAGAGAAAAATGGTCCTGCAGTGAAATGACTAAATTCCAGATACTTCTTGGAAGATATCCAACCAGTTTTAGGTCAGAAGAGCTTCTCTGAAGGTCTTGTAAACAGTCTTCCTTCTCTGCTGGCCATTGCTCTTGTCTTTGTGAAAATTGATTATAGTTTTATTCACTTTCTTGTGATGCTTAATAGGCAGAGAGCCCCCCTGAGTGCAAACTTGTACAAAATGCCACTGGAAATCAAAGAAAATGTTGCCATTTCTTCTTCTGGGAAAAAATTTCACCCCAATGTATTTTTAGTTTTCATGAGACCTGTGGGTGGGAAAAACGAAAGCTGTACTGGATAGGGAGGTGTTTCAGAAGGATAAGGTACCTTCCTTTCCGACAGTGTTGCCCTGACCTTACTAGACAATTTGCTTTTGTATCAACTGTCCTTTGAGCTGGAGTTGAATTTCTCACTCTTGTAATCTGATCATTTTTCGGAAGCTTCAGTTTATTTAACATGCCATTTATCAAGGTTGTGACTGTTTTAAAATTCTGATCCTTAGTATTAAACAGAATTATCTGCAGCTAATTATGTGTTAAAGCTTTAACTCCACTGAGACATTTTCTAATGTCAAGATAAATTTTTGACAGCGTGGTTTTATGGTTTAATGATGTTTCCATAACCTTGAGATAAAATCAGTCCTTGCTTTTTATCCTTCAGCTTTTACTTACATGTGTGAGGAGGTGGCCTGAAATCCTTTGAGACATTTAATGGATGCGGGATAAAGAATTAAATTTTTGGTATACATTTATGGTTCTTTTTCTAGTAGCAGACAGAACCATGTGAACTACTTTAAGACTTTGAATAAACTCTGTACCTACCATGTTGACTGTAAAACTGTGAGTGACTCTGCTCACTGGAATCAGGCCTAGGATGTGGGTGTTTTTACACCAAATGTGGAGTTGGTGTTTAACGTAGAATTGCAACTGCTCATACTTTGTCAGAATTGACTTTTTGAAGTAGTTTGAAGATTACCAATTAGTGAGAAAAAAAAAAAAAGAAGAGATTCTGATGTTTGATAGAATGATAGACATTTTAAAGATCTCCTAATTTCAGGTCCTCACATTTATAAAAAGAGTACCCTCCCTCATTAAAGAACAGTAAGATAAAATCCGGTGACAGTTAATGAACTGTTACATAGCAGACTTCTAGAGCAGTTTAATAATCTTAAACCAGACTTTTTCTTTTCAAAAAGTTTTCTAACGGGTTCCTTGATGTGACTGTTGATAAAATTTTGGGGGAAGGATAAAAGGTATTAGTACCAACCAAAAAGGAATCTTATTGTTAAAAGCGTTTGGGTATGTATCTGCATAGGCAGAAGAGAACTGGAAGTTGAGCAGTGTCACTTGGCGTTTGTAAATTCTGAGTACTAAATGATGGTAATTTATTTGGGTGTCTTTATAAGTGCAAGTTGAAGGAAGGTCTCAGTGATATAACTGAATAAAGTATATTTGATCTTCACATTGTTCCCTCAGGTCTTTGAGGCATTAGATAGCATGTGTTCTCTGAGATCACCTTGGAATACAAGATACATCTACCTGGTCAAGATACTCTTCAGTACTTCTTTCAGTAACTTTTTCTTAGGATTCACTGGTTAACTTAGTAGTCCATGTTGGTTGTGGGAATATGGACATGGTGTGTTCTGTCCCCTGTATGCTGTGTGTGTGGTTCTAAGCCATTGAAAGCTTCAAACTTACTGCTTTTAAAAACTGGCTTGCAATGATCATAAATATTGTGCTCAATTACTGCCAAAATAATTTCAGGAGAATTTTTCTGTACTCTCCTTCCAGCATATTCCGCATAAAAATATAACAAAACTCATTCTGATAGACCTTCATATTTGTATTGAGAAGACGTGAATGATCACTTTCCTAACATTTATTGTTGATTCCGAGTTACTGTCGTATCTAGCAAGAGGGGAATAAACTAAGATCAGCCTCTGCAGTATGCAAACCCAAACCAAATGGGAAAAGCTGAATGTATGAGAAGAAAACTGAACACTAGTTTATGCAGCATAGCAAACAGCCAAAATTTATTTGAATATTGAATTTTGTTGTTTGCATAATTGAGCCGGCGTTTTAAACTTTTTGTGATGACAAAAGTAACTGAGACTTTAGAAAGATTCAGATCCCTGCACATGCTTCCTGACAAAATGGCTCTCTTGGATCTGCGACAGCCTTGCAGAAGTCTGGATGAGCCAGTGTCCCCTAATGGACAGAGCTGTTTGACCCCTGAAGTTGAGAAGAGTACTAGAAAAAGTCCCTGATGCAAAGTAATCAGTGTTATAGATTTCATTCTGCCTCTTAACTCTTTTGAGGAGAGGTGATATTTTGTAAGTACTATGAGGTGAAAAAGGTCAGGAGCTGTTGTTTTAGAAACACAAGGTAGGAAAGTCTTGGGACTATTTCATAATTCATTTCCTGGTCTGGGGTCACAGAGTTGTCTGCTGTCAGTTCTGCTACTCTGGAAAGTATGGGAGAATGTAGAAAATCTGAAGTTGACCTTCTTGTTTTTCATTTACCTGTGCATGTCGTTTTAGCATGTCTAATGCTTTTCATTCGTGTAGTGCTTCCGATAAGGTTCAAGAAGAACTGGAATAAGATTTAGCAACAATTCTTTATAGTTTTCTTGTGTAGCAGACAAGTGTTTATAAGAAAATTAAGGCTAATAGAAAGTGGTCCTATAGTTGCCTTTTCATAAGAGTTCTTATAGGGCAGTCAGAACCAAATCACATCTGTCCTTATCCCACAGGGCCGCAGTCACAGTCTGCTGCTTGTTTCCATAATATAACAGTGAATAAGTATAAAGACAATTGGAATATGCACAGTTGTATGTAAGAACCTATGTCTTAAGTTGTATATTTTTAATTTTGCAGAAATAATTCTCTGCTGCTGCTAGGATTCTCGTCTATGTTTCTCATGACATTTGGTTACCTCGATGTTCTTTCTTGAAGAAAGATTGCAGAGGTAGTGGCAGCCACTGTGCATCAGTTTAGAAACAATGGTGTAAATAGAAATCAGAGAAAAAATAGTAAACATTTTAATAAAATGGGAAGAAGTGTTGCAGCAGTACCCTAGAATAAGGGTGATAAACAGTCTGATAAGACTCCTTTCTCTTTACCTTGCCAAATGAAAGTTGCATCTTTATCGGAAGTGATTTCTGTCAAATGCGATTTTTCTGGTTTAGTGATGTCCTGTCCCCACTGAGTTATAATTTGGGGAGATAATTTTCCCTCGCAATTATTAATTTTTAGTCACAATATTTATCTTGATAAGCAAAAGGATATTATACAAGACCATGAAACAAGGTTTCAGCCATTCTATCTGATTTTAAATTAAAGCAGTGTGATGACAATTAAAATATAAACCTTTGCTAACAAAGCTTCTTGCAGTGAAAGGAAGATCGTGAGACTTCAGTACTTCAGTCTGAACTTCTGGCTCTCTCTCTTTTGGCTCTTCTCATTTAGTTGTGTGCACCATCTGTTTTACAAACTGCCAATAGTATAATAAGCACTGGATGTAGAAGATGAGGTAGAAGAGTTTTAATACAAGGAATGGCTGGGTGGAATTTGTAATAATTTGGTTGTCTGTGGTAGGAAATTAAGTCTGTTCTCGAAGAGTGGAGGGGTAGCAAAAAGACTAATTGTAAAGGTGTTTAATTCAGCGCAGGTTAAAAAGCATAATCATCTAGAAGAAAAGTTACTGCCCTGAGTGGCCCAGGGTTGGAAGGATGTGTGAGGAAAGTGTGTGTATACTTCTTGTTCAGTTGACCCTTTTTCTGTCATGCTAAGTTGGAAGTAAGATGACAGAAAAAGCTCTGGGTAGGCCATTTTGGTTTGGTTTGTTGTGGTGTTTTTTGTTTTCTTTTTTCCCTTTAAATTTTTTATTTTTTTGTAGTGCAAAACTGAAAAGGATCCAGGTGGCCAGGAACTTAATTACCCTTACTTTGCCTAATGCTGGTCAGAGGATATCCACGAAACAGTGTTGAAAAAGCCAGTGGTCACTGACGTGATACACATCTGTTTTCTGACACCCTTATGAACTGGAAGCAGTAATGATAAAAAGCTTTAGTGGTTGTAGTAATTGGAGTACATGTACAAATATATGTGGGATTGAGACATCTCCTATGTTTAGGAAAAGCCAGCATGAAACAAGGTAATGGAGATGTTTAGTAAAGATCTGAGTAATAAATGAAAACCATTATCTAATCAATTTTAAAAACCTCTAATTGAAGAGGATAGGCCTGATAACTGCTTGTAATGCTGTTGGCAGCAAACTGTTCTATCCTTGTCTTTAGGATGACCTGCAGTGGGGTTGCTTAAGGCATTTTTTGCTTGTTTGTTTTGGCTTTGAGCAGAGCTAGAATTTTGTGTGCAAGGATTATTAAACAGCTCTGGGACTTGTTCAACATGTTTAATAGATGAAAAGGCAAAATATTGTTTTTCTTCCGGAATGGCATTGAAGTAGATTGATAGTCAGTTGAAAAATACCATTCTCTTTGAATATGGGATAGGGAACCATGTATTTGTGGTGTTATTGTTGACTTGGAATTATCTGAGCTGCTTCAGGGCCTCTCGGAAAATGAGGATAACCTTGTCTGTTTAAGGTGTGCTGTAGAGCTAAACAACTGTTATAGGTTAAGTATCAGTAGAAGGTGAGACAAATTGTCACATGTGGGCACTTCAGTAGGTGTCAATTAAATGATAACTACCTACATGAAATTTAGTCCTCAGGTGTGTTCTCTCCATATTCCCCAGTATATGATATATCTTTTCTGTTCGAACTGTAATTGTGATGTTAAAATATTTTTGACATATTCTATTTCATTAAAACACCTGAGTTTGTGTAGAGAGAAGATGGAGAAAGAAACAATTAAACTACCATACTGGCTCAGTATTGTAGTCTAATTGTTCCACTGTCCTGTGTTTTAGTTGCGTGAGCAGCCGTCACAATGTGGTTGTAGCACTGATACCCTGTAGGCTGGATTGGGATCGCTTAGCTTATACCATAGCAACCTGAAGCTGACAAAGGCTGACTTAAGTTTCTTGGCATGACAGTGCTTACAGCTATTCTGTAACAGTGGCTGGCAGCAGATACTGCAAGCAATGTGCAAGAACTCTGCAATTGACAGCTTTCTTGCTTGTCTCTCCATACACACTGACACTGGAAGTCCCCATGCTGTCCTCAGCTAAGTTAGATGTTGACTGACTGACAGAGTGAGATCCAGGAATATTTCCTTTAGGAGATCATCTAATTTGCCTAAGTGATTTAATTTTTTTCTCTCCCTTTCCTCTTGATTATGTAAATATTCATTAGATTTTTCTCATATCTGTAACCACTAATAAATTGCATTTCTTCTTATAGATCCTTTGAAAGTTTCTGTACTGGTTTATGGGCTCTTTGAAATTTTTTTTAAATTTTAAATGTGTGTGCGCAAATGTGTCCCTGATGTCATAGATATTGCAGCTGATGGGTTTTAACATATATCCCTTCTGAATTTAAAGTAAGTGTGGGCTGTTAATAATGTTTTTATAATCCCTTTTGGAAATTTGGGAGTTTTTTTTTCTAGTTTAAAATAGAAAAGAAAATAGAATAGAAAAACTGCAGTATTAAAGCTTCCTACCATCTCCCATTCCACAAGAACATTCTTCAGTCTGTCAACAAACCTTGTGCTTTGCTTGTACTCAAAGGCATAAAATGCATCATCTCTCTTCTTCCATTACCATCAAGGCCGAGGTTTCATTCAGCTCTCAGAGGAAACTGAATTGGATGCCCATTCACTGATGGGTATTTCTATGCATCACAAGGTCATTGAAGTCAGAGTTGTCTACGCTCATCATGTAAATAGACAGGACATGGTTATGTGTTGCTACTAGTTAAGGTGGAAATGCTGAAGTGCCAGCCTACTGCTTTGTCAACATTCATTCAGTGTTGTGAGTGAAAATTACCTTGCTGGTTTGTGCCTCTAGTCTGGAAAGAAGACTGCACATGTTGTTTGTTGTCTGTAACATCAATTTTCTCTGCTATGCAGAAATTATATAGACTAAGTAATGCTGACATGTTTCTTGTTTTGTAGTAATTGCAGCCTTTAAGCTTTTACTCAAATTTAAAAAATCTATATTTAAGCAGCAACTTGCACCATTTGCATTTGTGCTGTCTAATCTTTTAAAAGTCATGTTTACTTTTATTCCTTACGGACTATGAGGTAAAAGTCCATGAGCTTGCTGATAGTGAGAAGCTCTTGCAACAGCATAGATTTGCTTATTTTTCTTTTAAGCATCCAACTATTTTATATTTTTGTGTTTGATTTTTTTTTTAACTTAAGACAATATCTATTGTCCAGGTGATAATTGAAATGTCATGAGTCTGAACCAAGCATCTCTCTAAATGAGAGATTTCATTTCCCTAAATTTTATGATTAATGTTGCATGTGTGACTATTGTTTTGGGTATTAAAAAGTGAAGTGTGTCTACAGTTTAATAAGAGGTTATATAGAAACTGAAGAAGCAGCTCATGAGAATATAATGATAGTGTTGGAATTTTTCTGGTGGATTTGGATCAATGGCAGATAAGAGTCCAACATAATTTGTTGCCTTAATTATACAAGATCATTATGTTTCTCATTCCATAGCAATTTTTTTTCATTAAACTAACTTTCTAGATGTATCACACAGTGAGAGAGTAATTTTTAAAGTAAGCTCCAGTTCATTTGACAGAAAAGCCACAGTTCTCAAAAGTCCCAGTGGTAAAGCTTAGTGCAGTACTTTACCAGTTTGCCCTCATTCTGTCAGTTTGCCAGCAGTGATGCTCAGGACCAGCATTTGTAAAATTGCCTGGATGATGTAACTAGGCTGACTCCACAGCTGAGTGATGGCAGGAATGACTAAGAGGAGAATTCAGCTTGTTGTCTCAATATCCTTATATGTATGTGTTAGTTAATACAGAAATAAGTGTATTTAACTATCTCCTGTAAAAAGAGTATACTTGAGATGAGTTAACAGTGGCTGCTGAGAAACACAGCTGGGTCTGTACCGTCATCTTCAGCATGTGTGAACCACAAAGTGTGAAAAAGAGAAACAATTTGGGGTAATTGTGTTAACAGTGATTTTGAAAAATATATTCTCCTGGTTAACTTTAACTTTACACAGTTCGCTAACAAACTTCTTGACTAGATGATGTTAATGGATATGCTTCCTATATTTTATTTAACTTTCTTTGTAATATCTTGTCACGGTACGAAATTAAGGACTATGAGAACCTGGAATCAAAAAGCATTCTAACAGCAGGATTTTGTACAACATTAATTGTTCTTATTTGCAAGCTTGCATCTTCCTGGAAGCATCTGAATTTAGGTAGAGTGCTGGTGTCTCACACTGGCCCTTGCTGTTTCAGGTGGTATCAGTAGATAATGAATCATAGTGTGTACTCTTGTGTCAGAAAGATAAAAGAGAATCTGTATGTGGGTACAAGACCACACAAATTGTGTAAATATAGAGAAACACTGCAAATAAATAGAGATGTCTGGTAGCTTGTATATTCTGGAAGAAACTGTGATCCATTGGTACAACTCTGCTGGGAAACTGAATTGAAAGAGCTGTGAGTGTCCAGAGCAGCAAGACACTTTTTGACCATGAAGTAACCTACTGTTTGGGAGAAGAGTAAGCATATACACTTCTGCTTTCCAAGCAGATTACTGCCAGCTATATTTCTTTGCAAGTCTTTATCAAGGAATTGTGCTGCAAACAACAGAAAAAAATGTAAGTTATGCTGGCAAACCTGTCAATGATATAAACAAACCAACCAGTCTAGTTTAGAATGTCTATAATTGTATGATTTCTAGTAACTCTTTTTACTATCTAAATGCTATAGATTCACAAGAAATTAAATTTGCAAATTTAATTTTCTGACCACTCAATTTCTAGATGAGACCAATGAGAGAAATGTGAAGGCTCATGAGAAAGACATAGAAAGAGTAAACCAAGCCCAGTTATAAGGGAACTTCTAGTTCACTTTGAGACAACACTTGAGCACCAT
Source organism: Grallaria varia (assembly GCA_013396735.1). Taxonomy (NCBI): domain Eukaryota; kingdom Metazoa; phylum Chordata; class Aves; order Passeriformes; family Formicariidae; genus Grallaria; species Grallaria varia. The sequence goes on along the minus strand of VWZG01002884.1, from coordinate 331,951 downwards.
TGTTTGGTGCCAGAGCATCTCTTGAATTTTTGGGATGAGAATACAGATATTTGTAGAAATTTAAATGAATGTGCCTAGTGTGAGAAATGGAGATGATGAGAGGAGAGCAGGCTGGTGAGTTCCTACTCATTTTATAGAATCACAGAATATGCCGAGTTTGAAGGGACCCACAAGGATCATAGAGTCCAACCCTTAGACCTTCACAGGACCATCCTCAAGAGTCACACCAGGTGTCTGAGAGCTTCTTGAACTCTGTCAGGCTTGGTGCTGTGACCGCTTCCCTGGACAGCCTGGTCCGGTGCCCAGCCACCCTCTGGGTGAAGAACCTTCTCCTGATATCCAAACTAAACCTCTCCTGACAAAATTTCAGACCATTCCCTTGGGTCCTGTCACTGGTCACCGCAGAGAAGAGATCAGTGCCTGCCCCTCCTCTTCCCCTCACAAGGAAGTTGTAACTGCAATGAGGTCTCCCCTCAGTCTCCTCTTCTCCAGGCTAAACAGACCAAGTGCCCTCAGCTGCTCCTCACAGAGCTTCTCCTCAAGTGCCTTCACCATCTTTGTTGCTCTCTTTTGGATGCTCTCTAATGTTTTGTGTAGTTCATCATATATATTGTAGTAATTATTTTGCTGGCATTAGCCTGTACACATAAGGGAACATGGGGAGTTGTGAATATATGTCACTATATGCTTTTAATCACTCTGTCTTGCTGATACCCACTTGACTGGAGTTTTGTTGTCAGTGTGCATTTTGAGATTTCTCTTGACTGCATTTTTGCATTGCTGTGGTGGAGGGAAGAAATGGTGCACAGGCAGATATAGGATAAAGCTTGTTGCACCAAGCATGTATTAACAGTAATTTGTATTTATCTACTGCCTTCTCCTGAACTGTTTTACTCCAGAGTTCTCACAGTCAGCTTTCCAAGGCATGAAGGTAGGAGTGTGTTACATGCTTGCTTTCTGTGGCAACTGATATTTAGTTGAGCTAGGATTAAGTAGGGAACGCTCAATTGTCTGATGATAATTCTGTAATTAGTATGGTTAGTAATTAGGAATCTCCTTGGGTCTCATTTAATGATTTATTTTTATGTAGTATTATGAATTAAGGTGACTAGCTGCAGTTTGGCAAGTTTTCTCCTGATGCCTCATCTTTCCAGAGGGTAGTTGTTGTACATCTTCTGTCAGTTCAGTGGGGAGATGTTAATTGTCTTAGCTCTTTATGGCAGAAAAAGGAATAACTCTTTTAGACCAACAAATTTGCTTCATCCACCTGTCATTACAGTGCTACTAACAAAAGTACTCATCACTCAGCAGATGAGAAGCCCTGAGTATTAGAACGTTCTTACCACTCTTTAGAATCAAAATTGCACAGAGAATTTGGAGGCCCTTCAAAGATGGATGGCAGGTGGCTGTTCTAGCTCATGAAGGCAAGTGACGTTGATTAAATATATGTAATGATTAATTGTGGAATTTAGAATAGTGAGGCACAGTGACTTTGATTTATTGCTCCAAGTAAAGCTGAGTTCTCAGAAAAAAAAGATACAATAAAAGATCTGTCTATGGGATCCTACAGTGTTCACTTGGTCTTTTTGAAAACTGTAACTAGCTTTGTTTAAATAGTCAACTTTGCTTTTCTCTCAGTAACACTGATTTTATAACTAGGCCTAAATAGAAAGAAAAAAAACCCCAAAGATTGTTATATTCAGAATGCTTGAAAGATTTTTTTAAAGCTGAAAGGCAATTTTGCATAGTGAGGATTAGCTACTGTTTTGGTCCAGATTGCAAATTAGCTTGTACTGGGATCGTATGCCCTGGCATGTATGTGCTGTGTGACTTGGGTATCAGTTCTGATCCGATGACCTTATCTTGAACCTTGTGCTATTTGATTCTAGTAAACTGGGATTTGGTCACTCACCGTCCCATCGTTGATTTCAAGGGATATGGGACAAGATCTGAATGTACTCATTGCTGCTTAAGAGCAAACAGGGAACTGAACTTGAATTTTTCCTCCACTGATTTGTTGCCAGAAACTGCCTGCACCCTCTCACATGTCGTTCTATCTTGGTAAGTCAGACTGCCTCCACATATTTGCTCTAACTCTTCTGTGTTCTGGGAGATGTTACATTTGAATTATGTTCAGCACTATGGGAGTATGTTCAGTGTGTGATGTACACTATGGAATGGTTAATGCCTGCAGCATTGCACATACTGCTTTGGTGTAGGTTAGGATGAATTAATTAGCACTGCTATTATTATAGCATTACTCATTAATATTGCACTCTAGTTGTATGCTGTAAAAAGTGTTCAATAATCTGTTTCACATATGTCACTGGCATGTGTTGTTATGCAAAAGAAAGGTAAAACCCCAAGATTTACTGGGGTTTTGCTTAATGTAGGATGCATTTTCTAGGGAAAACGAAATTGGTGTCTTATAGATCATGCAAGACTTCTGTATGTGTAGGTTGTCCAGAAGACTATATATGAACTTATGATCTTTGAATCCCTAAGAGAAGACCTTTATAACTGTCATGAAGCTTGAACAAATGCCAGGACAGACTAAAATCACTTTAAAAATATTATTGATGTGTTTATTATAAGTTAAGGCAATCAGCATCTTTAAAAGTGCTACAGTACTCTGGAAGTTAGGATGAGAACTACTTTAAAAGTGTCTCCCATGAAAACACTCTTGCTCTCTGATGCTGCCATATGACTCTGAGAAGTATTTCTGCTCCTTTCTTCAAACTGTGAGGGAACCTGTGATTAAACAAGTCATGTCTTTACTTGGAGAGTTCTACTGGGTTTCCTAGCTATGGGGATATTTTTATGTAGAAAAGACATGCTTGGAAATGCAGAAGGCTGCTTTGATGCTCTCTTGAGACATCTGTCCTTGATTAGCTGTTTGAAGCAGTGATGTTATATGTTTGTGCCTTGTTGCCTAGGAAGCTATCATTGATAGCTTCTTTTGAGAAAGAGAAGGCAGTACTCATTTGCTGCTTCATTCTGAGGTTGAAACATTGCCCAAATTAACTCTTGCAGATTTCATTTTTTGAGGGCTTTGTGGCTCTTTGACTGAATAATTGGGAAATAAGTTTGAAGACTTTTATTCAAAAGCATAAGGGATAGAAAATACACTGTTAAAAAAGTTGGGCTACAAGTCATCCATTCACAAAGATCATGTGATATAGAAGATACCCTGTAAACAAACAGCATTTGGTTATGCAGTTATTTGTATTAATGGACTTTACCATGAACAGTTATTTCATTTATATTTCTGGTAGTTGGTAAGTTAAGAGAAGCAATTATCTTTTATGTCTTTTAATGTAAGACAAACTCCTTGTCTGATGTCGCGTATTTTAAGCATCAACAGTTGTTGCCAACAGTCTACCTGTCTAAGGTAAACAGCTTTTTGGATCACATCAAGATACTTCAAATAAAGTTCTTTTAATAAATGATTGCTTTAGGGGATTTCTGGAACTCTCTTGAATATAATGAATTGGCAGTACCTAAACTGAAAAAGACTGTTGGATTTCAAGACAAAAAATATTTTCCACTTATTTCCAAGCAAATGGAGAACTGAAATTTCATTAGATCAATGACAGTGAAATAATTAAGGCTTAGAAGTAATTTTTGTAGCTTTCCAGCAGTTCTATCTTATACATATGTAGAATGAAAGCTAGGATAATGATACTGTGATTATTTGAGTGGCAGGTTTACTACAGAAGAGTTCCCAAGGACTTTAAATCAATGGAGTTTTTTTCGACTGAAATGCACCATCTTCACAGAAGAGAAAGAGAGCCATTGTTTTACTTAAAACTTCATGAACAGCTTTATTATTGCTGCTGTTTCAGGAAAAATCTCTCTCTTTGAGTCTGAATGACTTTCAGTCAGACTGAATGAGCCTGGTAATACCATACTTGCAGAACTGCATCCTGTGGAAATTGCTGGCCGCAGGAAAGCGTTGTTGCAAGCAGAACAGATCTTTAGGTAGGCGTATCCTCCTATGGTCTAGGAAGGCTTGGAAAGAGCAAAAGAGGCAATCCAAAGGTTATTTGAGCGTAGACTTTTTATATGGTGCGAAACAAAGCAAGGATATCTCACCACAGCATTTATTTTATCTTCTTGCAGTGTTACTGGATTGTCAGACAATCCGTGAAGTATATAATGCTAGCCTAATTTGTAACTGTTTTCTACATTTTGAATAAATGGTACCCTGCATGTGTCAAGAAACCAGTACATGCAGATAAAAAATAATCAGTGTATTTTTACCATGATTTGGTATCAGCACACTGCTTTTGTGAAGACGGTGTTAGCAGTTATGTCCAGACATGACACGATGTAGTAATTTTCAGCAAAGTCCCTCATGAATTTTATGGGTGCAGTGGAGCTATTCGTGCCCTTTAAAAAGTGTGTTGTTACAGAAGTGATGTAAGTCTTAATGGTACACTTCTTTCGTATAATTTTAAATGTATGACTGACTTTCAGTGGAAGCTAAGTTTAGAAAACAGGAAATGTTGATCATGTGGGACATGATTGTTCATGTTTTTATCCCTTTTGGTATTCAGTATTTCTCAGAATTTTGCTTGTTTTAGTATTAGAAAACTCAGTGAAGAATAATCTCAACACAACATTATTATAATTGGTATTTCTGTATAGGCTCAGCTTTGTTAGGAAAACTAGTTGTGACTGCTGAGTAATTATAGGGTTGGGATTGCCCTTGGAAATCCAGATGCAGTGGGTTACTGCGCATGACTTAAAAGCTGGGAGACTGGCTTTCTTTAAAGGAATGTTGTTGCTGATAGTAGTTTTTCTCTTTCAACTAAACACAGTCTATTTCAATAGATTAGTTTTCAAGCTTATTTATCTTTATTAAAAAAGGATTCTATCAACCTCTTGCAGGCCAGTTTGGAGTGTTTCAAATAACATGTCTGGCATTTCAGAAACTACTTTGTTAATGGAGGCTGTATTTGTTCTTGTTCTCTTGCTGCACAGTTTGAAAGGGGTAGGAATAGTTCATATCAAAGCCTTTGGTGTCTCTAACAGCCTGTTAACATCATATAAACTAAGCTGAACTAGGTCAGGTTATTGTGATCTAATCATATTAATGCAACGATTTACTTCTTTAAAATACTCTTATAATTTAAAAGTTTGGTGTTTTCTAAACTTGAACCTGACAAAAATAAACTCTTGTATTTTTGGCTCACTCCTTTCTTTTTTTTTTTTTCTATTTCAATTGGGAAAATGCTAACTATTCTTAAGATTCAAGAGAAAAAACCCAACCTGCTTGACATGCCTGGGAGAAAGGAGCAAGAAAGGCAGAAGTAAGAGGGCAGGTGGCCTTTTCCTATTCTTTGCTTATCTTCAGGTAGGGAGATAAGAGATCAGTGAGAAAAGAGTCAGGGTTCCAGTCACAGTTGTGTTTTATGTAGCATTTCACAGTAAACACACTTTGGATCTTATGGCAAATGATTTTAACCAAGTCCTTTAAAAAAGGAGTAAAACATGTACTGTTTTGAATTTGGAGATTTTCCCTGATTTAGTTGCTGTACAAAACAGACCGAGATTTATGAAATTCTGAAATGCTATAAAACATTTTAAATAACTTTTACTTAAAAATATTTTGGATTGGCATGATGCAGAATAAAGGTCAACTCATTCTTGGTGCTGAGCCCTCATCCTCACTTTTCCCTGTTGTAGAAAAAGAGGAGACAGAAAAAGGGGGAGAAGGAGGAGTATAAAAGGCCAAGTAAAGGTTTTATTTGGTGACTTTTATTTAGTTTTGGTCCATATGCCTGGGATCCAAGATGCTGAGTAGCTACAAACATGTTCTGGGTTGGCAGGTTTTCCTTGGCAGCTGTCACCTTGGACTTTGGAGTATTTTCTCCTCAACAGAAGTACCATCTGGTTGCTCTGATATGATATTTCTACTTCATCCGTCTTTGGTAAATTGGGTGGAGCTGTGGGAGCTGTTTCATCCTGTTTTTCTAGTGCTGTGTTACTGTAGTACTGTTAGTTATGTGTAAGAAGTCAGAGATCAAAAGATAAGGCCTGCGGGAAGAAGATTACATCAGATTTGTCATGTCTTAGACTGGTGTGACTGCTGCTCTGCTGATTTGAAAAAGAAGTCACTGTCATTTTTAAAATTACTACAGCCTTTGGCTCGGGAAATTCCTAAGGCAGAGAGTGGTGGGTACTGGCTTGGTGGAAAGATCCCTCTGTATCTGTGCATTTACTACACCTGTTCACAAAGACTCTGGTGTGGTCTGGTCAGAAACAGGATACTATGCTGCACACTGACCTTTGTTTAGACCTGGAATAGCTGCTCCTAAGTGATAATTTGTTAAGCCTGTTCTATCAAAACCCGATCATCTCTTTGTCAGCCTGTCTCTGGAATTCCTCATGTCTTTTCAAACACCCTTTAAAAGACAGGAAGAATTGCTTTTTCCACCTTAGTGAGAAAACCAATGTGATCTGACTTAAAATGGTTACTTTGTTTCACCGACTCCTGATCCAAACCCCGCTTTGCTTACAAGATGCAACTTTAACACCATTTTTTGACTGTATTGGCACACCTACTTTTGGCTGCTTGCTTCTTTCTTAATTTTACACCTTTTCTATCAGTGTCTTCTGGAGCAGAAACTTATATGTATAATATTTAATTTTTTGTCTTGATTTGAAATTAGAATTGATTGAGACCCACTGAGTTTTGTTGCAAAAAACGCCTGCAAACAAAGTAGCCAATGGTTCTCAATCTCAGTGTAAGAAGTTTTAACTCTTTCACACTTTTTATTTTTAAAGATAACTTTGGTGTATGATTCTTTAAGTTGCACTTTATTATTGTGCTGGAAGAAGGTGAGCAGCACTTCAGGGGTTAATCTCTAGCACTGGATTTAGGGGGAAGATGAATTTAAGGTGAGAATTCTGATATACCTGCTTGTATTGGAGCTCATATTCGTACGAATAAGAATTAAAACTCTGTAACAGAGTGAAATTAAATTCTATGTGTTTCTAATACTTTGTACTCTTAAAAAGACCATATTATTGAACAGGCTGGATATGTAATGGTGGGACGAAATTGTGCCAATCACTGTGAATCTTTATCACGTGTGCACTTGTCATTTTTGTATGTTCATTCGCTTGCTCTATACCATGTGAAAAATACTTAACAGAAATAAATTCAAATAGCATTATGGATTTCAGTGGATAGCATTAGGAACTTCAGCTCTATGCTTTTTACCAGAAGGTTGCTAGCAGAGGGGCAGCTGATTAATAAATAACATGTGGATTTTATAGTCGACAGGTGGAAATGATTTGCATTTGATTTTTATGTGGAAAAGTAAAAAATAAATTACTTTTGTCCTTTCATGGGAATTGTGTACATGCCTGCCACATTAAGCTGGTCTTTGTATGACAGTACAGAGCTGTTGACCAAAATATTGGCATTTATTGTTATATTTATAGAAAGGGCACAATGCATAGCACCAGTTGATATTTTTGATGTTCTTTTTTTAGTGTGTTTAATACACTCTGTTTTGTGGGGGTTTATTTGTTTGATTTTAATCTATGCTTTATTTTAATGTCACAGTATCTTTTTATCACCATAACCTGACAACCCGGATTTGACAGGACAAAACAGTGTCAGCAATATTAACATTTGTTGCCAGGTCTTCAAGTAGTGAATTTTTTGACAAGTGGACAAAAGATAATGTTCAATCAGTTTTTAAAAATAAAAAGTTCAGCACTTTGTCCTGGTAATAATGTCACTGTCTAATAAAAAATACAGACAATATATGGATAAAAGTAAAATCTTACTAAATCAGTTTTGACTGATTTAGTCTGTAGAAAAGGAGGTGTAGGGTAGACCTGAGCTGAGTGTCAGTCTCTTCCAAGTAACAAGTGATAGGACAAGAGGAAAAGGCGTCAGGTTACACAAGGGGAGGCTCAGATTGGCTATTAGGAAAATGTTTCTCATGGGAAGGGTCATCAAGCCTTCGAACAGGCTGCCTAGGGAAGTACTGGAATCACCATCTCTGGAAGTATTTAAAAGGTTTGTAGGTGCGGTACTTATGGCTACAGTTTAGTGGTGGACTTGGCAGTGCTGGGTTTTTGGTTGGACTTAGTGATTTTAGAGGTCTTTTCCAACCTAAATAATTTCTGCGATTCTGTGACCTTACGGAAAATAGATTTTTGCTCAACTAATTATATGGGGTTTTTATTAGTTTAGGTGTTTGGTGGAAAAAGATAATATTGGTATTGAGCCAATTTTTTTTTTCATTTAAATTAAGAAAAAATAGATCAGATACCAACTAAAAACCTTGCAGCATTTTACAGTTATCATAGCATTTGTTGAAAATGAGAATATTCACTCTACAGACATGCTTTTTTGATTTCTGACTCACATTCTTGACCTTGTGCTGTTCAATACTTTAGCCAGTGTCCTTGCAGGCAGTGATCACTTAATTCATTTATTGGCATTTATTGTTATATTTATAGAAAGGGCACAATGCATAGCACCAGTTGATATTTTTGATGTTCTTTTTTTAGTGTGTTTAATACACTCTGTATTAAACATGCTTTTTTGATTTCTGACTCACATTCTTGACCTTGTGCTGTTCAATACTTTAGCCAGTGTCCTTGCAGGCAGTGATCACTTAATTCATTTGCCCAAGCACTGACAAAAGACTTGGCTAAAGCTGTTTGGTATGACCTGGAGAGGCGTGGGACAGAGCCAAACTTTTTGTTTCAATAGAGACTATTTATTGCATTAAATTGTTACCCTGTGAATTGCATCCTCAGTTGACCAAAACCTCGCTTACTGTAACAGAAATTCCTTATGGACTTAGTGACAAACATACAGGAATTTTTACAGAGTAAGGACAAAAATCTTTATGCTATTTGTGTAGTGAAAGATACACAGGAACTGATATATTTTCTTCAACTTTGAAATAAATGAAAGCAAAAGAATTTTATAGTAAAAGGAATTATTTAAACCAGTCGATGTGTAAAAAACATTTCTGTTTTAAAAGGTAGTATGACAGACAATATTTTTCTCCCTCCATCTAGCAGATTAACACAGTAGTGTATCTTATTACGTTTGACTCTTTTCATAATGCTTGGAAGAAGACCTTTTGTGCTACTGTCTTTATTTGAGTTTTACAGTGCTTTATGTTACTTTTCTCTGTAAAAGGGACATAGAGATCAGAAGCTGGATGTCACTCACTCAGAAGCCAAAATTACATAATAGCGTCTTGAGAAAGAATTGGGAACTTTATGCTCTTTTGACAATTCTGTACCAAAATGTCAGGTGTGCCACAGCTGAAGTAGCCAGGGCACATTCCTTCTTAGCTGTTCTCTAGGATTTAATGGTTTCAGTTTGGGTACTGGTGAGAGGAGTGGGTATTGATGGAAAGCAAAGGTTGTGTGTATGTACTTGTGTCCAGCTTTTTTTGCATCATGGCAGGTATGCTTGATGTCAGAGCAGGGACCTTGTGGTGTCTTACAGTGCAGAACTGCAAGCAAGCATTTCTGTGGGGATTATAGTCACGGCAATACTCTGAATGGTCTTGATCTAGGCATTGGTTTTAAATTGACATTAACATTTTAATAAAAAGATTTTCCCCTGTACATAATTTCATTGTACTGCTTCAGATAAGACTAGCTTGTTATTTACTTGCATAACTACATAAAGATGTTGTCTGCAATATTTTATTTGGAATGAAGTCAAATGTTCACTTCCAGTAAATGAAAACAGCTAAAATGCTTCAAAATGTTTAAGTAACTTATTTACTGGTTATTGTGATAGCAAATCTTGGATGTGTGCAAATATAAGCCTTTTGTATTAGGAAGCCACAAAGCTGCTTGATAAAAGGATATTTAATAATTACACAAAAGCTTGTATAAAATTTGCAAATCTTGGCCACATAGGAAGAAGTAAATATGCAGAATTTCTTGGTAGACCAAAGACTGTCAGAGGGAGATAGAGCAAGCTCAAAATATACAGTATCCATGGGGGTTTTTGGTGGCTTATTGGCTACATTTTTGCTGAGGTCATATTTGGAGATAAGTAATATTTTGATGTTCTTCATAATAATCAAATTGAGAAAATCTGTATCTGTACAGTCATTTTATGCAGATAGTTTTGAAAATTAGCTTTTTGACCTAATAGAAATGGAAATGTTTCTTAGAAGTGAGAAGGAAACATCACTGAAGAATATTTGAAATTATTCTCTTTAAAATCTAACAGGAAAAATTGTGGACACTTTTTTGTAAAATACACCACATCTTCACTTCACAAGGAATATCTTGACATTCTCACTCAAGGATGCTTAAACAATTGTCATAATAGTCCTTGCAGCCACCATTCCCTCCATGTAAGGAGAGCTAAAAAACCAAAAACCAAGCTTGCTGCTGGTTAAGTCATCAGACTTTGCCTTCTGCTGAGAAGTGAACTCTGGAATGCAGGACTTTTTTATAGAAAACACCTGATCATTAATGCTTTTTTGTTAAATAATATCAAGTAGAGTGTTAGCTGGATATTTGCTGGTAAACAAATGGTGCCCTGTGTAGAGCTTTAAACAGTAAATGCCATCTGAAAAGTAATATATAGCTAGAGGCTGATCTACAGTGAAATTCTATTATGTTGCCAACATACAGCAAAGTTAAACAAGCAGCTGTTTTCTGTACTGCCTTCAACTCTTAGCTGGCCTCGTGTGGTCTGACTGGATTATGTTACAGTAAGTTTTTCCCAATGTGACAGTCTTGGGTAAATGTAGCAATGAACATAACTGGAACTGTCTATTCTTACATATTTCTTTGGATGAATAGAAGAGGCAAAAAAGTAGTGCTAAGAACTTATGGCTATCCATTTGAATAGGAGTGTCTCAAGAATTAATGAGACCCTTAAACATGATCTTGTATGAGAAGAAATGAAGTTTAGCTCTACTCTGGAAGAGCCAAGCGCACATCGATCAATTGGTTGAAACTTAAGCTTTTTCTGGGATTTCTCTTTAAAATTTACTTTTGAGTCATAAAAGACCAACCATGTATGTACTCTGTGGAGGGGAAAGGTTTTCTTTTGTCCTGTTATGAATCCCTTTCACTGGCTCAGTAATAGGGACAGTATTCTCTGCATCATTTTCACCTGGCCACTGCTCCTACCAAGTTTCCTTTCACAGAAGCCATGGCACTGTGTCTTGATTGCTCTACCTCAGAGCAAGGCTCCCTACTCTTACTACATTTTGTTAGTACTGGCAAGCAAAAGCATTGAAGTAATCCCCCACATTTGATTGATTTCTACAATTTTCTGGTGTTAGTTCAGTTTTGCTTCAGCAGCCTTAGCCATCTGCAACTGGTCCAGCTTCTGGCTGTATTCATGCTTGGGGTCAGTAGCTCCAGTGAAAGATGTAGGTCTGATTCATGTGCTTCAAGCTTGAAGAAATGATTGCAATCGTCAGTTCTCGGTCTGACAGAACAAAGGATTATGTGATATCAGTGTAGTAAAACTGTGCCTGACCAAAATTCCCTTCAAACATGTCAGTTATGTCTTTTTATTGAATTGAAGAGGGGCATGGAATCTTTGCACTGTTCCCTTGGGGAGGAGGGCTGCAATTTTCTGTAGCTAGCTCATGGGAATTTCCAAAAGCAAATACCTTCACCCTCTGCTGGAAACTGTTTATATGTCGAAAATTTATTCTTTTATGGTTTCCACTACTTCATGTTTATTTTAAAGTGTTGGTGCATTATATGGAGGCAGGTCAATTCAATTTGTCCTTCTGAATCAGTGATTGCAAATGCTCCAGTACTGATATTCTGCCTTAAGTTCCTCAGATCCCCATAAGACATGACAGGTTCAGTGTGTATTATGAATGTGTGTTTGGTGTGGTTTTTTGTGATATATTATGGTGTTTTGCCTTTTCTTAAACTACAGAGGGGAATCCCTCCCTGCCTCTGGTTTTCTGGTGAAAGAGTGCTCTAGTATATTATGCTTCAGGTGTGAAGAGTTGTGGTTACTTCAAACGTGGTCTGAAGTCACAAAAAAAGAGCTGGAGGACAAAAATGCTTAATGGGCTGATTTATACGTGCTGTGGGATTTGGCCAAGTGTTTCAAGTTTTGAGTTATGACGGCGTTTTACTGTTCTGATCACATTCTTACAAGTGGGTTTTCATGTACTGCTTTATTATAGATTATGGAGATGAAACTCAATGCCTGAAGATGGGAAATACTGAATTAGCCTTATTACTCAGTCATACTATTCCTTTGGCCAAGGCAGAGTAGAGTGCTGGCTGGACATCTTGTGTAGACCTGGGTATCTCACATGTTTTACGAAAGAGCAGTTTCACCTATCACCTCCCCTATGTTACTGGTTTCAATACTAGTAAGTGAGAACAGTTTACTCTTTATAGTCACTTAAAGTGAACTTTTGAATTTCTTTAATGAAACATGAGGATATGTCATTAAAAGAGGTGTCTAATCAAATTATAATATTGTAGCTGTTGAAAGTATAGTCCTTACATTTATGGATTTACAACTTGTCTAAACCATAACATTTCTGCTTAGTTGATGTTGTCACACAGTAATGCTGTGGGTTTTTTGGTGGTTTTTTTTTTCTTTTGGTGTTATGTTTAATTTGCATTTTGAGGAAAATACTAATAACATTTTTATATAAAACATGTGTGGTTATAGCTTCATAGCCTTACCCTGACCCCTGTAAATCTGTAAAGGAGGCAGTTTTTGTCCAAATACTGTATGTATACGTACTATATGTATTTCCCTCCCCAAATGCTTGCACACAGAAAACAAAAGTAGTTGGAATGAATGTAATGATAAACTGACATTTCTTAAGTTTTGTAGAAGGCAGTATTTGCCAGTGGGATCTTTTACCATAGCAAGAACAATTTCCCCCTCCCAGTGGAAATCTGAAAATGGTACAAATGTGACCACAGAAAAAAGCGCACCTGAAAATTAAAAAAAAAAACCCATATACCTTTTTCACAATAATGTTTGTATTTATCATTAAATATTTCCTGATTAAATACTTTCAACTTTATTCTTTAATTCTACTTGTGTAATTTTTATGAAGGAAGGCAATATGTATTTAACCACAAATCACATATTGTATCAAATATCTGATGTTTATAGTCATAAATAAAAATACAGAACTGTCTTGTAGTGCTCCTATGTGCTATCAGTTGATATAACTTTGTAACATTTAAGTGATTTTTCTGATGTATGAGTTAATGTATTTTATGAGAAGGCGCACAAGAAAATGTGGTATAATTGAGAAGCAGCATATGATTGCTGTAAAGAAAACAAGTAAAATAATGATAGCTTCCATTTTTTTGTTACCTCAGCAAAATAAGTTAGTTCTGTAACTTTGAGTTAATTGGGTGGTATAGTTAAATTAAACAATTGAAGAAAGAAAGGAAATTTGAAAGTAAAGTAGATGGCACTGTTACTCTGTGTTTGAATTCCTTACTTGTTTCTTAAAGGAAACTATATTTGTGGTCAGAATGGATGAGCTTTTTTGGTTAAAAAAGGAGAAATCGGAGGTTTCATGCATTTTCCAAACTATTGAAAACTCCCTCCAAGAGCCAAACCAACTTCCTTATCTTTACCACCTCCTCCCTCTGGGCAGAGACCTCTTTCATCTGCATTTGACTCCTTAAAGAGCTGTTGCTTCAGTCTTCCATACCTTCTAACACTTCTATTTCATTCTTCATAAGAAGCCACAGAATGAACCCATGCCTGCTGCTTCATAGATATTATTATTTCATTTCTAATTATTTATCTTCCCATATTCTTGTTCCTTTTCTTATTGATGCTTCAGAAAATATGTTGTTGCCAAACTTGGATATTCTGATGCATGCAGTGCAGTCTGTCATGCAAAAACACCAGAAAAAGTGGCATTTCTAGGAGAAAAATAGGCTATTGAAATTGGTCCTTTGTAAGCAATTGAAAGAATGTGTTTTCCCTGCCATTAGAATTCTTTCTATTACCAAAACCAAAAATAATCCTTGAGCTGTCTGAATTAGCTTATTTCCTGTTATGAATAAAAAGTGTACTTTGATACTTCTAGTCTATTACAATCTATACATGTTGTATTGATTTGTGTGTTTCTAGCAAACACGATCAATGATTTTGATATCGCAGAGACAGCAAGTAATAGTCCACACTCACAATCTTATATCTAAATCTCAAACAACAAAGTGAAACTGTTGAAAAGCACATTTTTCAATTAGATTTCTAATGCATACGCTATAATAAAAGAATCTCAAGGGGTTTCAGGTAAAGGCAGATATTATAAAAAGTGCCAGTCAAGTAGCAAATGAATATAATTAAACATTAGATCACTATCCAAAAGTAATAGCATAGAGGAATGGACAGTTTTCAATTGTCTTGTTAGAGGACTAAACCAGCTTTTGCTTACAAGGGATTAATTATCAGTGTATATTTCCGGATGAACCTATACTCAAATCACCATTGTGGGTGTCAGGTTTTTGGGGGTGTTTGTACAATCACAAAGTGCTAAAAGGTTGTGGATGCTGGTCATGGAAAAATTACTCTCATTTTTATTCTGCAGTTAACTTAGTCTTCCTAATCTCTATTCTGCTGACTCTTAAGGACCCCACTATGTCTTGGACTGTTGCCCTGTGCTGTGTTTGTGCTGTGTAAGCAAGCACCTGGCCTGACTTGTTGAGGTGGTGTAGCTGACCCTAAATTAGCAGTGCAGTATATTTGTACCTGAATTCCTGTTACACTATGAATTATTGAATCATTTGAATCATTTTTGTTGGGCCTGAAAGAGGGTGTTTATTGGTGAATTTTGTGTGTTCGGACCCCAGGTACCTATGCCAGAGATGGAAATGAGCAGAAGTGTAGTGGTGCTACACTAAACTGAGCTAGCAGTGAAGCATTGCTCATAGGGAAAACTAATTCTCCAAAGGGTAGTGTGTGGGGGTGTGTTACTAGTGTCAGCCAGTGGAAATGTCTCATCCTCCACATATGGGGATGTGAGAGGCTAGAGAGAGTAAATGGGAAATGGAACACAGCCAAGACTTGCCTAGAAGATTGAGCTGGAGGTGTTCGCCTCTTCTGATGATAAAGCTGTAGTGGCAAACTATATCTGAAAGCATCAGACCATGACTATTTAAGTCAAACTGAAGTGGGATACTTTTGGTTTCCCTTATTGCTAACTGTATAGCTGCATCTTCTTTGCCACAGCATTAGCACTCAACTGACCAAAAAGAAGAGGATAGTTCAGGGTCTGAACCAGCTAAAACCAATCCAGAGAAAGTAAGTCTCATCTGTATAAGGTGGAAAAGCAGGTCATAGAATTTAGAAGTCTCAAAGACTGTGAAAGTAATAAATAAAAAAGTAGGCTTGAAGATGGCATCATAATGGCCTGCCCAGAGAGGTGGTAGATTCACCGTCCCTGGAGGTTTTTAAACTGAGATTGGACGTGGCACTGAGTGCCATGATCTAGTAACCTGACTGGAGTTGGACCAAGGGTTGGACTTGATGATCTCTGAGGTCTTTTCCAACCCAATCAATTCTATGATTCTATAATTGTAAGTCCAGGTGTGGCTGTATCTTGGTGGTTCAGGATTACTGTTGTGTTTGGTTTTAGCATAGCTGTTTTTCAGGGCTCTCTGCTATAATGACTTTTTGAGTGACCTTTCAGTAAATTAAGTGATCTCCCACAGTTGCCTTTGGTTCATATAATAGAGCATTTTTTGTGGTTTTTAAAATCATTCATCAGGAATCCTACATTATGAGAACCAAATTATTTCGAGATCTGATTCTAAATGTCTCTTGGTAAAAGTCTTACTGACCATACTGATATTTCTGAGTGAAGTATAGTGACCCAGTTGTTGAAAATTCATTCTTGTTAAATCAGATTCATTTAAATGAAACATAATTATCAGCACTTTTGAAGTGGTGGGGAAAAGCTGATGCTTGCTATAACTAGGATTTGAGGTAGTTTTTGGCTGGAGAAAACCAAAGGAGTTTTTAAAAGTAAGGGAAAAAATTGTTGTTTAATTTTGCTTTATTGCAGGCAATATTCATGGAGCTCTTTAAGGTAGGACTGGTGAAGTACAAGGTTGTTTAAGCAAGACTTTGCTTCTATCATGAACTTACTTTAGGAAGAATTTGAACTGCAAATACTACCACTTATAACAAGAAATTGAATTGAGATTTAGATTTAGACATACTAAAATTAGTAGTAAATGTTATTTAGATGAGATACTTCCATCTTGTCATCAGGCTAGTTGTTCTTATAGGCTGGCAAGAATTGTTCCCCATCCTCCCTCCTTTTTGTCAGTAACCAAAAACTGTAAGGTAACGGTACCTTGTAAGCAAATTCATGTATGGGAATGATAATAAACCATAATATATGTGGAGACCCTATAGTTTAAGTTGTGTTTGCATAGGATCTTTGTTGTTAAAACACGCTCATATGTCAGCTCTAGTAATCAGTGCTGGCAAAGATTCATAGTAATAGTTTGTTCTGATTTTTTTTTTATTTTTTCAGCATTATGTAGGAAAAAGAAAATGAAAACACTAGCTACCTTCCTTCATGAGTAGAACAGTTTGTCAGCTAAAGACATATGGCCTTTGACAGGTGTCTTTGAGTTTGATTACCTACTGAAGAGATAGTGCAGGCACATACACTTTTGGTAAACATGCTGAGGGGCCAGTTGCCTTACCTACCATGAAGAATATTCCTCTGAACTTGTTTTATGTAGAATTAAACTGATGCAGTTACTTCTCTCAGTAAGGAACTTTTACTAAGTTGTTAATTATTTATGTGAATTTACATGCAATACATTTGTCAAGAAATGATTTTATGGCTTAATATGTTGTATTTATTTATATATACTATTAAGTAGTGCTGAAACTTAAATAGGAGGCTTATTCTTTTTGTGTGTGTTTTACCTGAATATGATGCAATTACTCTGTACAAGTCTACTCAGAGAGGAGAGCTAGAGAGCACGAAGAATTTAGTGAAAGATTCATTGACCTTGACCCCCATGCTCCTTACGTGGGCAATGTCTATTACAGGGCACAGGAAAATCTCTGCCTAACCAATACACTTCAGCAAAATATGTCTGTAATATTTTTCTTTAGCATTCCTCATTACAGTAGCAATGAGAGATTTATCCTGCTGCATCAGCTGTTTCTCTATTCTTCTTTGAGTTGCTATGATTTGAGGGTTTTTCTTTCTTTTTTTTTAAAGGCAAGAAGATGCATAGCTAAAACATAATGATTTGCCTGATGAATCTTAAATGTAATGAAGAAATTTAAATAAGACTTGAAATTTGAGTTATGATGTGTTGTACAGAAAAGGGGAAAATGCTTTAAGGGGCCTGTATGCTCAGAGACATTCGGAGAGCTCTGCAAATCAATGCTGAGAGTGACGGACTCATATATCAACCATGACTCTGCACCAGCTAGAATGTAATGAGAACTTCAGTAATTTGGCTCTGCTATGGTTGAATGCTGCTCCTGGGTGAAATTTCATGAGCATGTTAGAAGTAAGGCCAGGTCTCTTCTGTCTTAGCAGACAAGTAATTTTAAAAATATTATTACTTGCCCTAGAAATAAAACTTGGTTGAACAGCAAACTGTAGCTGTACAAGTACATGAGAATAAGTGTGTGCATTACACTTCAGCCATTTATTTCCCCCTTTTCTGTTTTTGAATTTGTCATTTCCTTATCAAGTAGATTTGAGGAAAGACCTGTAAATGATGAGGTTAAGAAAAGTATTCACAGGTAAATTATGAGAAACTGTTGAGATTTATATTGCAAGTTATTGGGATAATTCACTCTGTGGGAGGTGTTAGAAAAGAAGCCTGAAAGAAAAAAAGAGAACCAACTCCTTAATATGTTCACTTTTTCTTGTGCTACTCTCTTTATGCCTGCTTTACATTTAGAAGTGTTGTTACTTGCTCTTCCTTTAGCTATAATGTGAAACTTCATTGTAGTCTTAGATACTGTAAAGTAAAGAAGGGCTATTCTTTTGATAACAAAGGAAAAACCTCAGATTTGGACTGGTAAGTCTTCTTTTTGAAAATATTTTTAGACTTGACTTTGCTTTAAGAAATCTTCGAGTGTGGTAGTACCTGTGCATGTGCACTGCATTCTGATGGTCAGAATGACTTACAACGAAGTATTCTTATTGTTTCCCAAAACAGATCAGAATCAAATGACATTTGCACGGTGATGACAGTCCATCAGGGAGGAAGAGGATTGATTTCTGTTAATACACGAACGATGTTTAACTCTCAATTCCCTCACTTTTATGTTGTCTTCCAAATCCTGCCATTGTTTTCAGAATTCAGAGGTTCGTCTAAAGACAAGCTATATTTTTGAAAATTGGCAGAAGGTGCCATTGGGATGGGAAGTCACGTGAATTAACGATAGGAGGAGTGTTGTTCCCCCTTTGCCCCATATTGAAAGCCTCTTTCTCAGGTTGCCAAGCTATGTCTTGTTCTCTTTGGGTTTCAGTTACTGCTAGCAGTGATCCAGATGGCCATAAGAAGTCACAGAGGGGCTTTTTTTCTATTTTTTCCTGGGCTAAAAAGTAGTATACTTCCTTCCATCCTTTCATATATGTATTTATTTAAAGTTGTACTGGAGTAATCTGTGTCTATCCCTTCCCTACCTCCTTGCTACTGCGGTCTGAGATCAACTCAGGCACAATGGGAAGATGAATTTTGTCAATCAAATTTAGAAATTGTCCAATTTCTGAATTAAAAAAAAGCAGCACAACACAAACCTAACCAAAACAACTGTTTTCAATCCAATATAAAACTAGTTTACATTTTTTCTATAAAACAGCTCTTTACAATTATTTCTCAAAACCTCTCAGCATTTAAAAATATTTTTAAGTTTTTCATCTATTTGTTTTTCATGTATTTGTTTTTTCCAATAATAACATTAATTTTAAAATATGCAATGTTAAAAAAATGCTTCATTACAGCATGAACAGATTGCACTGCAGTATTAGAATGACCTTTGAATTGAAAAAAAATTAATTTATACAAGAACTTTCTGACTTCCTCTTACTCTTGAAAGTAGTTCGTGTAAGAGATCTGGTATAGCAGAGTTTGCACTGAGTACTGGTCCATGGAAAGATCTGATCTAGCAATAATCCTCAACTAAAAGCATGTAGCAGGGTGAAATCACATTTCGCGAAGTCTTATCTTCTTTGCAATCTGTCAGTGTGATACACGTAGTAAAGATGGGCGGGATCTAGCCTGAATCCCTCCCGGTGCCAGAAGGATAGGAGAGTCCTTGAGCATTGGGCTCAATGACTCAAGTCCCAGTGCTTCTAGGACACATCACAGTCTCGTGTCTAACTGTTAAGCTCTTCCAGCAAAGGAGTTGCAGGACAGTTATTGTCATCTTGGAAAACACCTGATTACGTGCTCTCTCCCATAGAGTAGAACAAATCAGCTTCGAGGGCAGGAGGAGATGTTTGGCCTTTTGGTGCTCATTCAAGTTGATTTTCAATGTGCTGGTGGCATCTTCATGCTGAAGCAATAGACATATCAGAAAAAAAACCACCAGTGGGACTGTGCCCCCTTTCAGTCAAAATGCAGAGGTAATTAATGGCATTAGGAGCGAATGCCTCTCTGTTAGACAACTGTTCAGCACATTAGATTAAAACATGAGTGACTTGGTAGGGCAGGAATAGCCATTGCAGAGAAAGCTCTTGGGCTTTGACAGCTTGGATGAAGAAGGTTGTTAACAGTACTGAGAAAGAATTTGAAATGAGGAATATTGAATATATTGCCAAAAATCATCTTTCCGGGAAGCAATACTTTACATTCCATCTTAAAATTAATTTTAAAATGAAGGAATCTTGGGTACAAGAAATTTACTTTATCTTTTGTTTCACAACCAATCCCCTTAAATTCATTTTCCATATTTTGTCTGTAGAGCATCATTTTGTGATAACTGTATCTTCTGTTTGTAATATCTGTTAGTTGCTCTTGAGGTGCACATGAGCTTGTTAATGTTCAGCAGAGTACATGAATGGTCAGGCTTATCTAGAGAGGGTCAGGAGTCTCTGCCTTAGTTTCCTTTTTTTGTTTGTTTGTTTGTTACTAATTAGACACTGGTCTACAGACTTTTCAGTGGAGAAGTATATTAAGAGATATTCAGACCAGACATTCTACAATAATCGTAGAAACATAAAAGATTGGAAGAGACCTTTAAGATTATCAAGCCCAATCATCCACCCAGCACTACCACTGCAACTTTTAAACCAACTAAACCAGATGCTACCTAAACACCTCCAGGGGTGGTGACTCTTAACACTTCCCTGGGCAACCTACCCAGTGCTTGACCACCCTAACAGTGACAATTTTTTTCTAGTATCTATTCTGGATCAGTTTAAGGCCATTTCCTCTGGGCCTCTCACTGCAGGCACAGGAGAAGAGACCGGTCCCCACCTCACTTTCAGGTAGTTGAAGAGTGATGAGGTTTCCTCCAAGCCTCCTCTTCTCTAGACTAAATAAACGCAGTTCTCTCAGCCTTTCCTTATAAGTCATGTTTTCTAAACATTTCATAAGCCTTGTTGTCCCTTGCTGGACAAGCTCCAGCACCTCAATGTCCTTTTAAAAGCGTGTGACCCAAAACTGAATGCAGTACTGGAGGTGCAGCCTCACCAGTGCTTACTAGAGGCTAACGATCCCTTCCCTGCTCCTGCTGGCTACACTATTTTTGATACAGGGTGGGATGCCACTGGCTTTCTTGGCTACCAGGACACACTGCTGCCTCATGTTCAGCCTGTTGTCAACCAGCATTCCCAAGTCCCTTTCTGCCAAACAGCTCTCAAGCCACTCCTTCCCTAGCCTGTAGCACTGCCTGGGCTTGCTGTGATCCAAATGCAGGACCCAGCACTTTGGCTTATTGAACCTCATGCAGTTGTCCTTAGCACCTTGAATAAGCCTACCCAGGTCTCTCTGTAGAGTCTTCCTAAACTCCCACGCAAATTTGCTGAGGGTGGACTCAATCCACTTATCCAGATCATCAATAAAGATGTTAAACAGAACTGTCCCCAAAACTGAGCCCTGGAGAACACCACTAGTGACTGACTGCCAAGTGGATTTAGCTCCATTCACCACAGCTCTGTGAGCCCAGACATCCAGCCAGTTTTTTACCCATCAAAGAATTCACCTATCAAAGCCATAAACAGACAGTTTATCCAGGAGGATGCTGTAACAGACAGTGTCAGATGCTTTATTGAAGACTACTTCCGCAGCCTTCTCTTCATCTACTAAGTGGGTCACTTTGTCATAGAAGGAGATCAGGTTGGTCAAGCAGGACTTTCCTTTCGTAAATCCATGTTGGCTGGGCTTGTTCCCCTGTTTATCCTGCATTTGCCAGGCAATGGCACTCAGGATGATCTCTTCCATAACCTTGACTGGAACAGAGGTTAGGCTGACAGCCCTGTAGTTTGGCGGATCGTTCTTTGGACCCTAATAAGGCTTTATTAATAACTTGCTTGACCTTACTGTTACTTGGACACTCCTGTTACCATCAGAAATTGCCTGGAAAAGCTAAAAACAGGTGAGGGATTTCATCCATCCTGGTACCAACCTCATTGTTAACTCATATGTGCCTAATTATGAAAATACAATATAAGGGGGATGTATTGTATGCCTCTTCACTGCTATCTGTGGAAGAAACTGCACCATCCAACTCTTGTTCACTGCATGTGGAAGCCTTCATTGTTGTTGCTTATGGTGCTGGACCTGCAGATTTTCTATGGATTTCGGTGCCCTCCCACGAAAAGGGAGGTGATGGCCAACCATGAGGAGCATCCTTGTCCTTGATACTGTCAGTACACTTCCCAGCAGTTAATTTATCATGAGCCAGTGCCTTGCTGACCTCTGCAGAGAGCTAATATAATGTGCTTTTTAGGTTTTAGTGAGAGATGGGTGCTACTTTGCACCTTCCTGTTCAGTTACCTAGGATAGAACTAAGTGTTTCAAGCCAAAACTAAATGTGAATCAGGCTGTGTTAAGAAAAGGTGGTGTGTGGGGGAAAGAGCTGACCTGTTCCCATTTGCTTTCTTTTAAGAAACATTGCTAAGGTCTGAAAGATTGCTACTTGTCAGGAATCTATCTTGTGTTTCATCAGTGGGCAGTTGTTTGATTTCCAGTCCCTCATGTTTTGTGACAGGCTTGGAAGAAACTAATGTTGCTGCTGTGACTGCTCAGAACGAAAAAAGGCAAGGGATGTTATCTAGAATTGTCTTACAAACATGCTTTCATGTAAGGACCCCGTTACGTTGTTTACAGCTTTTATCTTCTGCCATGTGCTTTGCTTTTTAATCAAACCATATCTAATTCAGTTTTGTGGATTTGTTTATTTTATTCAAGCTCGATTGCAGAAGATGATTAATGGACAATATTTGTGGATTGTTTTGTGTTTCTTTGGTGGGATTTTTTTGTTTTGTTTGTTTTTTGGGGGTTTTTTTCTTTTTTTTTTTTTTTTTTTGCCTGCTGTGTATGCACTGCTGCATGCCACTGCAGTTTGTCTCCTCTTTTGTATCCACTGGATATTTGCTGTTTTGTTTGGGTTTGTTTGTTTTCGTTTTTGGGGTTTTCTTTTCCCCTTTCTTTTCCCAGTATGAATCTATTTGGCTTGCTGATGCCTCCCGGGAATATTTAGCCTCTGAAAAAGTTTGTGCATAAAATATATATGCAGATGTTTGTGTATGTTTTAAATTAGATGTCTATAGTATTTAGTATTCAGATACAGTAGTTGGTTTAGGCATGTAAAATTTAATTATAAGGCAGATTGTACTTGTCTCCAAAAATTGAGTAAAAAAAAATCGACTGTTTCTTTTCCTCTCCTACAATAATTATTGCAATAAAAAATCAAATTCATGGAATATTTGTCACACCAACAACTGTTCTTGAAGTTATAATTCATAAATAAGGACAGCAATTAAATTCTAAACAGCCTCTTGGCAAATGCAACAAAAGACAGAATGATCTAGTGCTGTAATGGGGAGTCTGTTGCCCTCTGAGACAAGCTTGAGAAGAGATAACGTGCATATGGGACTGATACAGAGGTCACGTAAGGAGGAATCTTTTAATTTAATTAAAAGCATAATTAATCCTAGAGAGAGTGTGTAACCCTCTACAGTTGGGTCTGCACTGTTTGCAAGCCAAAAAGTAAATTAATTTTCGACATTTAAAGATGAAAAAGTATCACTTTTTTTGCCAAGAAACTTATCTGATGGAGAAAGAATTAGCAAAATATTAAATGTCAATTTGCTGGCAAAAATAAAATAAGTAATGCAACCCTTTGCCTCCTACAGTGAAAAGATAATGATAAAACCAGCTCTTTTCCCCCACTGACTTGTTCTGATAAGGTCTGCCTCTGGGATTTTTCATAGTGGAGTGTTACGTGCTACTGTATTTGTAAAAGGTGCTATGTTTCTGTGGCCGTAAAAGCTGTGGCACTGAGCATGCATTTTAAAACTAAGTGATGCATTCAGAATTTAACAAAATGTTTGCCTTATGATACTGCTTTGCATTTTCTGAGAACCACCTGAACAATATAGTACAGTTAACTCTGTTTTAACAGAAACAATTGTCTGTGATGAAGTGAGATTTCTTTTCCTTGATTCTTTTCCTTCGTTGTATCAGCCGCTAATGAGCCTTGGCTGCACTTCTCCAGCTGAGAAGAGAGAAGGGATTTGTTGTTTCCCATGGCTCGAACGTCTTACCTACTGGTTCAACTTCTCTTGTAACTGGTCTGATAGCAAAGGGTCATCTGTTATGAAGCTGCTGTTCATCACCTCTGTCTTGCTAGGATGATATTAATTTATCTATCTATCATAAAATTACTGGACCAGCAGTCTGAGGCACTGATGGCTTATTTCAATATATAGTCATCCTGAGATCTAATGCATTTTACTTCCTGGGTTTCTCAGGTGCAGGAATACTGAAATAATGATTACCAAAACTGGGATGGTGCAAATTTGTTTTGTAGCCTTTAACTTTTTAGGAATGACATTTATATACTTTGCTATAATGAATGAAAGTTGTTTTTTTTTGCATTTGAATGTTGCACCCTAATTGCTTAGAAAAGCATCAATTATCTTGAAACTAGTAATGGGCACTGATAGATATCACAACTTTTTGGAGTGATTTACCATGACTATGAGAAAGGCTGTATTCCTGAGTCTTTCTAGTACAGTATCTTTCCCTTGTTAGCATGACTCCACAGTGACATTAGCTTTTTGTCAAGTCACGAATATTAAGCCTGAGTTCTTGGTATAGGATGAATGTATTAAAGGAAGGGAAAAGTTTCTCATAGGCTCTGAACTGAATTGGATGACCTCTAGTCTTTCTCCCTTTTGTGTTGTGTGCTTTTCCAACTAAAAGAAATTATCCTAAGCTTCTCAGGTCAACAAAACAAATGTGTTTCTCTTCTGCGTCACTCATTTTCAGGATTTTCTGACAGGTTGTTCAGAGTTTTTGCATTTAAAACTTTTATTCTATGTCCAACTATATTCGTTTATTGATACTCTTCATGAACACTCTCCATGGATTATAGTAAGGGAAGCTATTGCAGATTCCTCAATTGCTACTTACAACATATAAAAAATGAAGCAATAGTGTGCTTAAGTCAGTTCATCTCTCTTCTGTTTTGGGCAATGTTGAAAGTATATGTGAGGGGTTGCAAAGCCTGCATAGACCATAGGATCTTATAAGAATTGATAAGTTGGTACATTTGCAAAATCTCACATATAAAATACGTAGTGAAGAGAAAGATGGATAGAACACAGCAAAACAAGAAGCCTAATGATTTCCTTCCAAATACCAAGAAGTGTGTAGCTAAAGAAGGGCTGCTTGGTGATGTCAATGCTTCTTTTTCCTCTGTAGCTGTAAGTTCACTTGACATTTGCTCCTGCGTGCCTGCTTGTTATATTCTATTTAATCACCTCTTTCTTCACTAATTAAGAAGGAAGAGGAGGAGTTCCCTCAGGTGTAGGAAAGAGAAAGGAATCAGGAGCTGTGCTTTGCTGTGCTTTTAAGGGAAGTAGGAGCATGGCCTCTTTTGTTAGCTATTGATTTCACAACTATCATCATGCAGAAGGAATGCAGATCAGTTACATCAGCATAACTGTAATTTTTTTTCTCATTCAAAGGAGTCCACAGTGGCACAGAACTAGATGCTGTCCTGTATATTTTGCCAAAACCAAGTATAAGGCGATATAGCATAGGCTTAGAAGTGAAGTAATTAAAATTTGGGAAAGAAATGCAAAAATAAATATTTTTTTAAACTTGTCTTTTGTTCTTCAGCTACATATATATCTATATTTTTAATCTTCTTGCAGTGGACTTTAGCCAACCTTCCTCAGTCCCTTTCCCCACCTATTTTCTTTTTCATTCCCACCCCATATCTTGGATGCTGAAAATTAGTCTGTGTATTCAACATGTGACAAGGCTTGTGTACACATTTCTGTGTCAGGAGGGAGTTTGGAAGAAAATAGGCAATGACTATGTTGTGTTGTAAAATGGAACCTGGAATTTTGCATGGCAAAGCCATTTCAGTACAAAGGAAGGTTGCAAGTGTTGCATTTGCTGAGGTGCTGCACCCCAGACTGGTCTTTAAACAGATTGTATGAGCGGCAATATTTGTAGTGCATTTTGTGTTTAGCTGCAAGAATTTTTTTAAGGTCAAGCAGCAAAGCAGGAGGAGATCACACTGAGGTGAAGACCAGTCACAGAGAGCCAGCCAAAGAGAGAAGGATTTGACTAAGTATTTGAAAAGGTGGCTTCCCAGGTGAAAAAGAGACCATTTAAATTATAGAGACTGTTGTAAGGGAAACACAAAATAGCAAGCAGGCTAAGGAGAGAAAAGAAAAAGCAGAGCATAGAGTGCAAAAAATGGGTAGTAAGAAGAGCTATCCAGGTTAGAGGTTATGACTGAGGGTGTTACAAAATAAAAGGTAGGAAACAAGCAACAATACTAGATGAAGTGACAAAACTGGGAAGGTGGCACAAGCTGAAGAGAAATATGATGTAGCTCTAACAAGAGAGGTGGTACAAACAGAGATGTTCCTTGCTGGTTACACATGGAAGTGGTGGGATTCCTTAGTAGGTTTCTGTGTTAGGCCAATCTTTTCCAAACTCAATTTACTTACCTCTCAGTTTATTTACTATGTAGTGTCAGCATGGTTTGAGTTCTAAAAATGCAATGCCTTGGTGCATTTAGAAATTGCAAATCTTAAAAAAAAATCTATTTGAAAGCTAAGAAAAGCTTAAAGCTAAAAAGCACAGCTTAGAGTGCAAAAAATGAACTTTGCTTGTAAAATATGTGTGGAGAGCTATTTTTTAAATCTCCAAGCTTTCTTTGAGCTTCATCTTTGTTCTGCCTTTATGAATTCAGCTCCTTCGTGTCCTTTCCTCCTTCCCCTGTTTGATGTGCCTCTTGATTGTTTCACAATTTATCTTTGGTGCCCAGGGAATCCAACCGTCTGGGGCTGGTGGCTTTATCCTGCCTTAGTGTCAAGGTCAAAATCTTTTAATTTTACAGGTAGAGTAGGTATTGTGACCTCAGGGTCTGCTGCTGTATATTTAAATCCTGTTAGTGTTCTCAGAATGACAATGTCTGAGGTTTATGTCTGTCAGCTGCTTTATTGGGCTTTTCGGTGATATTTCGTCTAATTTCTCTTGGCAAGAATATAACAGTATTTTCTTGTTAACACTGTCTGTGGCATTAAAAACTCTCAGATAAAAAAAAAAGCTTAACAACATTATTATTACAGTTAAACTGAAGAGTATATTTAGAGATGGTAAAAACAGTTTTGGCAAAATAAGAGATAACTTTGCTTTTCTACAGTTTCTGCAGTATGTCTTTAATCTATAGTTATGCAAAGATGTCTTGCAATATTTCCATTCTTGGAAAAGTCATTGGAATAGGGAAAAATTTGAACTATATTTTTCATCTACAGCATTTGGGATTTTAATAAGAGTTTCCTTTAGTCCATTTTTTGCCGGTCTATAGTCTATACCTAGACTTTGTGATTGGGTTCTCTCATCTTTCAGCAATGAGACACAGTAGGAAGGCACACTGAAACACGTGACCTCTTGTGCGTTTTCAGTATTGCTTGGGTGTTAACAATGTTCGTGATCCGTACGAATTCACTGAAACAAATGCAATAGCTCTTTTGCACTAATAAATGAGCATAATTCTGTGCTCTCAAAAACAAGAGGGTAAGTACATTAAGGAGGGTCACATGAAAAGTCAGTTACTCCAAAGGTGGCAAATATGTTTTCAGTCACACATAGGAGTTGGGAGGCTAATGTCTATTTGAAGCAAAAATAGAAGATTCTTCAGCTCTAACGAGTTGGTACTGAAATCTTTTATTCTGACATTTCTTCCAAGTCTTATAAGTTTGGTTTCTGGTGAATTATTTTTAGACATATCTAACAGATTCAATCATTGCTTTAAGATATAGAAGCGTTAACAGTAACCCAACAAAATAATTCCAAGATTTTTTTTCCTTTATGATCAAAAGAAAGTATATCTGTCAACCCCCAAAATTTTGAGATATTGTTGCCTAAATATTTAACTTCTCCCCCCTTTCAATCTCCTATTTCTTTCCCCCAGAAGAGAAAACCTAAATCTGACAGCCTACTTGGAAAATTTAGGCAAACCAGATGACTGATATGGAAGAATAGTGAACTTTAAGGACAGCTCATAGCTTCAATGCCCTCAGATCTGTAGTTGCAGAGAAACTTTTCCTTTATCCATTGCCAAACGTATTCTTTTTCTATTAAGCAAAAGACAAGAAAGCCTACAGATTTCTTAAAATTGATTTGATAGTCATGTTGTTGGTATATTGTTTGAATTGTGAGAAAGCAGTTATTTATGGAGTTGGAAAATCTATGTTAGAAATTTATGTGCTAATTGACTGAGTATTTTGAAAGGTTGCCCTCAAATTTGCATATGTTAATGTCTCTTTTGCATTCTTTCTGCTGATGGTCTTGTGAATAACAAACTGACGTACTTGTGGAAACTAAACAAACTTACGCAGGCAACAATTCTGAATTCACAGATCAGCCTTTTCCATTAGAAAGAAAATAAAAGGAACCCCCCTAAAACCTGATTTTCTTATTAAATTTGGTCTATTGAACTTAATCTTTGGTGTTGTACGGACATGTGACAGTCATCATGCTGGATCAACACTGGCAACTATAATTCTGAGAAAGCTGAAGAAGAATTTTCGAAACAGAATCTGTAGGCATCATTAAAACCCAAATCCTGATACCTCATTCAGTTGAGTAGCTGTGTTGACTTTTAGAGATTGTGGTGTATAATTTTGGGTCAAATTTGTTTTGTGTCTGCTCAGTTTGTAATGAGATAGATTACTCATGCTGTATGTGCAAATTGTGATTGTACTCGGTGGTCTAGACATATGGGCAGTTGTGTTGACTAAGCTATTTTATCAACTCTTGTCAGCTCTGTCAGCAAAAAGTTTACATATTTTTAATGTGGTAGTATTCCAAGTTTCTCAGCATTCATCTACCTTTCTTATCATGTGTAAAGAAGATTGCTACAGTTTTTGAAGAATCATTACATATTCATCTTCATTTAGGATATGATCTTATCTGAAACTGAGCTGAAGTCCACATATAAATAACATCAAGACCCAGATCATAAAGAGAACCAGATGCAGTGGGCCTCCTACACTCCCCATGGCCTCCAAACATGTGTTCTAGTGCTTCTGGCTAAATGCAAGTCAAAAATTAGGCTTTCATCACTGCTGGGAACAAGTAAATACCATTTACAGAATAAAACATTGAATTTCAGATACCAGTTCTGTGTGATAACTCTATTTTATGTGCCTACAGAAGCAGAGACAAAGAGTATAGTTTATTAAGAAACTTTGTTGAAGTTATACAGTTTGAAAATAGCAGTCTTCCAAATGTATAGTGAAGAGTGCTCTACTTGTTTTTATTTTATTTAAAATAACCTTAATTGACTCGAGTTTGCTTGGTACCCTAAGCAAAATGATCCTTTCCGAAGAGACGACTGAGCATTTTGGTATAGTGTTTTGCAAGCAGCTTTTAACATACTCCTGTAAAGTATTCAGGCAGCCAAACAGGAGACTCTGAGGCCAGCACCACTAGAATGGAAGTGAACCTGAGCTCTTCCCTGAGTAGGGTTGGTTAGCTGGGGCTCAGTGCCAAGGCAGTCCTGGCTTCAGAGTTGGACTATGGGCAACCTAAGCTTGTGTTTGCTTTCAGAACACCGTTTATCCTTTGGAGGAATAAGGCTTATCTATTTCAGCAAAGTGTTTAAGCTCAGATGCAACTGAGTGAATAGGTAAGAGGACTCACTTTCTCAGCTAACCAGCAGAAGTAGCATTTTGTGTCATAAAAGGAATCATTCTACTTCTGTAATTCAGGTCAAGGCCCTTTTATACGGGCCTATGTTCTTCGTATGTATTTAGTCTTTAACTTTTTTTCAGTTAGTGAGTGATTAATACAAGATTCAAGATGAGAAAGCAGGGACAAAAGTTATTAACTGTCTTTACTGTTGAATTATTTGAAGTGTTTTTTGTGTCTAAAATGTTCCTGTTTAATTTGTTATTGAGTCCTTCAGTGTTTTGCTTATGTTGCTCAGATGAACAAACTGAGGCAGAAATGTATTTGCTGAGCATATTGAAAAATCAATAATGCAAGCTAGAATTCTTGCTGACTCATCTCTTACTTTCGGGTCACTGTGTTTAATTTTTTGCTTGTTTAAGATTTTAACATGGAATTGAGTTGGGGGGATTTATTTCTTTTTTAATAGTGTATTTTACATTATACAGTCCCTCTGCTTTGACTTTTTTTCCTTTGAGCTGCAACAGTTTACTTTAGAGTATTCTTAACTCATTTTCTTGTAGCACACTATATACAGTTCTACTTGAATGCTTAGAAATATGATGTATTTGCCTTGTTGAAATGAGGTTGACATGTGATAGGAAGAAATTTACAGCTGGCAAGTAACAGCAGCAAGTTTGTATTATGCAATTTAAGGAAATCATAGGTTTTGTCACTATGCTCCTTTAGTTTGGGCTGTGATATTGCAAAAAAACCCCCTAGAGTATGCATGAAAGGCATTTTCTTCTTTGCATAGTCCCTAGAACAGTCGTTTTAGGCAACCTCATCTAGTCAAGGGGCAGTTTTTGGATTGTGTCCCTTCATCAAAACAGGATGTAAATCTGAACCTCTCTGATGTTTTCAGTACTGCTGCACACTTTGTGAACAAATGACAAATTTTTTCTGGGGCAACCTGGAAAGTGGTGGATGGAAATAGTTGTTTAGCCAGAAAAAAAATGTAAAAAATGTTAGGGGTTTTTTCCCTTTTCTTTAAATAGTTATACTTGAAGCTTTGTTTTGATTTCAGTGCTGTGGGAAGGGAGGGAATGGATGTACATAATCACTGCCAACTGTGGGGGGGAAGTACGTCACATGGAAACAGGAAGCTCCTCAATTCCATACCTGAAGTAATATTTTTTCCCCTTTTTTAACGTTTCTCATCTGACTAAAAAGCACGGGTTATTTTTCCTGTGTGTACACTAATACACAGCCTTAATAATATTCATATCTATCTTAAAAATAAAAAATCATTAAAGAAATCCTCATTTAAGGTAAGATTTTTTTAGATCATCTTAATTTCATTATAACATTTCCTTGTACAAGTGTTTATTAATTCACTGATGTCAACCTTATTTTTCTTAAATGCTAAATAAAAGCAGGTAATATTTCAGAATGCCCAGAATCACTTCATAACTAAATGCAACAGCAAAAGTACAAGGCCTGGCTAAAGAGTCTTAAAACTAATTTGTGGGATTGTGGTCATGCTTTGTAGCCTCTGTCTGGGAGGGTTACAAATGCCTGGGCAATTGTTGGTTATCAGGACTGTTGATACCTGCTTTGCATTATCTAAAATATGTGCATGTCCACAAGTGACACTTCATCAATCCCAGCTATCCAGATGTTTCAGATATATTCTTGAGGGTTTTTTTATAATTATATTTTCCACATATGTGCGTGTGACACTCAAGCATGTAAGGAACAGCTTGCTCATGGGTTATTGGGAAGGTGTGTGCACATGATGTATCCTGAGCCTGGTGGGATAAAGCTTCTTCTATTTCTAGTTTTCCCAAATATGTCTTTGGGGATTTTTAATTTATATTGTCTAGTAAATTAAACTTTATCCTCCATCTTGCTGTTCTCAGTATTTTCTTTCCAAGCATATATAGCTTTGCATGCTATGGATGCAATTGTTTGAAAGGACTGAGGTATTGTATGAGTCAAATGACTGAGTTCTTTTTTGACAGGTTCAAGAAAAAGCAGGTACTCTAAGAAGTAGGGTGGATTTTGACCCTATTTTCCTAATTCTGTTATTTCACCGTTTTCAGTTTCTTTTTGCTGTCATGACACTAGTTATTCTGTCCTAATAAAAAGAAAAATCCACATTACTTTCTAGCTCTTCTCTTCTGTACCTTCCCTTTTTTTCTTTTACTCTCCTTATTTTCAGATCATGCCCGGTTTTGGCTCGGTTTCCTAAGGCAATATGATGTGTAGGTGAGAAAGAGACCCCTTAGTGTTTTCACTAAGGGTATGGCCATCACAATATAGTAATGGACACAAGATAATTGAAGCAGTGAGAGATGTGAACGAAAGCCAAGGAGACAAGGCTTTGTGAGTTTTGCTGTTTGTGAATTTAAGTGCCAAAACACATATGAAGCATGCACACATCATGTTGTTTTATCACAATGATGGTGTTCATTATGGACTTAGAATTAATCAGATGCCATTTGTTTTTATTAGTTTTAAAAAGGGTGCATGGACCAACCTATTTACACACATACTTGTGCGTGTGAGAGGAGATCTTGTTTTAGCTGAGACTCCCTTTTCTGTCCATCCCAGAGGCTGCTGTTTAGGAGACAGGGAATAGCAATTAAGGAAATTTGACTGAATTAGAAGGGGAGAGAAGTGCAATCAGACTGTATAAGAAGCACTTTCAAGCCCTGTAGGAAAATATGACAGTGTTTTTTCAACATTTGTGTGGCCTTTTTCCTGATGAATAGTTTTATTTGAATGAGATGCTGAAGATTGGGCTAAGCCCAAAAACCAACTTTGCCTTCAACTTAATATTTCTGAGAAAATTTTGTCATGGGATCCATGTGGGGGAATTTTATTACAGCATCTTCATGTGAGCATTCTCTGGGAAACGCTATCTTAACAGAGAGAAAAAAATCTCCAAGAAAAACCATCAGTTTCAACACTTGCTGTTACCATACTAAACCCCTCAAAGGTCAAGTATCTTAACCCTCAAATAATGCAATGTCAAAAATGTGTGACTATATTAATATTGTTCAATATTTTTGATGTGACATAATTTTGTTAGGAAAAGTTATGATTTTAAAGTTGAGGAGAAAGTGTTATCTCATGCATAGACTTGTTGAATGGCCACATAATCTTATATATCTACTTTCATTTTTCCTTCCCATGTTCTCATTGCTCCTTTTTGGGTCCTTTCCAAAACTAATTTTTTGAGTTCCTTGCATTACAAAGATTTGTACAAGGAGATGTATTAGCACACTTTTGGGTGCCATTAAAAAACTGTTTCCCTCCTTATAAACCTTTTGAAATAGCTAGGTGTTTTCAACAACTACAAATCACGCCAGCAGAGGTCAGTTTAGTACCAATGGAAATGGAAACAGCAGGACTATACTTGAGCTAGAACAAATGTGAAGCTTGTATAATCTGACTAAATAAACCATGCATATAACTTGGTAGAGAGTTACTAAAACCATTTCTGCTGTTCATATTGGATTTGTGTCCTTCTCTTAAAAATCAATGAACAAATAACCTTTGCTGGAGTTTTGCTGATTTCCCACGATATTTTCAGTATTTTCTCCTTGAAGAGTATGTGAATGGTATATTTGATATTTTGTAGAAAAAGTGGATCTTCATTATAAACAAAAAATAGAAGCAATAGGATAGGAGAAAGACTGAATTCTATGTTGTCTCACATTTAAACTGAAAAATTTGAACCTTATATAGGTATGTGAAAGTCTTCAAGTCAAGTTCTTCAAAGGCAGAAGTACTGGTATATGCATAAAGGTTACCTACTGCCAGAAGCTTCACATCCTTCCTACCTTCCTTCCTCCCATAAAGAAATCTGCACTGACTTTTTTTAGTACCACTAGTGTGCTTTTTAGTTTCTAGTGCTTGCCTGAGATCATGAATGGCCATAGTTATTCATTAAGGTGAACATGTCAAACGTATAAAATCAGAAGTCAGGAGAAGGATACAATAGGGAAAAGCAATAAAAAGGTATTTGATAAGAACAATTACCGTTTGCTTTGTTTTTCATGCAGTTGCGTTTTCTGCAGATATTTACCTTTGTCTTCTGTTTGCAGTGTTCGCCACTTTGCAATATCCTGCATGTATAGAATAACTCCCTAGGTGAATCCATTTTTAGATTCTTGCATTCCATGAAAAAGTAAATGACAGCTTATATATTTTGGAAGAGTTTAACTTTTTTGGTAGTTCAGTAATAACACCTGTAGAAGTTTTGTTTGCATTTAGTCACTCTTTCTCAAGTAGAGTTCAAATTAAGTCAAATGTTAGTATTAATGATATAATTGATGCAATGCAATAATGCAGCTGAGGCCAGAGCTACAAGGGGCTGGGCTTAAGTACAGTATAAGTATAAACTGTATATATATTTTAAAGTATAGGAGGAAATGTAATATTGTGAACATGGAAAAATTGTTGCTCAGTCAAAAATGAAATAACATAATAAGTTTCAAGATTGAAAGATTAGAATAGCATCATGTTATTGGAAAATGTTAATGATTGTTTGTAGCAGCAGCAAATATAACAGTTTTTAATTTGTTGTGATTTT
This sequence comes from Grallaria varia, assembly GCA_013396735.1. Classification (NCBI taxonomy): domain Eukaryota; kingdom Metazoa; phylum Chordata; class Aves; order Passeriformes; family Formicariidae; genus Grallaria; species Grallaria varia. The sequence goes on along the minus strand of VWZG01002884.1, from coordinate 298,005 downwards.
TTTTTTTAAATCTCCTTTTCTTTGGAGGCTGTACCCTACTCCTGCTTTTCTCTGTACTTCTATTTCCATTCTATCACACTCTGCAGATTTATGCTTTACTAAAATATATCTAATTATATTACACAGAAATTCAGAGTGAGTACCTGTCTATCTGCTTCTATCTGTCATCATTTCTCAGAGATTTTCTGTGGTGATTTTGACTTTGTCAGGTATCTAAGGTTAGTTCAAGATTCCCCAAACTTTGGGACTTGAGGTGCAAACACTGGATACCTCTGCCCATGTTTACGTTTCTAAAATGTCCTAGTTGCTTGGCTGTTTCTCTGGAAAGAAGTCATGAATTAGATATGTTCTATTCACTGCACTTTTAAATGCTTTGAAGGAAAACATTTTCCCATCAGAGTATAATATTCCTTAAAATAATCTTGTGTGAAGTTTGATACAATGAGGAATAAATTAATTCTGAACATTTGGAAACAAACTGTGTTGTTTTTAAAACCTACATTGCCAATTATGAACCTCTTCACTGACTTTCCATTATAAAATTGCCTTTGCCCAACTTATTAAAAATTGCTGGTTGAAAGATTGCTAATGCTTGCAGTGTGTTACAAGTGTTGAGTCCCACTTTCCTTCCTCAATTTAGAGAGTAGGCATGTTGATAAATCTTAGTTCAAAAAGCAGCTGGGAGCTGCTGCCTCTCTCACTTGTCCCTTTTAAGCTGCCACCATTCAAAGCTCTTTGCCTCCTTTATGTCATTCCATATATTTACCTGTCTGCATTGCCACCTGTTTTCTTTCCCTGGACAGACAACGAAATAGTACTTTTCTTGCCAACCTAGTTCCCCTGAGATGGATCTGTAAGTCTTGGACACAGGTTCTAAATTAGTATTCTTTCTAGTCAGTTGAATCCTTGAACACAAAAAATTCAGCTGACTTCTCTCCCCCAGTATTTCATCTCTTCCTTCCTCAGTTATGCTCTTTCACTCTCTTAAGTGTACCGGCTGTCAGCCTTTCAAGGTCTGACTTCACATACTGTGTCTTCATCTTTGCTTAAGTCTTAGAGTCAGGATTGCTTGCTCAGAACCCTTTGTGATTCTCCATTTTATCCTCCACAAAGTACAAACCTTTTCTTTTATTGACTGCTAGTATTCTTTTGAATGAGTAAGGTTTTATCCCATAAAGAGTATTTAAACTCTTTACATAGAGAGCATTGTGTCTTGAACTAGTATGTCTTTGATTTTAAAAAATCCAGCAACAAGACTTATGAATAAATGTCTCTCATACTTCTAGTCATGGACCCAAAATGGGCCTGGGTCTGCCAGTGTTGTGCTAGGGCATTAGAGGAGGACTGCTGTATTTTCTGCATAGAGGCAGTGGGGGAAGCGCCAAAATTGCCAAGACTCTTGGATTCCTCTTCCAAACTCTGATACTACCTTTGGTGTCTTGTCAATTAGTACATAACCCAGAGATTCCCCCAGCAGTGCCCTGGGGCAGAGGTTTTTGCTTTGCAGAATGTATGTCAGATATACAGTGTAGTGCGTGCAAGATGTGGGAAATGGCTGAAGAATGTTGTAAAATTGGCAAAACTCTCAATGATGTGGAAGTAATTTGCTATAATCGTCAAGTTTTCTGATGTAATCACTTGATAATTGCATACTTTGAGGCTAATAACATGTAGTAACAAAGAACAGGAAACCACTATGTCTGTAAATGGAAATGGTGCTTTAAAATGTATATAAGCCCCCAGTGCATGAAATGCCCAACAGGATAAGAGGTGGTATGTGGGAATTTCTTTTGTTTGTTTTGAAATTGGCTCTAATAAGGTAGGTAGGTAGGTGGTCTGAGAAACCAGACACCTGCAAAGGACTCTGAAGGTCAAATGATTCTCAGGAGTTTGGTGTTTCAGTGCAAACCTTGAACAAGGAACCATTTCTGTATGAAAGTACCTAGGGATAGTAACTGTCTCCCCAAATTTATACTGATGGGTAAAAGAAGTGTTGCACAATAAAACACAAGATGTGTTTAAGCACATTAAAAGCAGAGAAGTCGCATGCCCCCAACAACCACTACACACCTGACACCTTTGCAACTGAAAGATTGCTTATTTCTTGTGATTGAATTAAGTATCTTCCAGTGTCTGACTCAGGAGCTGGTCTGTGCTTGTATAAATCAGAGGACCTACAAGGCAGCAGTAACAATATGTGACTTTTGTGGCTATTAAAGCTTCATTTCTCAATCTTCATCAGTTTATTTCAACCAGAAGCCGGGGAATTCATGTTAATGGGGAGTCCAAATAGCATAAAAGCAGTGCACTCATTTGGCTAAGGGGATTCTTAGTAAATAGAGAATGTTTGTCATGTCTTTGTGCAGTGTGAACTTCCCTCAAAAGGGCAAGGAAACTATATTATGGTGAAAAGTATGGAATGAAATGGGCTAAAGGACACCTTGTAGACCGGAATGCTGAGGATATTTGCCATTGCATTGCTCAATATTGCTAATGATCCTTTGGACTAGAATAGGATAATGCATGTGAGAAACAATCCTGTATGTGTGGGGAGAGCAATGGTGCTGGATATTAGCATTCAATTCTGTCCATAGCCTCTCACATCACATAAACTTCAAGGGAAGGACAACAGAAAGAAAATAAGAAAACACACTGGGTCGCAGGGCATCTAGAAGCAATGAAGATGGATGCTTTAAAACAGTGGGTTTCAAACATGATTTTCAGCAGTTGCTGTGCTCTGTGATTGGCAGGTTTTGCTAAAGCACCCTGACTTTTGAATTCGTCTTCTCTACAACAAAGCAGCGTACATGGACCTTCAGCATTCAGAATTAGTCTTGGTTAATTCTATTGGTGCTTGACATAACTTTCAGAGAGCAGTTCACTCTTCATTTCAGAGCAGGTGTAGTATCAAGAGGAATCAGGAATTCAGTGAGGTCCTGGGATTTTCAGCTGTGATTTGAGTCAGAGAAGCTCATATTTTCACAAAGGTCAAGCCAAAGATGGGCAAAAGTACGTACTCAGGAAGCTTGTCTAATGGATGAACACCTTCAGCATGCATTTTTGACATTATATTTAGGATACTTTTGGACCTAATAGTTTAAGCAGCTGCATTTTGACTCCTGCTGTGCAGAATCATATCTATCTGTATTGTCTGTAACACAGTCTCTTATTATGGCTTGTGATGCTCTTGAAGCAACCTTAATAAAATATATATGAAAGTCAAATGATCAGACTGGGTTTTCCAGTCCCCTTTAAAATGATGGCTAAACTAGTGATTTAAATTTAACCTTTTTGAAATAAAATAAAAAGTTAGTATCTGGACATTCTGCATGCCAGCCCACATCATTCGGGTAGTCACTTTTTGAAGTGTAATTTGAAGTGAGACAGAAGAGATAGTATCCACACTCATATTGTGTAGCAGCTACAAAAGAGATGCTGACTGACTACAGCCTTTGGGGTAAATTCCTTATTGAAAGGAGAAGCCTTTATAGAAACCTGTGGTTTGAATAGCTTTTTGCCCTTTGAAGAGTAGATTTATACCCACCTGTCCCACCTAAACTGATAAGAAGACTTCATTAATATGAAGCTGTACAGGAGATGTGTTTTTTTGCTTTAGTTTCTCATTTGCTCTTAATGTTTATAAACAATTAATTTCATAATAGTTTTATTTCTAAGGCAAGAACAAAGTGTTCTCAGTTTTCCTGTGCATGTAAAATGTGCAGTAGTGAAAAAGTCATAGACATTATGGGAAAATGACATTTCTTTGTGCTGGAGGAATATTATAAATTGCATTAGAGGAGATCTTTAGAAGAAAATCAATAGGACAGTGTTTTGTTACTAGCAATAATTTGGATGACCTTGTGTTTTTCAGCATTTGCCTGTATTTCCTTCCAAGATAAACAAAGCAAAGTCAAATCTATCTTAGGACATTGTCACTACGTTGATTATATAAATGTTATTTCCAGTATTGGATTAAATGAATAGGAGAAATCCACTGGTTTGATCCATCCTTTACTCAACTATACAGATATGTGAGAAGAGGTACAAGCTAATAACAATAATATAATGTAACATTCTCTATGCAGCAGCATTTGCAGACCAGAGACAAATCAAAGGGATTGCCAGAAAGAATGACCTGTATGTTGGTTAATAAGAGAATACACTAAAGCATTATTGATCCAGTAAACTGAAAGCTTTTTAGTTCATGCTTATCTCTCTCTGCTTTATGCCTGTTCACAGGTTTCCCAAGTATACGCACTAAAAAAATTGAGTTTATTTTCCTTTTGAATTCTTTCAGAACTATTACATTAAGATCTTCATTGTCGTTCTGACAAAGCTGAAGGTGCCAACTTCTCACCTATTCATTTTGTTAAAGAAAGAACAACCACAGAAGCTGTTCAGTTTAGCTAAAAATCAGTTCAGTTAAACAAGTGAAAAATCTTACTTGAACACATCTGGTGTTGTTTAAGGTCGACAAGAGTTACATTGTATTGCTTTTATTCAGACCAAGTTATTTTTCCTTAGTTTAACAGATAATACTGATTTCAAACTGGTACATTTGAAGGCTGATGATGTACAGTAGCCTGAACTCAACTTTTCCATTGCAGTTTAATTCAGTAGAGAGGTATGTCAAGTAATGAAACTGTCTCAATTTTCTCATAATGTTTTTGAAGTTCAAATATCAAATTGTTTCATTTTAAAAAAGAAGGAAAAGAAAAAAAAAAAAAAACCAAACAACCAGCAACAAACATCAAACGTCCCTGAGTCATTGCAAGCTGTGAGTGTGAGGACTTAGACATGTGAACAAAGTAGGTGTTGTTAACTGCTCTGTGGTAGCTGTCCATAAACATACTCTGGCCCTTCAAGGCAAAACCTTGTTAATGAGCTCCTATTCCTAAACTGCATAGTGAGGGTGTGAAGAGCTGTTTTTTTCAGTATGAACTGATGCTCTCTCAACTTCATCTCAGATCACTTATCTTTGTAGTGTTGTCTCTAATAAACATTTTAAAAAATATTTGTGCTTTGAAAGCATGAAACAGATAAAATAGCTGTCTGTTCTGAGATTTATGAGGGCAGTTTGAAGAAATGTTTTCTGTTATGTCTGTTAAAGGTAAGAAATTGGATTTCCTGGCATTGCTTCCTTTGCTTTCGACCTCTAAGCTGTTGGAGGCCGTGCAGGAAGCATGGAAATGGGTGTCTGTTTGAATTATAGAAAAAGCCAATTAATTTAGATATGGTGACCAAATACAGCAGTCACCATAAGTGATTGACTCTAGGCACATTGTTAGAAGGATGGATGAGCTTTTAATAGTCAGATATTGGGACTTATTTTCATAAGCAATTGATTTCAGGAAGATTAAGAGGTTTCCTATAAATTTGGAATCATAAGGGTATTACTGCCAAATGTCTGAGTATCCATTCCTGCCTTGAAATCTGTTAAGATTTTTTCACTTATTTTTTGGTGGAGGTGAGTTTTAAGCACATAATTTGGGGAAGAGTGTTTGATTTATCCGTTTTGAAGTTACTCTCTTTTGAGTGTTATCTTCAATTGAGAATTTCTTAGTTCTTACATTAGAAGCAGCTCAGGACTGGTTCTAGGCCATTCACAATGTCATGTGCTTTTAGGTTTTCTTTCCAGGTAAGAGACATGATCTATTTTTCGTACTTATGATTTAGAGATTTTCTTTGCTCTCCTCTTTGATCCAGTAATTTAGTTATATCCCTCATATTGTAATCCACATGCTTTGCCACAGTATGCCTTACATATCTTCATTGTTTTTTAACTATGGCTACTGATAAGCAGATACTTTTTTTTTTTTCCTCAGCCATTACTCTCTGCATTGCCAGTTTTCTTGAGCTGAAAATTTGGATGATTGTTTTTCTCACTTTACACTCATCAGTGTGGAATATATTTTTCTTTTGTTTTACTAGTGCATTTAGTGTGCTCTGAAGTACCTTATTGTATTCTCTGATCCTGCACACTGTAGTAACTTTATCTGCAGATATTACTGCCATTTTTACTTCACTATTTCCATTTCCCTCCCACCCCGTTCTGGGTCACTAACAGTGGGAAAAGTACAGCACACGTTATGTGAGCTGAAAATGTACTGCTGTGCCTCTTCCTACAGCCAATCAAATCAAAATTGGAAAGACTGACAGAATTCACCATGTGCCAAATCCATTGGCTAGTTTCAGTGGTGAAATGTGTGGGAGGGCTAAAAATATGAAAGAGAATCAAGCTGCCATTTTCCTTCTTCTCAAATCAGAGGTATTAAATGGGTAAATAAAATGGAAAATTTTAGCCTAAAGATTATAATTCCCCATATGTAATTACTGTATTGCATAATAATTTTTAAAGCCTATAAAAAAGGAGAGAGAGAATTGCTTTAAACAATGTCTGTTAATGAATTTGGACTTGAGGAATCTCTCTGTTTCCCATGCTTATTCACCAATTCAAAACCACCTACTTTTTGACATTTCATGGTCTCTGAAGCAATTAACAGTGATATCCCAAACTACAGTTGTGAATTTAGATGAAGAAAAAGTTGCAGGGACAGAAGAACTGTGAACAAGCAGTTAAGATTCTGCTTTGCTGTTGATATTTCTGGTAGATGAAAAAAGAATAAGGTTTCTCAGCGCAACTGTCTGAAAGTGGAATATTTGTCTGAATTTTCTGAGCAGCAGCAGCAGCCATATTATAGTTTCATTTGCATGTTTCACCTCTTTCTCCTTCTATTTAGCACACCCCGAAAATACTGTTTGCAAATCATAGATCAGTTTCCATCCAAGGACAAAGCAGATCAGCACAAATGCACAGGTACATTTGCAGTGATTCAAAGCACAACTCAATGCTCTATGTGTGCATCACCCCGTTAACTTTTTAGATTGGAGGCATGTATCCACATCCAATAAGCTTCCTTTTAAGTGACAGCTGCAAAAAATATTGCTGCTGTTTGTGTCATTAATTAGGTTCTTTTATAGATGTAGTCTCTGCTGCAGTTTCCAGAGAAGAAGACTGGTATATAACCTGTGAAGAGAAAAAGGGATCGCTTATTTATGTTTTCTAAGGTCTACTTGTGTTATGAACTCACTTTTTTTACTATAATTTCTCCTCAGTATTACAGAATTTTCCTGATTTTTTCCCCCTAATTTTCATAGTTCCTTAGATATACATTTAATAAAACCTGCAGTTTGATGACTTTCCTCAGTTTAGTGACTCTTTCTTTGAAGATTATATAGCTTCAATGGGAGAAAATAAAAATTCTTTATGTAAGTAGATTTATTTGCCATATCAAGATCAAATGATGGATTGCTCACACAATGTGTTTTAAAGCATTTATTATATTTGAGATACTGCTTTATTCCATGAATTTTAGAATCAGTTATAAATTAAAACTTTAATGCTGTGATACACAGATGAAAAGATTATCAATTTGCTACAAAGACTGTGATGATCTTCAGTATGTAAAAAAAAACACCTAATACTGCCTCTGTCAAATTGATTTAGTATTCTGCAATTTTATTGGTTATGAGTTTTGCTTATTTTTAATTTGATATTGTTGACGGTGTGTTAGCTATTTCAGGGTAGTTATCAAATAATTGCTTTTTCATGTGGCTGATTTAAGCTTCATTGGTAAATCGCTTCAGAACCTTTTTCTAAAGATCATCAAGAATAGTGGTTCTCCAACTCCATTTATAATCAATGATGTAGTTTCTACTGGAGTTTTTACTCTAGTAGGGAGTTAAATGTTAAGGGAACTTTAAGTCCTTTTTTAGTTGTCCTGCTTTCCCTGATGCCCTTGTTATGCTCCTGTTTTTTATTTGTCATCCTACTGACTACAGTGAATCACAAATATGTGGCTTCTCTTGAAACCACCATGTCCTGCATAGTTTATGTAAGTTATTATATAAATCTTGCACTGGTACTATAAAACTACAAAATTACTTAAAAAAAACTTGTTTTCTGTTCTTCATGCAATACTAAACTCTTTGAAATGTTATATCAGTATAAGTGACACTTTGGATATGTAATTTGATAGATATCTTAAAAGGTGATTGTGCTTGGACTACAACTTTGCATAATCAAGAACATAATCAGCAACATCATTAGAAACAAAGAGGCAAAAAGCTTGGGTGTACGTGCTGGACAGAGGGTGCTACAAGATACCAAAAAGAGCGTTTTCACTCTTGTACGCTTCTGTCACTTTGCCCATTGCTTGTACTGCGGTAGATGTTATTGTGAAGTACTTACTTTCCTCATATATCCTAAAAAATTCTAGAAAATCCAGGCAAATATGAGTGGAGTTTCTTCTTTGTATTTTGTAGCATTTCTTTTAGTTTTTTTCACTTTGTGTACCAGTTCTGCATTGGAAATGCTATCTACATATGCTATTGGTAACAGCAAAGCTGGCATAATTCTCAGATGTCCTGCTATTTTACAACTGCCTTGCCCTTTTCGAAGAAGAGTTAGTATCCAATGAATTGACTGTTCAAAAATTTTTAAACCACACTGAATTGTGAAAGAGGGGTGCTGCTATGCTTGGGAGAATCAACTTGCTGTTTGTTTCCTGGGCAGTCTGTTACCATGAGAAACACCTTGGCCACAGACCACTCTTATCCCAGGGTGCTGTGTTGGTTGTAGCTCAGGCATACAAAGGTTTTGCCAACACCAAGCTTTCTGCTCCTTTTCCTGTCTGTCCATACCTGCTGTACTGGTGCAGAATTCATTGTGCTGCTTACAGCAGCTCAGCTGTAAATTGTTCAAGTAAGTGTTCCAGATGAAAATTCCACCTTCCCTACATGATTTTTAACTAGATTCTCTCTCTTTTCTGCTTCTCAATGATTAGCATCCTGTGCAGGGAAGAAGGGTAAAAAGTCCATAAAATGCTATTGCCATTGAAGTCCTTGTATTGTTGAATGACCGCTTGTATGATCTGCAGTCACAAGGAATGTTTTGTTGGAAAAGGAATTGGTTTATGATACATTATAGTGATAAACAGTGGTTTTTAAACCTAACTAAAATACACTATTAAAATTGACAGTGACTAATAAATTAGATAGTTTATTATAAGTTTTTTGTAGCAATAACCTGAATATTCAGTGCCAGGATTATGAAAGTTATGAGTATCTCAGAATGCCATAAAATACTCTGCTGAGCTCTAATATCTGGCAAACAACAGAAAATGATGTTGTCATAAGATGTTTACGTCAAATTCTAAGGTGGTTGTGGTCATGGTGACTGCTTTGCTGTCAGTGGGACCTTCCTGATGGATTTTGCTCATTCAAAACTGGACTACTAAGTTGACTATGGATCAGTGTTACTTACTTTCATATTCTCTGGGTGGTGGCAGATTTCCCATAGCTGCAGTGTGGCGTTTGTGCAAAACTAGGTGCTCCAAAACTAGTTGTTATTGTAGTGTACAGGGCCCGAAGGTCAGGCTGCATACCAGCCACATGCACAGCATGCAGCATGCTGTGAAACACAGAGCAATTTTTAGGAGAGTTTACAAATGTGATTGACAGCTGAAACACTCCCCAAGTACATCATCTGTAGTGGTATTTCATTAGACTTATGAGAATAGCTGATCCAAGAAGCCACATTAGCTGACTAGAAAGTCTGCAGATTTGATGTTGAGCAGCACACTTCCAAAAGCAGGTGGGCTGTTCTGACTGCAGAGGCTGGCTTGGCTTCGGTACGTCTGCAGTGGTTGTAGTAACTCTTAATAAATCTCCTTAAAACAGTTTCTAAATGTATAATGAATTTTCAACTACGTGTATGTTCTCGTGTGTGGTACTCTTTCTGGCTTTTGCTACTTATTTGGAGGAGGAGATGGGTTGAAGGAACAGGAGTTTTGGGTTTAGGTTCTGGTTGGATTACAATTTGGCTTTGAAATGAAGGGAAGGATTTGCTTTCAAGTATGAAAGGAGCACTTGGAGTAGAGGCATAAAGCCTTACATTATTCTCTATTTTTATTTATTATTAATGTCACTGTATGGTGTGGCTCTGTAAGGAGAGGGGTTGCCCTGAGAATGTCTTTAGGATCACCATGGTATTGGCTGACCTGTAGGACTGTAGCTTGGGGCTCACAACCACCTTGGAGATGGGAAATTGTACTGCTATCAGGAAGTAGGAGCTGTGAAGGACGGATTTGGAGAGAAGCAAAGGCTCTGTCCAAGTTTTGAAAGTGGCTTCTTCCTCGGGTGGGGCTCTGACTTACTCTGCTCAGTGCATTCAAGAGCTCTTGTGCATGGTAATTTCTCTACTTTTGGATGCATGTTCATAATAGAACATAGATGGAGTAGACATGGGTGTCACATTTAGCTTCAGAAAGTACTAAAGAGACAGTAGAAACTTAAGACCTGAAAAGATGCTTTTCTTGAGAGGCAGGGGCTCCCAGCACTGCTGCTCAGTAGGGTTCTTTCTGCAACAGCAGCAAAAATCCATTGATCACCTGGTCAATGGTGTTGTCTCTGCATGAAATACAAGCAGTTAAATCAGAAACAGTATTTAATTTTCCTCTTTCCATTCAATGTCCAGCTTTTCATCCACTTATACTACTGTGTTAAGATCTTGAATCCCACACCAGGAAATTTGGACTTAGGCTGTACGGTTTAGAGGTGAGCAATTCTCAAGACTCTTGATTTCTTTGGAGCAAACACAAGAACATGAGAGAAAGAATCAAAATGCGACATTTCATGTTTTATGGCATAGTGTATTCACTAATACCTTGTACTGGTATGTTGTTAGGGTCCTGTTTATTCTGTGCCGTTTTTTGACAAAATCTGTCCCTGACTGTTCAAGGTGGCTGACAAAGTGGCATTGCTAATGTGTAAGGATGACACTTGAGGTTTTTGTCATCTACTCCTGCTTGACAGCGCTGAGATTTGATTCCTACTGTAGTATGCTGTGGATCCTACTACAATTGACAAGGTTTGAATGCAATATTTCTATAAAATCTCTTTTTGGTGGCACTCAGTGACAGGACAAGGAGCAATAGCTATAAACTAAAGCGCAGGAAGTTTCACCTCAACATGAGGAAGAGCTTCTCTGTGTTAAGGGTGGCAGAGCACTGAACCAGGCTGCTCAGGGGGGTTGTGGAGTCTCCCTCTTGGAGATATTCAAAACCTACCTGAACGTGTTCCTGTGTAACTTGCTTTTAGTGACAGTGCCTGGGCAGGGGAAGCAGGAGGGTTAGATGATCTCCAGAGGTCCCTTCCAACCCTAACTATTCTGTGATCTGAAAAGCTTTTTCTTTTACTGTGTAGTGACATGGGCATGAGCACCAAGAGAAGTGTCATCTTAAGCTGATTGACAAGAACTCTCTTTACCTGGAAAAGAAAATGGATCCATACCCATACAATCCAATAATTCTGTGAAGATGATTTTATTTGTTATTCACATCTATTGATTTGTTTTGGTAAAGGTTTTTCTTTCTGGGCTGCTGTGAAATTGCTCAGGGACAGTTGTTCATAAACAAATACAAGTCTTCATATAGAAATCTTTTGGTTTTGTAGTTGAAGAGTTGGTTTAAAGAAATATTCTGCTTGTCTAATAGAAAATCTAATTTATTCATTAACAACTAATGTCATACAGAAAAGATGAAAAATCTTTTAAAGCTTTTTTGTTGCTGTGTTGTTGGTAGGGTTTGGGGTTTTTTCTCAGAGTTTTTTAGTTGGTTTTGTTTGGTACCTTTTTGAGTCCATCACCAGGAGAAGATGAACATCAGAATCAGCTAAGCCATTATCCTAGATAAATTAAAAAAGATGAAACAGCAATATAGAATAACTTTTGCTCAACACAGTCCTGAAAGCTGGGTCTGCTCTGAGATCACACCAAGAAGCTCAGGCCCTCTCAGAATGTTGAGACTCTGCAGTCCTGATGAGCAGTGTGATCTGTAATCTATAATCCTAACTGAGGCTGCCGTTGCAAGTGTTTCAGCAACTCTTTCATTTTTTTCTTTTATTACAGTGCTGCTCTTTACATTTAGATGGTGTTATGCTGCAACAGCTGACTGTGCATTTGTAAGTTCCTGTATGTTTTAATAAAGCTCTGTTAACATAATGATTAATTATGACTGGGCGATACAAGTCAGACATGAAGAAAGCTTAACATTTTCAATGATGCAAAGAGACATCAGTCTTTGAGAGCTGTGGGGTGTGTTTCTAGCCCTTACTATTTTTATGGGAAAGACATACCATTTTGTATAGTCCTGTTGCAAGCCTGAACTCTGCTCTTGTACAAAGTTAAATTGAAAGGAAGATCAATCCTCTGTAGAGTAGCTGAACCAGATTAGTGTTAATTGATGGTTTCAGGCAAACATGAGTGCTAGATAATATAGCTACATTTAATATTTAATATTATTTAGACTTTACAGGTATAGATGGGTTAAAAAAAGGAACCTGAGTACTTCCTTAACTGCAAAAAGCTCATAGGTTTGTTTTTTTTTTCTTCATTCTCATGTTTAAGAGAAGATGCCTTATTTATGTGGATTTTTTATTTAAAGAAGAAAAAAAATCTTTATATCTCCTAGGGAACCCCTCCACACACATTAGAATGTCATTGAAGTGGAGAGTAAATACCAAGAGCAAAAAAATGGTACTACTGCAGTTGTTCTGTGAGAATTATAATTGGAAATGAAGATTTTTGGAGTCAGTTATAGAAAATACTAAATTAGATAAAGCGTCTGAATACCTTCAATTTAATTTCCAGTGGATTTTATGCAACAAAAAATTTACTGTGAGAAAGTAAGTTTTAGTGTTTGTTGGATGTAACTTAGATTACAGTTACTTTTTTTAACAATGCTATAAATATTTTTTTAATTCATTTTGTCTCCTTATAGCCTCAATTCCAGTCAGTGTTAGGCCTGTGGTTCTTAAATAGCATATGTATATATAGGTATATTTAAAACATAATAATTCCAACCATAAGTCTGAAAATGCCACTAAGATTTGATTTATAAGGTTGGCTTTTGCATGTCGCATAATTTATTATTGAAATGCACATGGTAACACTAAGCCAGAAACTGTAATCCATGCTGCTTTATGGTCTGTTGAATAGCTAGGAGGTAATTCTAAAAGGTCTTTGTCTCAGTATGGTAGAAATTGTGCTTAGTGCTGCACTGTCCTAGTGCGGTGTTGACCTCCTGGCCCCATCCACAGCAGAATCAGAGGCAGGATGGATCAGCTCAGCCACATTATAAAAGTTCATTCTCTGCACATTAGGATGCTGTCTGCTAAGTGTGAAATGCCAGAGCAAAACTGCAGCCCACCCTGTGTTCCTCTTCCCTGACTTATCGTTGCCCAGTCCTACAGATTCTTTTCCAGTTTCAGACACTGAGTGCCTTCATTCCTACCCAGCTGCCAGAATCTTGGAATGAAAAGATTTATTTATATTTTCTGTATTAAGTGAATACTTCTTTCTATGAGAAAATCAGAGTGGAAGAAAGGAAAATTAAAGGAAAAGAAAAAAGGTAAAAAAATATTTATTCCAAGGTAGTTACAGAGAACTACTTTTTTTCAACTCTGAACATAAAAATAACCAGTATTAATGTTTTAGAGTGAAATACATTAATTTTGTTTTTAATAGTGACAACTTTCTGCTGATGAGATGTCTGGTGTCCAAGGTGTTGGAGCACAAACATCAGCTGCTGCTCTGCTGCTGCTTGCTCATGCCACAGAGTGTTTGCCACACTGTTAGTTCTTCTTCTAGTATAAGTCAGCTCCTGGATGGTTTCTCTAGCTTTTCTACTTGACTTTTGTTGGTTGTGAAGGTGCTAGGACCATGCTTTGTATTTCCTGTCTTCCAGGTCCCATCTGGAGCTCTGCAGGGCCAAGAACCTGCTGTAGAGTTTTGGAAATATGGGACAAAAAGGTTTTTTTGTTTTTCCCTCTGGCTTCAGGAAGGAAACTGCTGAGTCTGCCTCTTTGTGCATTGTTAATGCTACCAGGCATGACACAAACATTTTATGAGACTTATTCAAGTCTGCTTCTATGAACACGTGCATCTTTAATCATCAAAATCAAGTCCAGGAAACTTGTGTGGTACTGTAACATGTTTTAAGAGTTGGTAGCTTTAAACCATGTTGGTGCCAAGCTACTGTCAGCATGCAAAGCAAAAAAGTTTTGGTGCCTTGATATTTTCTTTAAATGAGTAAATTTCTAAACCTGTCTACCTGTGACCATTGAAAAGTGTTGGTTTTTGATTTTTTTCTACTGCTGCTGTGCTTTTCCTTCTCCATTGTGCTTTTGCTCTACATTTTTATGTGTCTTGTATTTTCTGGTCACCCATTTCCCTTTTCATGTGCAAATGCAACATTAAAATATTGCAGGCTATGTGTTCTCTCGCTTCTCAGTCTCTGTTTTCAGGTTTCTGATAATTTTTCATTCCCCTAATTCTGTCTGTGAGGTTTTAGTAATTTTTGTCCTGCTTGTATAGTTCTGTTCCTCTCCTATTTTCTATCATTCATGTCCTGTCCAATCTCATCCCATATTGCTGGCTAACCTTGTTATCCCAGCATGCTTCCAACCCACCAACTACACCGTGCCTTTCCAGCTGTGTTTTCAGTGTGCCACTCCTGCACTGAGCTGTGCTCCTTCAGCCTCACTGGCTGTGCCTTCAGATCGTGGGGGTAGAGGGTGCAAAGCCTTCAGCAGTCTAGTGAACTTAGACAAATTTAGCCTGTGATAATTTAGTCATGGTATGTGGAAAGTGGGCAAGAGACAAGGATAGCTGTCTGCACCTTAACTTTAAGGAGAGGATGTTACAGGACTTCGGAAGTACCAAATCTGAGAGGAGGGTACACTTTCTACTTACCAGAGTACCAAAATCCTGTTGGTTTTGTTGAAGTTTTTTTGGTGGTTTTGTGGGGAGCTTTTTGTTTGTGTGTGTGCATCTGGTTTTTGTTTTGTTTTGTTTGAAGAACTATAGCTGGGAGTTGGTTAGACAAAACAAAAATGTGAATTTAGGATTAATCTCCTTGATTATGCAAATACTTGTCACTGGATAATAGGAAGACTGAACCATTAATTTATGCCTGGATACAAGCTTTGTATTTTTATTTCATCCTTCAGGTTTCCTTAGAGCCATCACAATCAAATTGTAAATGAGAGTGAAGAATAAGTAATTGTCTTGTGTTAAGTGGCCAAATGCTTTTTCTGTAAGAGAATCAAAATCATAAGATCATAAAATGTTTTAGATTGGAAGTAACATAAAGATCATCTAGTTCCAGCCCCACTCCTGAGGGCAGGGCTACCTTCCTCTAGACTAGGTTGCTCAAAGCTCCATCCAACCTGGCCTTGAACACTTCCAGGGATGGGGCATTCACCACTTCTCTGGGCAACCTGTTCCGGTGTCTCACCTCCTCACAGTAAAGAATATCTTCTTAATACCTACTCTAAACCTACCCTCTTTCTGTGTGAAACCATTACTCCTTGTCCTGTCATTACATGCCCATACAAGAAGTCCATCTTCAGCTATCTATAGGCTCCCTTTAGGTACTGGAAGATGCTAAGGTCTCCCTGGAGCCTCCTCTTCTCCATACCGTACAATCCCAACTCTCTCAGCCTGTCTTCATAGGAGAAGTGCTTCAGCCCCCTAACATCTTTGTGGCCCTCCTCTGAGCTCCCTCCAACTGGTCCATGTCTCTCTTACGTTGGGGACCCCAGAGCTGGATGCAGTACTTCAGGTGGGATCTCATGAGAAAAGTTGAGGGGGAAAACNAGGTCTCCCTGGAGCCTCCTCTTCTCCATACCGTACAATCCCAACTCTCTCAGCCTGTCTTCATAGGAGAAGTGCTTCAGCCCCCTAACATCTTTGTGGCCCTCCTCTGAGCTCCCTCCAACTGGTCCATGTCTCTCTTACGTTGGGGACCCCAGAGCTGGATGCAGTACTTCAGGTGGGATCTCATGAGAAAAGTTGAGGGGGAAAACCCTCTCCCTTGACCTGCTGGCCACACTGCTTTTGATGCAGCCCAGGATACAGTTGGCTTTCTGGGCTTGCAATTGCATGTTGCTGGGTCATGTTGAGCTTCTTGTCAACCAATACCCCCAAGTCTTTCTTCTCAGGGGTCCTCTCAATTCATTCTGTGCCCAACCTGAAATAGAAATGGCTGGGAACATATTTTTTTTTTCCTAACAGAGAAAAACTTTGCAAATATGTTTTACAGTGTCTTTTATAGTGTCTCAGAAAAAAAAGGTTCTAGGCTGCGTTGTATTCTGAGACAAGGGAGGACTGAATGTTAAATTGCCAATAGTCATATGGATAAACAAAAGCATGGAGGATGCTGTGAGGATTATGTTTAACTTTCCACTTTATGTTGCCAGGAATAAGTACTTACTAACATACATATATAAATCCTGTCTAAGAATATTTATGAAGAATGAGGTTGCAGGTAATGAAGGATTACGGCTGGAATATGAATGTTCAGTGCAGTATGAGAAAAAAAGCACACTAATTTGGGGAAGATTTTGCCTTGATTTGTCTTGTGAAATGGAGGATGTGTGATGAGTGCATGGACAGGAATGCACTGGGATTTGTGCCTCCCTCTTTGGCCACTTCCCTTGAAAAGGATTTCAGTATCAAATGGTATGAAGCAAAGCAGACAGAAAAATGTTTTTAATGGCAGTCATAATAAAAGTGATATTCAACAAATAATAGTTGGCTATAAGGGAAGAGTTAAGGGGATTAAGGTTATTTAGCCTTTGTGGACAGCTACTGGTTGCTCTTTGGCTGTTGCTCCTTGGGACAGAGGCAGGCTGCAGAAGGAGCATGGTGCCTGCACTCTTGGATCTGGATCTGTCCCTGGAAGACAAAGACTTTCATGCAGCTGTGAGTAGCTTTTTGGAAGGCTCTTCTTCAAAACCTCTTGCTGCAGGCAGCTTGTAATCAGCCTGCTCTGCTGTCCTCCTGCACTCTCACACGTCCCCCATGGGAAGCCTGCCCCAGCTGCTGTGCTGTCTGTGAACATTTGTGGTGTGTGCAGTAAAATATGTAGTAAACTAGACTTTAAAATTAAACTGCTTCTTAGATATTAGTTTTACTATTATGCAAAGTAAGAGAGCAAATGTGAATTATTTACAAATGCTATCATGGAATCCAGGGGAAGAACGACTTTATGAGGCATACAGGCTAAATGCCTAGTTTTTTTTCTTCCCTCCTCTCCTATGCTGTAAGTGCACCTTGAAATGCCATTACCTGCTGTAGCTGAGAACAAGATAATTTGTAATGTGTAACAGCTAATTTTTCATTGTGGTTCCACTGGGGCATAATGCAAAACAATCCGGTATAGCTACACTGGTAGTGCAATAACCTGCATTCAGAGCAGGGACCAGGTGTGCCGCTGTATCCTGTCACCTTTGACCAATAATGAAGCTCTGCGAAATTACTGTAGACTTCTCAATATATTTGATATATTCTAATTTTTTCAAAGTATTGAAGCCTATGCAGGGGGAAAAAATTGAGTTCGGGTCATTATTAGAAAATAAATAAAAATTCAAATTATGGTTAGCTGAGGTATTCCCCAAATCTAGAAGCCTTAATTATGTTAAGAAGCTAATTTGGTGAACTTTCTATTTGGATAGAAAGAGAAATGTTCTCAGAGCCTGCTTAGGCAATTTTCTGAATAGTTTGGGTTTTTTTCTAAATGGTAGAGCACATGAAGGATCTGGGAAATGCCAGGCTGGCATCACCCTGTGATGTAGTGGCTTTGGGAATAGCCCAGCTTAGAACCATTTTCAGTAGGACAGTGAGCTGCTGTATATCAGAAGTGTCAGTGCACAGCTGCAGAATTAACCTGTCCCATAAATTCTGTTATGCTGTCTGGAAGCTCAGCTTCTGCAAAAGAAAAAAAGCTTAAAAGTTTAAAAAAGTTTTGGTTTTAAATTTTTTGAGAATTAGGTCTTAACCTCTCTCATTTATTGCATTCCAGTTGTCTTTCCAGATCACCTAATTACGAGGCAGCATGTCCCATGTCCCGCCAGAGCACTGGGTCAATGTGTTGATGTTCCTTAAAATAAGGGCAATTTTTGTATTTCTTTTGTTTTACCCAGCCTCTAATTTTCCTGTAACTTGCAAAAACGTGATGTCTTCCAGTACATTGTTCTGTTGTCAAATAAAGCTGAAACAGACCAGAGAACTTGGGAGTTCCTTGGAGAAGATCCGATAGGGTTGTGCAAGCCTGCTTTTGCATATCCTGTGACTAAAAACCCACCCAATCCTCAAGAAAAAGAGCACCTTAATTTTGCTACAGAGCCAGTATTCAAATGTCCCCATGTGCTTGATCTGTGTGTCTGGATTCAGCAATCGAAGCATTACTGTACATATATCATTAATACACTGGTCTTCTGCAGTGGATTTTTCATCTCAGCGGAGCAAATTTTGCTGTATTATATTGAGTTTCTGCAGAATCCCTGAGAAGTGACTGAAATTTTAAATCTTGAATTGCATCGTAATTCCTTCCTTATGAGACAGTCAGAAAACCCATTCTGCAAAGCTAGATTCTATCTCCTTGCTGTAGATAACAGGAAAAAATAATTTTTACTGTAATCACAATCCTCTTACAAGTCTGCCTGAATTAGGAATTCTGATAATCCTAAGAAGTATGCTCTCTCAACCCCTGTATTTACAAATTGTTTACTTATTCAAGCCTTGTGTACCTGAGTCAAAACCAACTCATCTGTTGTCAGAGAGAAGGATTAGGGACTTGGAAATCTCCTTTTAATATCAATTCTGATATTCTGATTATTATTTTCCTGGCTTTAATCATGATCGAATTCTTTCTGTTACCATTTGAGATGAGAAAGAAACTGAAAGCTCTTAAAAATAGTAGAAATAAAGGTAAATTCTCACTATAAAATTTAAAATCATGTAAGTTAGTGTGCCTCCAGTGAGAATCTCTCATTAATATTAATCTCCGGACTCTAATGAGAACACTAGGCTACTGTGTAATGCTGAAAGGGCACAGGTGTGACAGCCTCAGAGAAAGTGGAAGCCCTAAATCCCACAGGCTATTAAACTATAAAACGCACTACCTAATTATTAGGCAATTTCTTGCCAGGTTATTGAAAAGGATGAGGTTTTTAGTCTTTATGTGTGAAAACTAAATACCCACAGAAGACAATTTATCATATATGGAACCAACCTATCTTTGAATCTCCCCGTAAGAGAAAAATATGATGGAGAGGAGTCTGTGACCCCACTGCTTTATCAATATGCTAATTTATAATCTATGCAGAGGAATTCCATGGAAAGTCATCCTTTCTTCTTTCCTCCATGGATTTGTGATCTCCTGGGCTGCTATGTTTGTGTCACAGCAGTGCTGGGTTGGCAGCATTGAAACTCTACTGAGTCTCAGACCATTAAAGTGAAATGCCTCAATTGCAAGCACTTTGGTAGAGGGCACCCATGCCAAGGAAATTACAGGAGAAAGCGGATGCGTATATTTGGGGGGGAAACCCCAACTTTATATTTGCAGTTTTTAGCAACTGTTTTAGTTAAGATTTTCTTTTCCAAGCAGCTTTTTGGGGGTTTTCTGTCTTTCCAGAACTGTGTCTCAAGGTGTTAAGAAAATTAAAGGTTTGAAGCTTTGGTGTGTTCTCCGCAGCTCAAGCATCCGTCAGTTGGTCTGTGATGGATGGTCAGTTAATAGTGTGGTTTAGTCTCAGGAAGGAAATCTCGGTTCACACTTTTCCTGCTGTGCTCAGGTTTGAAGGGATGAAAGAGAAAACAGAATCTACAGTTGCTTTCCTGGGCAATGTCAGCGACAGCAGCCTGGGTGCATGCAGGGAGCATATTTTATCTGTTTGTGCTCATAGATTTTGCAGTGATGGATTCCATATAAATAAATAAAGACTCCAGAGATTAAGTGAGGTGCCATAGGAAGGTGGTCATAATTTGTCTTTAGAGAAACCTTGTACTAGAAACAACCATAAACTGTACACTAATATGTGGTCCACTCCTCACTGAAATTAGCTAAAAATGAAGGAAGGAAAACAAGTTTTTAAGGTGTAAAAGTCTTTTCATTATTCTTCCTGCTAGTGTTGCTGTTGTTTTAATTGGTAATTCTTAATGAGTCCTCTGTTGGTGAACAAAACTGAGGTTGGACTGTGCAATGTATGTTAAAGCCACAAGTAAAATATGATTCTGTTTTCTTGAACAGAGAATTATTTACATGGTGAACTGTACAGATGGCTTGTAAAGGAAAATTACTCTTTCTTCTTGAAAACCCACTTGATAAATCACAGGCTTCACTTTCTGTTTTCTTCCTTCTTAATGCCTAGAAAATCCACAAGTTATGGAAATGTACAGTACTCCAATCACAGTAAATACCTGGAAAAACATAAGTACTCTTAACAGATTACCTTAATATGCAATTTTTTTTGTATTCCTAATATTTGTTAAAAAACTCATGAAGTCCTAACCAATAGTTTTTAATTGGAAATGAGAAGTGTTCTCTGTTAGAAGCAAGCAATGAGTGTTGCATCCACTGTAATTGAAAGAACCAATCTTTTTGAGTGGTTCTCTAAATGCAGCATATCAATCTATAGTTTATTACTTTTTATCTGTAATAGGCAAAGAGAACATACAAAAAAGACAATACATAGGGTTTTTTCTACTTAAGACAGGGCTCAAGTTTGATTTGCAAGGGTTGAATGTCATGACTTTCAGTTGGGACAAAGATAGAGATCCAGATTCCTTACTGTTAATGATCACAGGGAGTCTTGTGGACTGCCTTGGAATCTGGAGGTATTGCTGTTGAGGATATACTGCACTGACAGCTGTGTTACTGTGATGTTGACCTTGGCAGGACACCAGGTGCCCACCAAAGTGGCTCTGTCACTCGTCCCCTGAACAGGGGAGGGAAATATAACAGAAGACTTGTGGATTGAGATAAGGGCAGAGAGAGATCACTCACTGACTACTTCAACTGGCAAATCAGACTCCACTTTTGGAAATTAGTTTATTACCAGAGAAGAGTAATAGGAAATAAAAATTTTAAGAACATCTTACTCTCACCCCTCCCTTCTTCTCAGGCTTAACTCCACTCCTGATTTTCTCTGCCTATTCCCCACCTTGCAATGGTGCAGGGGAATGGGGATTGCAGTCAGGTCATCACACTGTCTCTGCCATTCCTTCCTCTTCCCACTCTTCCTCTGCTCCAGCATGGGGGCTCTCCCACAGGAGACAGTTCTCCATGAACCTCTCCAACATGAGTCCTTCCCACAGGGTACAGTTCTCCATGAAGTGCTCCAGCATGGGCTCTTCCATGGGGTCACAGCCTTCTTCTGGCATCCACCTGTTCTGGCGTGGGGTCCTTCATGGACTGCAGGAGGACAGCCTGCCTTACCATGGTCTTCACAACAGGATGCAGGGAAATCTCTACTCTGGTGCCTGGAGCACCACCTCCCCTCTTTCTTCACTGACCTTGGTGCCTGCAGGGCTGTTCCTCTCACATTCTTACTCTTCTGTCTGGCTGCAGTTGTGCAGTACCCCTTGCCCTGTTTTTTAAACTCTGTTATCCTAGAGGCCCTACCATCATTGCTGATGGGCTCAGCCATGGCCAATGGCAGATGTCTTGCAGCTGGCTGCCATTGGTTCTGTGGGACATAGGGGAAGCTCCTACCAGCTTCTCAGAGAAGCTGCGCTTTTAGCCCCCCTGCTATCAAAAACTGGTCACTCAAACCCAACGCAGTTACAAAATCCTGCTGTGATTCTCTATGAGAATGCAGTATTTTTGAATACCTGTCCTGAAAAATTCGTTGTGGCTCAGGCCTTGTGCTAGGATAGCCAAAACTTAAACATGCATTTGAAACATGACAGTTGTGACACTGTTGTGTTTCTGCCCTCTAGCTTCAGGGATTTCAGGGAAAAAATGATGATCTCTTGGTCTGTTTGATGGAGCTCAGTGGTGCCAAGACTCTGCCTTACTTACATGAAGAGAACTGTAGGGTAAGGTCTTAAAATTGTTTTTCTGAGATGTGGAGAGCAACAGAAGTAAAATATAGTGGATTGTTAGTTCATCAGGATTGCTTTTTTTATGTATGCTGGATATCTATATTCTCAAAGAGACTTTTTTCTTAGTATGTCAGCTCTATCTTTATTTTGTTGTAGTTGTTTGGCTGTTTTTGTCCAGATTTGTAAGGAAGACAAAGATTTTCAATCTCTGTTTGTTGCTGCCTCCTTATCCATCAATGCTTTAAACCCATCAGTGACTTCGGCTGGAAGATGAAGGTCTCAGTTATATTTCCATGAGCTTCCTCAACAACGATGTCTTGGTTGGGGAGTGCCCAAGGGAGGAAAGGCTGGGGCGTGGACTGCCTATAACAGCAGAGATGTCAGTAAATCCCTGTGAGCAAAACCTCAGAAATCAGGCTTTGTACCGTCAACTGACTAGAGAGTGCCTTGGACTTTTCAGCCTCTGAGATTTGTGACAAGCCTCATGGATGGGTCGTCTCCTCCTTGTTCAGTCCAGACAGCCTGTGTAGGAGGAATAGCTTCATTCACGCGATTCTTCCTCATGAAATAAGGATCTGCAGTAGAAAACCCAGTGATTTAACAGCATCAGATCTCTATTTCATTATGTGGTGAATCTTTATTGATGATGTGATGGTTTTTATATCATGATATGAAGCCACCATTGATTTAATTGGTAGTCTTGTCCTTTGCTATCTGGTAATGGCAGTAAATTGTTGCAGGGCTAGACATGGTAGATCATGTGGTATCCGTTCCCTGCCTCACCCATCCTTGCTTGTCCCTTGTTCAGAGAGGCTCCATGACTTTGGTTATCCTTCTGAAAACAGCAAATGTTCTACACCTTGCAGTCCCAAGCTTTCATTGACACTGAAGTCCAACAAAGTTTTGGTATCTAAAGGTACATGCTCTAAAAGAAAAACCTGCACCAAATCTGATTATTTCTTCTTGAAATTTGTTTATTTTTTCTTCAGTAAATATTTAATCTTAATAACTTTGTAAACAGCTTGCTGTTTGCATTTGGGGGATAAAAAGAAGAAAGAATCCTCAAGGGAACAATATCAGATTACTTGTTAAGGAAAAAAGCTTTAATGCTTGTTAATTGCATGATTTAGAGTCTTTTGTTATTAGCATAATGGTTTAGAGACAAATCTTTCCCTTAAAGTAGTGCAGGAAAAAATATAATTTTTTTAAATAATACCTTAAAAAACAAATAAAAGCCCACCTCACTTTTATTGAGGATGAGGCAGTGCCACATCAAAAGAAGGTGTATGATGAGACTGTGTATAATGTAATGTTAAAATTTTTAAATTAAAAAAAAAAAAAAAAAGCTGTGTCTTTACTTACACTAGGGTACACCTGACTAGAGAGTGTATGAACAGTGAGGCAAGAAGTTAATAAAATGTCAGAAGTCTATACCTCACATTGTAGGTCAAGATGCTGCGTGTGCACACCTGTGCCACAGTGAGCTTTGTGTTTTTGTGAAGGGCCAGGAGCTGGATGGTCATTGGGGCAGTGCTGTGTCTGAGCAGGGAAGGCCATGTCAGGGAGCTGAACAGCTCACACATGGCCCTGCATCTTTGTCCAGAGCCAGGCTGGCACTGCTCACACAGAAATCTCTACTACTCGTTTTAGTATAGGCGACTGAAGGAAGAGGTGGAGAGAGCAAGTTTGCAGATGATACAAAACTGGGAGGAGTGGCCGATATATCAGAAGGCTGTGCTGCCATTCGAAGGGACCTTTACAGGGTGGAGCAATGGGCTAATAGGCATTGCATGAAGTTCAGCAAAGGCAAATGCACAGTCCTGTCCTTGGAGATCAACAACCTTAATCACCAATATATGCTGGGGAATGATGACTGGAAAGCAGTTCTTCAGAAATGGGCTTTGAGATCTTGATGCACAGCAAACTGACCATGGGCCACCAATGCACCCACATGGCAAAGGAGGCCGACAGCATCCTGGTCTTCATTATGTAGTGCTGCTGGCTGGTTGCAGGAGGAAATCCTTCCTCCCTCTGTAGCACTGGTGAGGCCACATCTGTGGTACTTTGTACAGATCTGGGCTCCCCTGTCAGTGGAGGATATGGACTTACTGGTTTGGACTTGGTGTAGGGCTGGGAAGATAATTAAGGGATTTAGGCATTGGTCAGAGAAGGAGAGGCTGACCGAACTGATATTGTTGAGCCTGGAGATGAGAAGGCTTAGGGGCAATCTTGTCACTGTGTTTAAATGCCTAATCAGAGAGAATGAAGAAGGCAGAGCCGTACTCTCCTCGGCAGTCATGATACAAGAGGCAATGGGCACAAATAAGAAACCCATGCAATTCCATCTGAATGAGGTAAAAAACTTTTTCTCACTTTGGGTGATCATATACTGGAAGAGACTGCCTGTAGATGTTGTAAAGTCTCCATCTATGGAGATGTTCGAAACCTGATGAGATGTGGTCCTGGGCAACCTGTCATAGGCAGCTCTCTCTGAGGAAGAGGAGATGGACTAGAAGCTGTCTAGCAGACCTTAGTGAATTACACTGAAACTCACTGTGTGTGGAAGATGTTGAAATGTCCATATTGTGTAGTATAGGTAATTGTTTAGGAGGTAAACCGTTGGGTTTCAGCACTTTTTCAGGCTTCTGAGATCAAGGGGCTTGAATGAAGTTAGGCTCTGAGAAAGGTTGATTGCTACAAACTTCTGCATGTGGCATGCTTAACTGAATTCATACCAGAGTCCTCCCAGTGGTGGAGCATATTGCAATATAGAGCATATTGCAGGCGTGATACAATTTTATCTAGGCTGATTGGGTTTCATAAGAACAGGAGGGCCTGGTTTTCCAGTGGTTGTGCAGATTAGTGTGAGCTTGGTCTTCTAAATAATGTCAGACAGCTGAAAAAAAGAAATATATGCACAGCAAATGGTCAGAGAGTACATCTTAGTTGCCTTTTTGGTTTTTTAACCCATACTTATAGATTCCCCAAACAAGTATTGAGGAAGTTTGAGCTGAGGCCTGAATTAACTCAAACTTTCCTTCAAATGCAGATGATATGCTTCATTCTTAAAGAGCTATATAAGTAGTGGTTTCAGAGAAATTAGTAGTTTTGTACTTACAAGCTTGTTTTGTCCTTTTTCCAAGATGGTTGGTGGTATTTTAATACTAATTTGGACTGGGCCAGGTTTAAATCACAACAAATACATTCTCTACTTGCCCAGATGAGTTCATTTCAGCTTTGGTTTTGTGGGGTTTTTTGTTTGTTTGTTCAGTTGGGGTTTTTTCCTTCTGATGAATACCAGCAGAACAACATTCTATAACAGAAGCTTATATCAACCTCAGTTTTTGTCCTTTTTGTCCTTTAGTCATCTTAATGTTATCTTCTGCAGTTGTTTTAATGAAAACATAGCATCTCCTGACTTAAAAAACATCCTCCAAGGGAAAGACTTGGTGCAGAATGCTCTTTCTGTAGATTTATATCACTATGCATACTTCTGAACAAATATTTACTTTACAATGAGGTTCATTTTGAGAGCTGCTAAACACATTGTTTTTTAGTCTATGTACAACATTCAGAGATGGAGAGAAGTTCATATGGAGAGAAATATATTTTCTAAGTGCTAAAATGCATATCAGCATATACAAACCAATAACCAGCACAGTATGATTGGAAGAAATGACTTCCCCTATACAGTGCATGTTCTTTAAAGAGAGCAACCACTGCTTTGTAGCTCATTGTAATTCACACTGCATCCAGCACTACTGGAAAACTAATGAAAATGCTGGGAGTATAAGGCTTTATTTTACTGTTGAGAATTCTCAGTGGTTACAATATTATGTTGTGCCTAATTCTCCTGGTACCACATTTTTTTTAACAGTGATTTTTATTTTCAACCTAGTGATCCATTTCATGCATTAACCCTCTAAGTACTGGATGTACCATGTAGCACAAAGGAGCTTTCAAAGCAAAATGCTTTTACTAGATTAATTATAAATAGGAAAAGTCTGCTCAATCAATCTTACAAGCACAGGCTCACTGGCATAGAAATCTGGGAAGCAGAGCTCTTTAAGTACACCTTCAAGAAGATCAAAGTGCAGAAATAAAAGGAGGTGGTGCTGGTTTAATTTTTTCATCCGAGACTGTGTGATATGAAGTGATGCAACTGTTGCCATAGTAAAGTTATATTGAATTGACTAAAAGCCAGTCAACACTGCTGTGCAATATCCTTCCCCCAAACAAAGCAGAAGGATAAACCCTTCTTGATTGATTTTTGTTTCCCCTCCTGTAATAAGGAATTATAGGAGCTGATTTTAGAACTCTCTTTTAAAAAAAATATAATTGCCAGCAGTGAAAAGTCACTGAATATTTTTGCATTTGGGGTATATTGTGTTTTGGATATAATTCATGTTTTTGCTCAAAATCATCATTCATGAAGCACCTTCAGTTGTCAACTGAGATAAGAGTCATCTCTTCAGTTAACTGGGGGAGTATTAAAACATGAAAGATACTATCACTAGAGTATTTTAAATGGTATCTTTATACATCTGTTTAAGTTTTGATGGAATTTACTTTCATCCTTGCCTTGTTACTCCAGCATAATTTATAATGCATCTGAAGAATTCCCTTTTGTCCCTCTCTACTTCATCCAGTGTACAGATACTTGCAGGGACTGAGAGACCAGGAAACATCACATATCACGGTCTCTGTTCCTCAATGTCTAATTTTACGAGATATCTAGGAGGCTGTGGCAATGAAATAATAGAAAAAAATAACTTCTGGTTGTGTTAGTGTTCATATTTGCATGGTTTAGGAGTTCTTTTCAGATGATATGGTGGTGGGGTCAGTATCTGAAGTGTTGCTACTGTTAAAGCCATTAAAACATCAAATAAACCTGAATTCCTGTGACCAGAGCAGTCAGACACAGAGTACAGAGGTCCACCAATGTTAAGAACTCCTTCTAACAGTGCCTTCCTGCTGCAGAAGAGGTGAAGTATGACAACTTTATTCAGAGGCCTTCTTTTACTTCAAAGGTTCTTAATTTCTTCTTGTTGCAGCACTTGAAAACCTTAAGGAACGTCTTAGGGGCTGGATGCTGCAGTTGAGCCTAAACTTCCATTGTCACTTGGGATAGTTTTGAGTGTCACACCTGGCCTCCAGTTGCTGGTTTCTGTCAGGTCCTGTGCCTGTGTCCCATCTGCCAGTCTCCAAGGTTGTTTAAGATGCTTGATGAAACTTGCATGGCTCTCAATTTAGTTACATAATCTTGCTTCAGGCAACTAATACCCTGTGTCTAATGCGACTTGCTCTTTCAACTTTTCCAGAGAGGGAGGTGTACTTTAAAGGGAGGGGCTTTATTTTATTTGAAGGGGCTTCATGTGCTTATTTCGTGCTGTTGCTTTAGTGGGGGAAGGCAGATCAGGTGTTTCTTAACCAGTGAAGGCAGGGATGCTGATGTTGCTCATAAACTTGTCAAAGAACTATCTGCCTCATAACTGTATAGCACAGACAGGCTTCTCCATCAGTGCTGAACACTTGGCCATGTCAGGAGAATTGATCATAGGCATTATTTTGGAGAAAGGTGGTGCCTTCTCTGTCTACAACCCATGTCCTTTTTTGTTCCAAATACCCAGGCTGAAAAAAAAAGACCAACTTTTTTTAAATGAGCACTCCAGCAGGCTGCTTTCCAACTTACTATGTGTCTGAGGAATCACAGGTATTCTCTGTTTTCACAGTGAAGTTATGCAGGTGTTAAAACTTGCCTAGTTTCATGATAGAACTAAGTATCTTAAATCAGCAACAACAAGGTGAAATCCCTGTCTGCTACTGGCCTTGAGATCTTGAATTTGATTGGATACTTTAAAGGGAGTAGGTTTTAAAAACAGCTGTCTGGTGTTAGAAGCTTAGAATCCACCTAAAATATAAGAAACAAGAAATAAAAGAAATGGTCAACCTGAGTGTGTTTCCATTTCAGTTAAATTTATTTGAATTGATTATCTAGTAAATAACTTTTTCTTATTTTTTCACTACCTCTTTATTATAGAAATCAAAGCTGTGGTTACTCAGATGTCCCTTCTCTCCACGAGCTGATGTTTTTCTGCATTCTCTGAAAGCATGTCAGTGCTGCAGTGTTTTGAACAGAAGTGTCAATTCTCCTTGTGTCTTCCTCCCTCATATAAAAGTAAGGCTTTTGGTAGGTAACAGGGAAGCCTTGTCCAGGTAAAGTGTACATTCTCGGTAGTATACATTGAATAAAACTTGAATACTTTATGTAATGGTTAAATGTGAGCAATAAAATATGCATAGGATATGCTGCCAGTTTTCTAGATACTCCAGATGATTACCTGAAATTAATATTTTTTTTTGTACAGCATAGCAATCTCATAAGTTTATACATTTCATGTTTCATATTTACTGACCACAATTTTCAATTTTATACATTTTCCCCCTCCCACTTTTTTTCTGTTTATGGAAGCCTTGCTTTTAATGAGCAGGTACGAGTCTTCTAAAACTAGTGGATTTCTCTGGATACTGTATTTTTGTACCTTTTAAAGATGGTATATGGGCTCCAGCATTGCAATTTCTACAAATCAGAGAACAGATTGAGATGACTGGTAAGGGAGTAATATGGTGCTCTTTCATTTCTTCATCCTGCTGCCCTGTTATCCACTAAAGAGCTTTCTTATTTACAGCACTGGCCTGATATATTTATACTGGTGAGTTAGGTACTACAAAAACAGTTGTTGAAGAGGCATCTGTAAGCTAAATTGCACTGACTTATCACTATTGATTAGCAAGTGCTTATCATGATGTCTATTGACTACTTTTGTGGGCTGGCATTTTTAAGGGATTATTTTATTTTATGGCATCCTCTGGCTATTACCATTAAGACAAAGCCTCCTGTATTTCGACTAAACTCATCCATTATTTTTCATTGTGTTTTCCATTACAGCCATTACCTTAGATCATGTAGATGTAGTAGAAAAAGTATTTATAGGAGGCATTTGAATTTCTATAAAAAGGAAACCCTTCCAGATTCTGCCCTTTGAGAAAGAGATTGCTGCTCTTCTAATGAGGAAAAAAGGGAAGAAAAAAAAAAAACATGTCACAAACAAACCATATGTGTTACAGAAATAGCATCATATCTATGCAAAATTTGCACCCTTAATTTGCATAATAAAAATGTAATCCAAGTAATACCATTAACATCAATATTATGTTGGGCTGACTGGCACAGAACTACATACAGAAGTTTGGCCTGCATGTAAGTGGTGATGGTGGTGATGTGAAATATGTATGTTATTGACTGGCTTTATTTGTCTTCACAGTTCAGATTATATTTTAAAGATCATTCAGGGTCTCTCTGTAAAGTTCTTACTTCCCCCACCCCACCTCCAGAATTTTCTTGGCTCTTTTTCTTGGTATTTTGCTAACATTTACCAAGAGGGATTACATGGTGTTGCCTTCTTACTGCATTCAATCCTCATGTTCTAGCCTTGTGTTCGGAGAAAAAACACAAATACTAAAAAAAAATAAAAATTAGATATCTCTTTTCTGTGGTTATTGATGAGGGCTGTATTTTGAGTGATAAAAATACAGGGCAGATGCAAAGTTTTGCTTCACCAGAGAACAGCAGGAACAAATCTCTTGAGGCTTGCCCCTGTGTGTAGCTGTTGCAGAGAAAGCAGACCTTGCTAAACTCTGTGCACAGGTCAGAACTTTCTCCAAGCCTAAGAATTATTAATGGGAATCCGTTTTGCCCTTTAGAGATAGCCAAAGCAGGAGTGGGCTGACTGGCCATTAAATGAACATGGCCTTAAATGTAGACAGGCATTTAAAGCCTTCTGCTATATAACTTAGAATTTCTACTTACAGGATCACATTTTCATGGAACATTTTCCATATAAAAAGATACATGTGGCATAAAACCTCCACTGAGTGAAAGGCAATGTAGTTACTGATCATTGAATGAAGTATTTAAAAGACAGCTTTTGCCAGGAAAGATGGAAAATTAAATGCGTTTTGTCTATTTTATAAAATGTTGTTGTGTCATTAATTCAAAACATTTATGTGATGGATGATCCTACATATGTAATAGAGGAAAAACCTGCAAAAACTTACTGTAAAGTCCCTTAAACTCTCCATATGGGGAAGTGATACAATAGTAGCTTTCTCAGACCAAAGAGTTTAGAAGTATATGCTATCTGTGTCTTAAGACCATTGACAATCAGTACAGATATAGAACGCAGTTCTACAATTTTCTCCTTGATTTTATTGATGCTGGGATTTGTCAGAAAAAGATTTTCCATTCAAATCTCAGGACAGTGCACAAAGGCTTCTTACCATCAAGGGAGGTGAAATGGAGGCAGCAAAATGTTGGTAGGCAAGCAGTTTTCCCCCTTGTCTGTCAGGTTTCATTGTCCTGTGACTATTTTAGATGTTTCAGGCTTCAAGGCAATAGTAATTGTACTGACATTTATCTGAATGAAATGAGATTTTTTTTCTTATTATTTAATTTCTATTCTATTATTATTTTCCTCTTGCCCCTCTTTTTTTTTCTGTTTTTCTTTTTTCTTCGGTGCTAGTAGTGTAACTACTCTTGCAATATACTTTAGAGATTACAAAATGAAGTCTTGGAAGATTTCTGAGGTTTGAAAAACACTGAAATGTCCAGTAGACCATAGCTGCTTATAAAAAATTGTGTATAAAACATGATTATAGCTTATTATTAACTCTCCAACATTCTCCAAGAGGACTTTAATGACTGAGTGCCATTAGTCATTTAGACTACGTGGTAAAATAGTTTTGCTGTTGTTGGAGAATCCCAAAAAGTGAGGACTGAAGCTACTTCCAGACTTACAGTGTGTGTCTGTACATTGAAGTAGAAGATAATTCGCTTACATAGATCCTTGTCTTGAGGGAGAGAACAGGTGCTGTGGGACAGATGTTTTGGGTTTTCTCTAGGGGTAGGTAGATGTATGTGAAATGGGATAAGCTGCTGGTGAAGTCACGGAGTGCTTGGCTCTGGTGAATGAGAGAAGCTGAAGCAGCATAACAAGAAGAGAGAAAGAAAGCACTTTGCATTGATTTCATGTTTATAAAACTGAAATATTTCCAAAACTATAGTAAAGTAGAGATAAAATAATATGTGATTTAACTTGAGAAAATTTTATTTTTTTCTTCAACACCAAATTAATTTTGACTATTTTTCTATTTATAATTATTAGTGGCATGAGTATTACTAGTTAATGACATTCTCAATGCTTTTGTACAGCCTAAATATTCAATTGTAATACTAAATCAAGTGATTGTGTTATCTTGCTATTCTGTGCTATTAGTGAGAATCTACTGTCAGTGGTGCTATGAATGAATATGGGGAACACTCAAGTGAATGAAGTAAAATATATTTTGCCACAAATGTTGCTGTGAAATAAAATATTTAGACTTAAGAAAAAATACTTGAGGTGTTATTTTAAGTTAGCTAATAATGCTTAGCAACAGCACAATGCCTTTGAAGACATGCTGTAGGAGAAAATTGTTTTAATGATAATTTTCTGTCAGCTGTAGTAGCAGTTTTCTTTAAAGGAAAACTGTCATGGCAATTTATATACATATATATTTAAATATAGTGAGTCTCTCTGAAAGAAATGTGAAGGTCAACAAGATAGGATAGGTTAACATAAGAAAAACAGTGCTAGTGAATAATAACATGCGTCATGCCATTAATGATAATTTCTTCCTTTCAGCTCAGGAAAATACAGGGGAGGTCACCAGAGAGAAAACAGAACAAACGAATGAACAAAAAAACATATATATTGGGCCGTCTTTTCTCCCTTCTCCTCAGGCATCCTACATCTGAAATCCTTTCTCTTGCTAGGAAACTAATTATACAGAGATTTCCAACCAGTTCTCTTTCAAGTATTAAAAGAGCAGAGAATCTTTTTCAGTCCAGGTAGTAATTAGCAGTCACCTAGTTGCAAGGCCAGTGCATTCTTCTCAGAGAGCCCTCCTGTACTGATTTGAATGAGAGCAGTAGAAGAGTTCACATTAATTCCTGATGAAAGTTTTTTAGTTCTTTGTCACGTGCCTGATTTCCCCCACAGTACATTGCTTTTTAATCATGCCCCCTCTTTCTGTGCTACCTACTACTTATTTTGCTATCTGCTGCATAAATTCATTCATAGAGCTCATGGTTCTGTGAGATATGTACTCTTGCCTCCCTTTGTGGGCTGAAGGACACCACCATTAATACCTCCACTCAGGTCTGGGGTCTGTGTTGGGTGAAGTAGCCATGAGCTAAGAGAAACTGTCAGTCTGTCCTCTGTGAAGAATCAAATGTGCTTTTTGTAGTTCATGTGACAGTAAATAGATAAGCTGCTGTAATAAACCAGTTTTAGCGTGTAGCCAAATCACCACAGTCTAGAAGGCTGTTTTTTGTTCTTAGTGCTTTTAGAAAGCCAGACGTTAATTAACTCCCCTCCTCCTGGATACAGCAAATCTCTGCAGCGCCTTCCAAATATATCTTTAATTATTATATTCTCTGAAATCAGAATTGTGTGTGTTTATCAACTCAGCTCTTTGGTAACGGTATCTATTTTAATTAGTTTCTTGAAATGAAATTTTAAAACTTAGTACTGGAGTGTATTGTTATGGTTTGCCTTGTTAATCAGAAATGACTGACAGGTTCCGATGTGTTCCCTTACCTTTCTTATTCCTTTCTTCTTTACTCATGGATTGTAATTGGTTAGTAGGACGCACATGATGGGAAGGATCTTTATAGATCTCCAGGGCTAGTGATGCATCCACGTATGAACATGCAATTTCATATGTCTGAAATTAGTGTCAGGATTTCCTCAAAATTCTGTAGTAGACGTTCTGGAAGCATGACCATTCTCTAAATTTGTAGAAAAGAAGTGGAACAAAGGAAAGAGAATCATATGTGGAAAAAACCCCAAAACCTGAAATAAAATTATGAAATCAGGGAAATTATTTATTTGATGTGATTCAAATAATAGCAGGATTTGTTCTTACAGTTTGCCTGAACTCTGTTTTATTCTACTGGTATATACTGTAAGGAGATGGCACTTGGTGGAATTGACTACTAGAGTATGCAAAAAAGTCCTGGTAAAATGAGCAGTCACTCAGAAATTTGTGGCTCAGCACCCAGTCTTTTCTGAGTCTGCTCATGGAACATCACACACTGCATTTTTCACTCTTGAGAGAAGTCTGTACTATGCTTAAGAAAGTCAGTGTCATTAAAGAAGTGCTTGCAACAGTTTCTAAATTTTATTTTCAGACAAGGCTGCTTCATGTATTTAATTATTAACTTATTTAATTATTTATGGATTTGGAACAAAATGTTTGTGTCTCTCTAAATGATTCTTCAGGAAATGAAATACTTCTCTGTGCAGGCCTTAAAGCATGGACTGCTTAATGGCAATGCTTTGTGTTGAAAGCCTGACTAATTTAGATGGTTGCCTTGTTTTATCCTTATTATCACTGTTTTGTTTCATCCTGTATGAACCAATAAGTTATAACTCTCAATGTACATTTTTCAGGGTCTCTGGTGGTTTGTTTCAAGAGTTTTGAAAAATTGATAAAAACTTTGGAGGGCTTTAGGAGGAGAGAAGACAGCAGGTGATTTAGACCAGTGCCAGGCTTTGCTGGGTGCTGTATAACTTTGTATACGTAGGTAAATTCTTTTATGTGTATTGTTATGTCCATGGTGGATGTAGATGTAAATTTGTTGATTTATTTTGATCTCAGTCGTGCCCTGGTCTGTTCTCTAGGTGGGACCACATTGCACCCTTACAACAGCAGTAAGTGTCAGGGTGCAGAATCAATGTGTGCCAGCAGCAGGAGACGGCCACAATGCAGAGGTAGTTTTGTAGTAGCTTGTGTGAAAGGCTGCCTATTTCTTGTCCCAGTTTCAGTGGATGAATAACAGATAGTTAGCAGAGGATTTATTAGTCACTGACCATTCTGCTGTCAACCTAGAGGACATGGAAAGTGACCCATTTTCCACTTCTGTAGGTGACATTTCAGGAGTGGTGCTTATATTTTACTCATTTTTATAGATAAATACATGAAAGAGCTTAAAATATGGTTACCCTGCTCCTTCTATGAGTAGTATGCTTGTCTTAAAATACATAAATGCATAAACCACTGTTATTCTCTAAGTTAGTTTGATTATCTCTTTTTCTTCTTTGGGGCTTTAAAATGTGCAGATTTAAATGTTCATAGATAAAGAAATACATTCTTGCAGTGATTGAAGTTTTTTTTTAGTAGTGTGGAAAATTTTCTCTGCCATCTATAAAAATTGGTATAGTTTATATTCTGTATTGTCTTCTGGTTTTAGTATTGTCAGTGGCTGTGTGGGCTTTGGGGATCAGCTTTACGCCACTACAATTGTTGGCAGGTATTCAAGCCCTAAAATAATTGCCCATCTGTGTAACTTTCAGTGAAAAATTAACCATTCAGAAAGAGTAGCTGTGACATAATTTGAAGTCTGATTTGACAACATGTAAGATAACAGAGGAAAGTGAGAGGTAGCATAATACACAGTCTATCAAGTAAGGTTGTTCATGCATCTCTGAATTAACGATACACAGAAATGGCAACTTCAAGAATCAAGAGCCAAAAAATCCAAGCAGAATTTAAAGAAAACTCTGAACATAAAGGAAAATGTAATCAAATGTTTCCTACCAGGAAAGCTGTGCAGCTGTGTGTCTGACTGCTACCTATTGGCTCTACTCCACTCAGGGTGAACTGAAAAAAGATAAGTTGCCTCTGGTGGGGCGGTCAGTGGTGTGTGCAGCATCCTCTTGTGCCT
Source organism: Grallaria varia (assembly GCA_013396735.1). Lineage (NCBI taxonomy): Eukaryota > Metazoa > Chordata > Aves > Passeriformes > Formicariidae > Grallaria > Grallaria varia. The sequence continues at coordinate 263,227 of VWZG01002884.1, read as the reverse complement.
GAACTATACAGACTGGACAGGAATTTCTGCCTTTCAGATGCAAAATTCTTTTTTTGTTAATGATTCATCTCCTCCACCCCTCATGTTATAATCCAATATTTCTTCAGGGTCTTCAGGTAGAAGCCATCACTGGGGAAATTGGCATGGTTAAAGACAGAGCAGTAGGGTTGGATGTGACTGGCTGTGTGTCCCTCTATTGAGCAGAGCAGGGCTTTATGATCTGGCCTTTGAAGCCTGTTTCCCAGTTCTGCGTTATACAGTACTTTGAGGCAGTTGAAAGACCTTTGGCTGCACCAGAAACCAAAACCAATAACTGAAATTGGTAATTCTTGTTATTCTTCTTTCTGCTGTGTTTAAAAAATGTATCTTCCCAATCGACTCTGCTGATGTCATGGGTTAACCCCAGCCAGCCATTAAGCACCATCCAGCCACTCGCTCACTCCCTCACCAGTGGGACTGGGGAGACAACTGGAAAAGTGAGACAACTTGTGGATTGAGATAAAAATCAGTGACTTGGGATGACAAATACCATCATTCCTTCTTCTTCACCCAGCTTCAGATGATGAGCATGAGGCTGTATGGTATGGATTATACCGTGGGGCAGCTGTGTTCCCTTCCTGCTTCTTGTGCCCCCAGCCCACTCACTGCCTGGGTGGGGTGAAAAAGCACAAAAGGCCTGGACTCTGTGTAAGTGCTGCTCAGGAGTGGCTCAAATATCCCTGTGTCATCAGTACTGTCCAGCTCAAATCCAAAACACAGCCCCATACCAGCTGCTATGAAGCACATTAATTCTATCCTGGCCAAAATCAGTGCAGCTACGCATCTCTAAAATGAAACGAGGGGCTTGAACTGCTGGGGCAAAGCTGTGTCTTTATCCATCTAAAATGGCTGTATAACCACAGCCTGAATGTTTGTCCTTCTTACTTCTTGGTCTTGACAAGAAATTCGATTGGGACATGAGAGATACTGTTCTGTCCATTTAGCAAATAACACAAGATAATTTGGGAAACTATCTTGGGAAAGATATCTTCTAGTCAGTTAAACTGTCTCTCCAATGAGCTTCCCTGCAATCTTGTTTTGGATTCAGTCACATTCCAGAAATGCTTAGATGTCAATTGTCTGTAATTTGTAAACTATGTGTTATTTTGTAGGTGTGTATGATATAGTTCCATGTATGACTCACTTCCAATGAGATCATATGTTCACAAACTACCAAAGAAAAAGAAGTTCCTTCCCAGGTGAGCGGCGGATCCTCAGATCTACTGATTCATAAATATCCTGTCTCCTCTTGTGTTTTGTTTAAATTTTCTAATGCATTTGGGTTTCTGAAAGACTGTCTGTATATACGTAAATGTATATGTAATTGTGTATTTATGGGAATGTGGGCATGTATGTGTGCGTGTGAATGGGCATTTATATGTATATATAGGTGTATAAATGTACACATACATATTAGTTCCAATATTCAGCCTTCATGGGTTGCACCACTGCTAGTAAAATCTGTTATCACATGAAATGCATGAGGAAAATTAAAAATCAAAAAAAACTATACTTATTAATGAAAAAGTAAATTTATCTGTTTACTGATCCATATATTTACTTATTTTTACTAAACACCAAATTTGTGACTTTTAAATGGCTTTTAATTATTTTATCCACTAGACTTTCTGTGAAGGTTAAGTTGATGTTTTAAGTAAAGACAGTAAAATGTTGAAAAGAATAAATGACAGAGAAATGCATGAATAGTTTTACAGATTATTCACCAGTGCTCTGGTAAAGCAGAAAGAGAAAGCACAGGTCCTCTTCAAAACACTGTTGCTTTCCACGTGCTTTGATCAGTGTGTCAATTCCAATGATAGCTTAAATAGCTCGGCTGTGTGCAGGATTTTGTAAGAGCAGCACACTGTGAATATGTATATACTGTATTAATTTAAATATTGCCTCCTTATTTTCTCGTTTCCATGCCCAGGAAGGTATGTTGTGGACAATAGGAATTATAGTGACATGGTGATTATTGGTTACTGGTTCAGTTTTGTTAAGATTGTAGATTCTTAAAATTTTCTTTTTCTTTAATATATAATGCGTACTAAACTGAGGTGTTGCACCAGGTTGAGAGTAAAGGCCAAGCAGACTTTTATGTAAGAGTTTTCCTGTCATTAACCAGTAATGATGTTTGCCGAAGCAACTTGGACATGCCCTATGTGGCTAGAAGCAATAGGCATCCTCACAGTGATTATAACCAAATAAGAGGCTTAGCTGGATATCAAATTTGCTTGCATTCACTTAGCAGAATTATTTTGAGAGTATATGGCTGCGTTCATTTCATTACTTATTTCTCGGGAACAAGGGTGATGCTTCTCAGAAATTGTTTTATATCTATGCAAATTACAAAAAATGGGCTATTTTAGGAGGTCTTCAGTAGCAAAGGTGTCACTGAAACACTACAACTACTGTGTTAATCATGTGAACTTGATCTTGCTGTTAATTGAGGTATATTGAAGGTATGTGGTAGTAATCAATGCATTTTTAAACTTCTAAAAGGTGCAAAAAGTATCAGGTTTTAATAAACCAAGCCACGTTCCAATTTAGCAGGAGATGCCTAATTAGAGCTGTAAAGACTTACCACCAAAAATTACCCATGAACTTCCTTCCATTTGTACAAATAAAGTCAATAAATCAGTGATAAGCCTTCATTTGAGAACAAAGGGAGGATAATGTAATTCTTTGGATTTTGGGTTATATAATACTACTGAGTATCTCTAAAGCCAAATAAAACCCTTTTGTATCATAGTGTTATGCTTTGAGCAATGTCACCTGCTGTAAAATTGTTTCTTTTTCTTGATAGTTGCCTTAGAATGATAGAAAAATTAAGGTTGGATGAGGCCAAGTTAGGTGTAGAAACAAATGTGCTGTTTCATCTCTAAAACAGTACATGTTAGCATATTTCTCTCTGCCTCATGAGCTTCATGTAGGGACTTCTGCAGCTGATGCCACCGAGGAGAAATTTCTGTTCAGAAGGGTTAATGTGATGCCTCCATTGCTCATATTTCACATATCCAGTTGGTGCCAGGTTTATCCCATGACTGTGGGCAAACATGAACCATCTCTGGCCTCTCACTGTTTTGCCTCCTCCTCCTCCCCTGCTTGCCACCACAACTAATGACTATGGGCAGCAAGTACATGGTGACAGCAAAGTGAGTGTGTCACCACCTCCCATCTGTGCAGCAGGAGAGGCTGCTGCCTGGGGCTGGCACTCAGCACCAATACCCAGCAAGTCCGGGGTCACCACCTGTACCCATGCTGTGTGCCACCGAGTTGCTCTCACCATGCAGCAGAAATGCAGTGGTCTTTGTAGGGTTTTGTGCAGCTCTCCTATAGCAGAAGGGTTTTGTCTCCTTCATATTTATCATTTATGAATATTTATCGATGTTGAATAACCTGAGATACGATATATTGCTACTATTGGATTAAATCTTGGGTCACCTAGGTGTTAACAGAGAAAAATTTTTACTTTTCATTGTCCTTTGGAATGGACCATGAAAAAACACGACGAGTCATAGTTTGGTTATTAAAGAGAAAGGGTGCAAGGCAAATGAATTATGTGAAAGGTATTGGATAAAAAATTAAAAAAAGAGACAACTTGAAAAGAGCTTAATATAAATATTATCATGAAATAATAGAAAATAAGGATGCCATAGAAGTATCTCAGTAGAGTAATTTCTACATATAATTATTCCATAACAGCAAAATAAAATAAGGCCATAGAGAAAAGATATGGGAGACTTCACAGGGAGCAGGAACAGAGGCTGTGGAAGTATTCAGATGACTTTTCAGAGGAAATTGCAAGAGAAAGTGTTGAGAGAGTAGACTCATTTTGTGAAATTATAATCCAATCCACCATCTGGGAATCTGCACAGTTCCAGCTGAGCAAGACGTCTTAGTGGTTTAGTGTGATAAATGCTAACTCATTGTAAAATCCTATTTTCCCAATGCTGTTAATTTATTTCTTCTGTTGAGAGGAAAAAAAATAGACATAAATATACATAGCTTTGTGTCTGAAAAAGAGAGTAGTAAGGGTAGAGAATAAATGAAAATATTGTCAGTACCTCAAATTGCTGAAAATTCACCATTTGTCAAGAACACTAATTAATGTCTTAAATACATTACATTAGATGAACTGCATTCATTTAAATGTTGGACACAAAATGCATATTTCCATTTATGTATTTTAACTGAAGTAGATAAATTTTGCTGTGCTGTGGGATAAAATGCCCTTTGTAAAATTTGTTATTTTCAGTGTATTTATAGTCCAGCATGTATCAGAGAGCCTGAACCAAGTCTTTAAAAACAAATAGAGTAGGCTTTAATTAACAGTAGGTGAGAAATAAGGGATTTGCATATCCTGGCTTCTGGATGCACTTCAACCCCAAGTTAGTGACCTTTGGCAAGGAAATTCATTTTTCTCATGACTTAACAAAATGGGAAAACCTCTGACTTGTTGGATAACAAAAGTTTTAGCAAGGACATATGGCTATGTTAGTGTGCAGTGATCGTTATGCAGCATACAATTTATTTTTCATTAGTATACTGTGCACATAAAGTCAAATTGTATTGTCTGTAATAAAGCAAAACACTTACTGATGGTTACAGGTGCTTTGCATGTGGAGCCTCTAAAGAGTTTGTTGTTGATCTAGATATTAAGGTATTTTTAAACTTGGTTTGTTACATGAGCAAATAATTTTAGGGAAAAACAGCTGCTGGCTTGTCCCCTTGTGCAGACCTGGAGCCATGTCAGAACTTTGCTTGAGGCTTGGTCTGACCCTTGCCGGTGAGGACTGGGTGCTCTCTCTCAGCCTGCCCCTGCTGCACTTGGGCTGCGAGGACCCACACAGCACAGGGTGGTCATGGGGGGCCATTGTAAGCACCTTCTCTGTAAAAATAAATCCTGGCCATGCACAAATTCCTCTCAGTGGATGTTTTTATTCATCTGTTATTAAGCAAAACGGGTCCTCTAGGATTTCTGCCTGCTTTTCCTGTTCCCGTGCCTGTTGGGGTCTCCTCACCCATTCCCTATGTGTTTGTCCCACCCCGCTGAGCGCTCCCCAGGGCTCTGAGCTCTGGTGCCCTTCCTGACTGAGAAGTGCTAGAGAGTTGTCTGATTCTTGGCTTCTCAGTTCATGAAGGTGCAGGCAGTCCCTCTTGCCCCTTCTGCTATTTGGGGAAGCAGAGGAGGGAGATGTGGGGTGCTGTGGCCCATCTCCTGCAAAAGATACTGAGAAATACAGAGCATGATGCAAAATGGCCTGCTTACTGTCAAAAGGCTATCAAGAGTGTTAAGTGTGGCAAGCTAGGATGGTAGCTGAGGGGTTTTTAATTACCAGCTCTGAAGCACACTGAGTTGAGTCTGTGAATGAATTCCTTTATTTATCTCCTTGGACAAATTTTCAGTTGGTGCCAACTCACAGTGACTTTCAGGTGCTGCACTGAACGATGCTGTGGTATTATCAGTAGAGATGAGAATAAAGAGGAGTAAGGGAAAAAAAAAAAAACAACCTTGAAGTTTTGGAAGAAACGTATAGACACTTTGAATGTCTGAAATATGTGTTCCTCTTCTGTTTGATCGCAGCTTTTCTTCTAGTGCAGGAGGTCCTACTTATCTTGGAAGTTGGTTTTGGATGGAAAATGTGGCTTATTTTTAATTTATTTTTTTAAAGAGCAAAACATTAATAAAAAATAAAATAATAAAATTATACATAATCTTTTTAATACTTTGCTTCACTCTTTGGTAGTTTTGTAGTGGTCAGATGAGATTAGTAATAAATTTGGCTCATCATTCATTCTTTCATATTTCATCCTGAACTGCTTGAGATTTTTGATTGTCAACAAAGATGGTAAGGTGATAGATAATGCACAAATTAAAAAAACAACACACACCACCAAAAAGAAAAACCTTGTTCCTTGCAGTCAAGCAGTTCCTCCCCGTGTCTCACTTGCATCAAACAACTCTTAGGATATTAATATTGTTAATAACACTTTTTTAATTGCCTGCTAATACATGGAGATGTATAACACCAGGAGAACTGCAGGTGAGGAATAATAAATAACATGCCATCAAAAAGATTTAATTACAGTATAAAATTGAGATAGCAAGCCTTGTGTGCAGGGAGGAGTGGATTGGTAGCAGCAGCTATAATTCATGATAGGTCAAGTCATACATGAAGGAAAAGCTTTCATTTGTAAACATTGTCAAACCCAGAGGGAAGCAATTACTGATGAGAAACAAGTTTCTTTTGCGTCAATCTCATCAAGAGAGTTTTTTTGTTTTTAAATCAGGGCTGCTTTTTTCCCCCCACTATTTTCCCCAGAAACCAACAAAGTAACATGGACTATAATATAGATTGAAGAGGAAATTCACCTGACAGCTTCATGGACAAATTAATACTCATTAAACAGACTTAGGTCTCTGAATGTATTTCTTGCAATGGGGAGACTAAATTTAGTTTGAGTTCAGCTCTGAGTCAGCACAGCTACTGGGTGTTACTAGAGCAGTAAAAGCGTTCAGAAGCTGTGTTGCCACCAAGGCATCCTCCACGGTATGACTTTGTCCCATTTTCTCTTGCTGTGCACACGTGTAGTAGTATGTCCTTGAGCTGTACCAGCCTCACATTTTGATATCCCTCTGACCATCCCAGCTGTGATGGCTGACTGTTTTGGTGGAGTAAAAACCCAGCATCTGTCTGTCCTTTCCTGTCTGCTGGGTCACAGTCCTGCCCCAGGGAAGGAGCTAGAGTCTGGTATGGCTGGCTAAAGAGACAAGTAAATATTTGCTACCTTTTTTGGGAATGGATACACGTAGAATTCTGTTTCATCTGTTTGCATGGTGTGGAAGTGTTTCTGATAGGCTTTTATGTTAGATCAAAGAACAAAAAGTGTCTTTTCAAGATATTAGTCCTACCTTGTGTCTTTGCCTTAATTAATTTATTAGTTTTTGTCTCAGTAGAAGACTCTCCACCAGTTCTCAGCTTTTATGAAACTCACGTTTATGTATATGTCTATGTTAAAGAACTACATAAATAAGATAAATTTAGCAGGTGTGGGGCTGTTCTGTGCAAACCTTCCTTTATAATTTTTAACAACATGCTAGAAGGTATTAGCTCCAACTCATCCTCACATATAGAAAAGATTTGATTCAGTTTGAACGGCTGATAGGTGAAGGTGTGCATCCAAAAGGCAAAATTAATAGGATATCTTTCCTAGGAATGTGAATAAGTAGCAAACTATTCAGTGTGCAACCAGCTGTTTAAAACAACTTTACCTTGTGACTTCAAGAAGCTAATAATGTGTAGTTAAAAAAATATAATAAAATTAAAAAAAGAGGCTCCAAGGTAAATCACAAACCAATAATTCAGAGGAAGTGAATAGGAACTGTAGTAAAGAGTGAAAATTTTGGGCATGTGGCCCATAATTTATGGGAATTTAAAGACCATGTGGAGAAGAGGCAACGCAGCATTTGTAAAGAGAAGTCATGCTTCAGAAACTGGTGTAATTCTCTGATGGTCTCTGCAAGTGTGTGCAAGGGAAGTCTCTCATTAAAGGCTCTCTAAGTTATTACATTCCCATGAAGAGAATAATCTATTGATCGAAAGATGAAACAGAGGAGGTGTATTAGTTCAGTTCAAGGAGAGAGGGCATCAGTGAAGTCTGGTATGGGTTCATGCAGCACAACATGCCCTTAAATGATACAAGAAAATGCTTTCATACAGTGATGATTAATGCTGGATGTAATTCAGTGTAGAGAAATCTTAAGTGATGCACAAGGGAGGGGAGCACATCAAAAACTGAAAAGGAGAAGTAGTAATTACTGGAAAAGAAATTGGAAAACAGAGGAGGAAACATCAGTACCACTTTGTAGGTCAGCGATGCTCTCATATTTGGACCCTTCTTCCCTCTCCATTCATTGAGGTGTGCTAGATCTGAATTAGGTATCGGGAGGAAGGATTGAAATTATTGAGCAGTTTCCATTCCAGAGAATCTCCAGTTTAGGACTTTCCAGGCTAGAAAAGTCAACTGTGAAGAAATGTTTTTTCAAGCTGTCTTGTCAACATTTACCACTGATACTTTTCCTGGATTGAAAATACAGTAATTTAACATACCTTTTTAAACAAACAAACAAACTGCCATCTCTGTAGAATTTAGATGTGAATTTAAAGTAAATTTTCAAGAGAGCTGTGCAATTACTAAATAATCTTGCATCAGATTTCTGGATATTTAGTTCCTTAAATATGTCAATGTCTTATTAGCAGTTATTGTCACAGAATATGCCCTAGTTCTTCTGAGATAACTGCACAAATACAGTGTGTATTTTAAGATTATGAAAACTGATACAAGCACAGACAGTGCTAAATTGAAGTCACTGCATGGCTGAAGCCTCCAGTAGTTTTTGGAAGTATCAGAAGTTCACCTTGCATCTTACTGTGTTGCTGGGTTTGTGTGAATTCCTTACCTGGATTCACCCTTTAATCAGAGGCACAACAGAGCAATTGAGAAGCTGGTTTTGCTTTTGATATTGGACTACATGAAGCTCAGGTCACTGATATGAGAGAGAAGTGTGAAGAGCTCCCTTAAGCAAAGTGCTTTATTATAGTTATGGACAAAAGAAACAAAAGCGTAGTGGGGTTTTTGTTTGTTTGTTTGTTTTAGGTTTTTTTAATTTTATTTTTCATTTCCTGGCTCTGTGTGGACTGTTATGGGAGATTGCTGTATAAGTACAAGTATATTCTTCTGTCTGTGACTTCTTCATGCATGGTTTTGTTCCGTCAGGATGCTTGTTTAACATCCTGCTGAGGTAGCTGCTGAGGAGGTGCCTGTGTCTAGCAAATAGCAAAACCATTTTCCTTTCAGCAATTAATATATGGAAAGTTGTGGGGGGATGCATGGATGAATTTAAATAATTGCATGCCATAGAAATACAGCGTGTCTGGCATGGAAGATGAAGAGCAAAGGGCAGCTGCATCAAATGGAGGATATTTTAGAGGCTGGCTGTAGACCAGGGCATTTGCAGGCTCAGATAAAGACCTGATGAAAGTATGTCTGGACATGGCAGTAGAAAGGAGGTATATGGACACATCTGGGTTCTGCCAACCTGTTGGATCATTCCTGCTACCAAAGTTAGTTATTTTGTGGTGAGGAGAGTACATGACCTTTAGTTTTCACCAATAAGTCCCACCTTCTTTGCTTGAGTCTTCAGTAAAAACCTTTTAAATCAAAATTCTGCTCCTATTTCAATATGGTTTGAAATGCAACTTGCTAAAACATGATCAATAGGCTTTATCAGCTTTCTTTAGTCCATGTTTGATTGATTTGTTCCCTTGCTTGCATAGCCTGTTTAATATCTCAGATACTAATTTCTTTTCTGTGTGTTGACATGCACTCTGCAGCACGTCTTCTGATATTCAGTTATTACACATATGATAAATGAACACTGTAATGTCAGGCATACTGAAAATCATTGCTGTTAATATGCAAACAAGTACCAGACCTGTAACCTCTCTAAAGGGAAAGCTTCTCAGTAACTACAGGAATCAAAACCTTCATGATTTGGTGGTACCTTGTGAAATTTGCGTTCAGAATGATAATTCAGGCTAATGGCTTCAGGCTCCCATGGGGCAGCTGAAGTAGATTCTGAAATGGCAGAAGAAAAGGGTATAGTAAATAAATGCAATGAGCTGTCAAAGAATATTTCTACATCAAACAAGTCTCTGAACCTTTTTGTGCTTCATAATCTGACCTTTTCTAGCTGCTCCGTTTTTTGACTGAATCAGATCATGAAATGAAACACATTAGCTATGAAATAATAATAATAATAAACAATTTATATAGCCATTAAAACATAAAGTGTTAGAATACTGTAGAGAGATTTCTATTAATTTACAGTAGATTGGTGAGGGTAAAACACCCTTTGATTGCAGTTGCTAGGCAACCCTTCTCTGAGCAGATGTAGGTACCATTCCTGTTTGTTTAACAGCAGCCATACTGCAGTCTGGCTACAAAATATATTACAGCAGCAGGGAATAGCAAAGGAGAACAATTTTAGCATCATGGTGCTAAAGTATCTTTCTCTTGCATCCTTCAGGCCTGAATAATACAAATGAGATTGCACAGAGAAAGCTTGACACATTGGATAAAATAGGCTTGTATTACTATGTTTTCACTTGTTGATCAGAAAGTGCTTTGTAAAGAAAAATGTCATTATTCCCCTTCTGCATGTGTGGAAATGGCACACAGAAAGGTTAGACTCTCCAATGAAAAGCTGCTGCTAGGCAGTGAGAGGGTTGAAAACAGAGCTCAGGTCTTCTCAGCCCCATGCAGCATTTGCAAGACATTTTCCTTCAGAATAATACAGTCCAACAAGCTATGTAGCATGATTTTGTGGTATTTGTTTTCCAGGAAACATTATTCCTATTCAAAAGGTTGCATCGGTGCTTAGAAAGACGATATACAGAGCATTTAAAGAAATGTGGTCTATTCTTTTTGTATAAACAGTGGTGTAATATAGGTGCTTATTTATGTTATTTACTTCTACATTCAAAGTTAAGTATATTTTATTCCAGAAAAAGAGTGAAAGAGCTATCTCTTTGGATGCCTATTGAAAATCCATGTTCAGGGTGTTAAAGTGTGGTGATTCCCATCCAGAAGACCTCTGACTTAGAAGGCCAAATGTATGCAAAAGCCCTTGTTTCAGAAGACCTTTGCTGTTGGAAGTGGTGAAAATTGCAGTGTTTTGCTACTCTGTGGTGATACCGTATATACCGTATGTTGTGATGGCTTTTGGCATGGAGATGTGAAAGAGACAAATACACAAAAGATGGAAGGAGTTCATCATCCCACTTGATTTTTAAACTACAAATAATTAAACTGTAATTTAGAGAATATAAGGTTAAGTCACCGGAGTTGATACTGAGTACAAGATAACATGATCTGTGATAGTCTTCAGTTTGTCTTTTTTTTTTTTTTTTTTCCTTCACAGATTGTGAGTACACTTTTTGTTTTTAACAACTGGGTGTAGGAGGGAGGGTTTGCCTCTTCCCGTGGGGAAAGAGAGAGTTTGGAGACAGGAAGTTCCCTCTACTTTTCTCCCCACAGCTTAAAGGAAATAATGATGTCTTCAGAAGAAATTATTCTGGATCTGCTGGTTTGGGCTTATGGTCTGTAACACAGCGTGTATGCTGTTGTGGCTGCAGGTGGGAAAGGCAGGGTATCCCACGAGTGACATAAGCAGGGCATCCTTAGTTGCTCTCAGAAGTGCCTGTTTTCACAGCCCAGGATGGAATGGGAGGGCTGGAGGGAGAAGTTCCCCAAACAGTTTTGGCCACAGGTATTCTGGTTTTGTTTTCTTAATTAATCAGTGTATGGCAAACTTTCTTCCCAACGTTGCTGTCATTTGAGTAATTGCATGTCATATAGCTGAGGGTCCATGGGCAATCAGTGTTCTCAGTACCATGTAGACAAGTGATACAGTGAGAGCTTTAAGGCTGTGGAGAACCCCATAAACAGGTCTGGGCTGCTGCATTGGTGAAAGTAGTGGGAGTTTTCAGGCTGAAGTCCAAGACAGAGTAAACACTCATGCCCAGAATAATTATTTGAATTTCATAATGTTTATTATAATGCTCACAATGTTTTGCAAAAAGTTGCAGGTGGGTTTTGGGTTTTGGTGGGGTTTTTTTTGTTTGTTTGTTTTTTGGGTTTCGTTGTTGTGGGGTTTTTGTTTTGTTTTTCTTCTTTCTTTCTTTTAAAGTAAACTCTAAGCTAAATGGCTTTGCCTGGGAGTTCAGATATTTTGAAGTGGAACTTTTGTATTGTGATAGGTATTTTTAAAGCTTATACAGCTCCAGAGGAATGGATTTGACCTCTTAAATAAGTTTACAAAATAATGCTGTCTATGCACTCAGAAGAGAAATGCATGCTCTAAGAAGGAATGAGGTTTCAGTACAGCTGCAGCTTTGCAAACAAAATGTAGTTTTGTAAGGACCCACAAAAGGGCAAATGCACACTGGTCGTTAACTTGCCCAGCAAGTGGTCATTATGCTTTCATGAGAACTAGCAGTGCAGATGTTTTATAAACATAAATGCACAAATATTTATGAAGCAGGACTTCCAATGTATTTCTTCTCATAACAATCTTGACCTCACTGTTTAACCCTTACAAGAGTTCTTCTAGTTTCTGTTGTGTAGCATAATCTCTGTCATATGTTTGTTTTCAGTTAATCAGTTCATCAGTTGAGGTTTAAGTGTTGTACTAATCACAAACAATTTTAATGGAGATGACCTTATATTACTTTTATATGTTGTACATTTCTTTTTCCTCCCCAGAAGAAACGTAAGAAAGAGCCTCTGAGGTAAGCCTGGGAAATGAATGTGTATTTTTTAAAAAATAAAAAAAATTACATTCATATTTATGGGTGATCTTTTCTTTAAATTGGCTTGGAATGTATTTCAGTCATGAAGCTTAATGGAGCAACTCCATTATGTCTGAGGTCTTTTCAGAGCTCAGTTTCTGTATTCACAACTATTAAAATCTCACAAAGTTATCAGGTATAGTGCCCTCTAGAAAACCAGCAGCTCTGAAGGATGCTTTAATGTCATTGTGCTGTGGTGTAAAAGAAGTGTTCGTACTTCAGTTGCTTGTTAGGAATGGTAATAGCTTCCTTTTGAGTTTCATGAAGCAGTGCAATACTTGGTCTCACGATATATACTCTTCTTTCCTTTATACATGCACTTTACATTAATAATAATGAGTATTGCACATGTGGATTACAATTAGAGTATTTTGAATAGACTTTCAGTAATTTCTAAGGTGAATTCTTATTTAGTGTTCGAAGTGTGTTGAAAGCTACAGATGACTTCAACCATGAGAAAAGAAAAGGAATTCTGCAGAAATTTGCTGTTTTCGGTATTTTATTTTAGGTGAGAACGAGATAATATTTTAAAAAGACAAAAGCTAATCTTTCCCAGTCTGTAAAAGTCATTACCATTTGACAACTATCAGAGGACTTGTATGAAATATGTTAAGGTCTCCGTTCAGTTTCTCGAGCATAGATGTCTTCAAAGTCCCACAAATATCCCAGAAATAATGGTATTGTAGCTCTTTTCTTGTGTTTTAAGCAGATGATCTACTTGTTACGGATGTGGAGAGGGAAGTTGAATGATTTTGCTAAACCAGGTGTGTCTTTTGTACAATAAACAGCATAGATTATATTCTGGGATTTGAAAGAAGTGCAGAAGTGCTGAGACAGCAATGGCAATCATCCAGTTCAATACAGAGCGCAGGGAGGATGACTGTGGTTTAGGAATAGAAGAAGGTGATACATAAGTTTTGAACATTAGCTGCTGTGCTAATGTACTAGTTCATGTGGCAGGAATGGGTTCATATATTTCTGTTCCTGCAATTGCTCATTTTTTGCTTCACTGAATGAATGTTGAAATCATAACTTTTGTCAGCTATCTTTCATTACCCTTATTCTTAATGCAAAATCTTCTCATCAGTCTGTAATACTTTAGGTTTAAAATATCTGTATTGATCCTCAGATTGCTTTTGTTTCATCCATTAAGAAAAGCTTTTTTGTAACATTCTGTTTTTTCACTAGTGGCTGTAATTTTTATATGTTTAAAGTTCAGAAATACTGGCCAGATCCTTGCCTGTAAGTTCATTACCATTTCTCTGCTGGATAGCAAGACAGGCCTAAAATTGCTTCCAACTACAGGAAACTTTTCTCAGGTTTTAGTATGTGTGTGTGCTCAGAGCAGTAAGGGATGGGAATAATGCATCCAGCTTGAGCTGGGTGTCAGTCCTCAGCAGTGTGAGCCATCACTACATTGCTCAAGGTCCAGAACCAATAATACTGTATTCTACATTCAGAGTGGTTTAAGATACATGATAACTTGGTTTTAGAGATATCTGCATGTCTTCTAAATGCTGTACTAAACACCCTGTCATCTTTTTTTTTCCTGAATTTGTAACTATAAAGGAACTCCTATACAAATTCCTTCTGGTTTGAACTTTTCACTGATTTTGATGCTTTGTCCTCCTTTTGGTTGGTTGTTCTCACCTGAATCAGTGTATTAAAACACACTAGGCAGATGCTGCAGTACATCGTCATGTGTTTCAATATGTTATTTATTTCAGTACCAGGCGATTTGTGTGTTTGCTCAATGGGGATTCCTTGGACCTGTGACTCATTTTCTTTTCACTATGCTGTGATGTCAGGGTTTTTTGAAAAATGGGCAGTAATACATGAATTTCATTCACATATTCTGAATACTAGAAGCAGAGGAGGACAGGAACACGTTCATGCAGGACAAGAATGAAAGATCAGTGTCCTTGACACAGGCAAAAGGCAAATGCTTGGTTATTTGGACATAATGTGGGAAATTGATGTAGTTGACAATAGAACAAAAAAGAAACACAGTTTAAAGCAGATAAAATTTAAAAAAAAATATTTGCTAGATAAAAAATTCTCTTAGTTCACCTAAAGCTTGGTCAGATAATCTTCCTTGCAGTGTCGAACATGCATGAAAGACTGCTGTTCACATGCTAAACTGGCACTAATACCAGAGAAGGAGAAGCAAATTATAGGAAAGAGTAACCAGAGACAGTTGCATCCAAAAGCAAATCTGCTGCTGGCAGAGTGTGTTTTCTGTCCATGGCCAAAAGGAGAAAGCTGAATGTCTAGGCTTGGTATTAAAATAATCTGATGGCAGATTGGTTCTTGCTGCAAAAGGTTTTCAGATTCCACCTAGGAGTGCAGAAGTAGAGCAGCATGAAACTGTTTCTTTTGTGTGTCTATAGCTTTAGTCTGCAAACTAGCCCGCGTCACTGTCAGACGATGATGCTCTCCATACAGAGTGTTCTTGAACACACAGTGATTATTCAAAGTTGTGGGCCAGTCAGCTAATCATGACACCAACCTTTCTCATTTTCTAGCAACAACATTTTAGAAAACTTGTGAACTCCTGGAATACAAGTGGTTTTGGTCATAGTTAATAACGGCTGATGCTCTTGCTGACTCTTGCCTCTCTTAGCATCAGAAACTAAATAAATTTTATTTTTAGAAAGGTTATCTGTTTTGCTTACATTTTTTAAAATGTACCAAATACAAAATGATCTTGATTTGTCACCTGTTATCTGTTGTTTGTCAGAAGGAATGACAAATATACTCATCTAAGAAATGCTGACATAAGGATTCAGTGCAGCTAGGACCTAAATTGCTTTTGTATACTACAGTGGATAAAAGTCTAGAAAAGGAATTGAGTATTGATTTTCCTGATCTGTTTTTTGTTTGTATCAACAGACAATGCATACTCATGTAGTACTCATACCAAAAGCGCATCTTTTTTGGTTTGAGCTTTCTTACATACTTATATATATGTGTGCACAAATTAAACAAAGGTCTCACTTCTCTCACTTGAAAATATTTTGCATTTAATCATCATTTATTTTAATAAAGCATTCCCTTAATGTCGTTATCATTTTTACTACCAGCACCAGACTCTAAAATCATATCTTAGATTTTGCTGAGTCCCTTACTTAAGTAATATTCTTTTGGTTTAAAGCCTGAATCTCAACTTCTGCTTTTATTTATATTTGATTTGTTTTCTTCATGCTGAGTCTGGAGCAGTGTGCGCATCCACAAACGATCTGGGTTTGCTAATGCGGAGATTTATAGATTTTTTTTTTTCCCCTCAACAAAATAACATGAATTATTGTCAAATGTTTGTTTACCTGCACTTAGAATTATTTCCTAAACACCTGTGAGGCAACTAACCAGAAAGCATCTGTTCTGGTCAACAATTAGTATATTTCCATAGTCCTAGTATATAGACTTCCTATAACCCAAATGTTAGTCATGAGTAACCCTGCCTTTTGTGGAAATTCATTTAGAAACCACTTTTTTTTTATTTTTTAATTACAATAAGACTTCTCAGTTCCAGTCAGTTTGGATGCTTGGCTGTGCTTTAGCCGCTCCCCTCAGCGGCTGATGGTGGCAACTTGGGCTTTAAAGAACTTCAAAACCACTTGTGTTTGATCTGTAGCTTAAAGAAAGCTGATGGAAAGTCTCCAAGATGAAAATGATGTATTGAGAACAGTAAGTCAGCAGGTCTTTGCAGAGATTGGCTGCTAGTGGGTCAGTATGGGGAGAGCTAGAGACTCAAGGGAACGCTCTACCTGAAATCCTGCGAAGATCCTAAGCTGAGAACAAGCCTCAAGTTTGGATTTGCCTTTAAGTTTTGCAACACTAGTGTATATTTAATTTTTTATACCAATTCATTGTACTAAACATGTGACATAAAGCAAAATGCTTGCAGCTGTGTATGATTAGCATACATTTATGCTCCTAATTTCACATTATGCAAATTATATTCTTTCCCAGTTAGCTCATTGAGCACTGTGAGATGTCTCTTGGCAGAGTGCGAGTCCTCTTTCTGTAATTGTTTCATACTTGCAGAAATCAAGTTTACTCTGTCTTCTCACACTTCTTACCATGTTTCTTTTAATATTGTAGTTACTTGGAGGGAAGTTTTTAAATGAGAAATGCAAAACCAACTGATAATTATTTTAAAAAAATAATAATTCTGTGGAGGGTTCAGATTTATTGCCTCTCCCCAAAGGCTCAGGGCAATCTTTAAAGAGGTTTTTTGTTTACAATGAGCTGAGGATGGTGGGGGGCTTGTGTTGATCTCATATATGAATAAATCAAGAAAACTTTGAAGTTTGTCTTGGGTTAAAACCAGCACAGCTCTGATGAGATTCAAACTCCTGTTGTTTCTGTAAGAGACGTGTGAGGAGCATCTGCTTGTGCTGCTGGACCTGTGACCTGAGTGGTCGTGGCTGGTGCCAGAACCACCTCCCACAGATCGCTGCATCTCCCTTGCCACCGAAGTGCTGTTTCCTTTTCAGCATGTGATTGTGTACACATTCACTTACCAAATGTCTAAAAGGAGCTGAAGCAGGTGCTGAAGCACTACTGACATTTTTCTTTTCTGTCTGTTCTAAATGGACAAAACAACGCAGTGACTTCAGTGGAGCGGCTTGTCATGAATTACTGCCATCAGAGCTCCCATTACAGCCCTGCTCGCAACTCCGCCAGCACAATGGACAAAATCACAGGTTTCTCTGACAGACTGACTGTACAGCTCTGCACTCACAGAAAGTCTAGGGGACAAAGGGGTGTAGCAGTACTTTGTGGGGGTGTAGAAAGCATTTTGCTGTTGTTAGCACAAACCAAAGTAACAATCCCTTCTATTTAATAGCAAAAAGCCTGGGAGAAAATGCTGCCATGCTGAGCCCAGCTGTGATTCTGGTGGCAGGGGAGGCAGGCACTGTTTTTCTGCCGAGACCTTGACCGTGGGAGTTGCTCCGTCTTCCCAGCTTTTGTTGGTCAGAAATGACCCACAGGAGGCTGTGTGATGTCTGCATGGCTGCACCGCAGGGGCTTTGTCAGCTCAGGATGTTTTTGTTGGGAGTGTTCTTACTGCTGTTAATGTAGTTGAGCTCACTTGTTACTGTTGTTGTCAACAGGTGGTACCCAGACAGAGGCTATCCATGTTTTTCCTGTTTGGGAAATCAGGTTTTTACCCTTCAAAGACAGTGTGGTGATAGTGGGATACTTTGTGTGATCAGCTTATCTCTCTAGGAGACCCCACAACCTTAAGGAATACTGGCATGTGGTCTTTGATATTGAGTAAAACTTTCGTGATCAAATGTAGCTGTAACAAACTATGCAATGTGAGTATCTTCACCTGTGGCAGGAATTTTAATGTGAAACTATGCATATCATTGCTTTCAGGAGGAATTTAGGAGGTCTCTTAGCTGCTGGCATTGTTTTTATGGTACTCTAGGTTTGCCTGAAAGAATCATTTTCCTGTTTCAACCAGATTTCATTGAATCAGGCCAGTTTTCTTGACCTGAATGTATTATTCCTATGCTTTCTATATCAATGAAATGAATTCAGTACAGTGTCAACAGTGGCACAATTCTTGCTTGTATGTGTGGGGCAAACACCTGTGAAGTTGGTCGGGCTTTACACATCCTGCGAGGCAGTTTGACGTGACTGGAAGGGAACTTCTCACATTTCATATATCATCATCTGCAGTGTGGTTTTGGCAGGAAAACCTGGCCCAAGGGCTCTGTCTGCTCCTGGCCTCTCCTCTTTGTCCTGCGAGATGTGCTTACAGGTGACAAAGCATGTACCTTATCAATCCTTATTCAGGGGCTGCAGTTCTTTCTTTGGCTTTAAAGGTAACACATAAGAAGGTGAGATAGGTATCACTATTCTCCTACCACTCTAGCACCCATAGTTCAACTGAGGAGGAGCACTTTTGCTAATTTATTGGTGGCTTCAGCCTATATAATTATCTGTAGCCAAATTCTGGTCAGAATTAATGTGCCCTACACAGATTTATCCATAGATCTGTGAAGGAAAATGAGGTTATGAAGGCAGCACCTTTACAAGTTGCATTATTTTCTGTCTTTAGTACTAAATTCATAGGTGGACAAGGTAAAACGTGTGGAATTCTTCCACTAACAGCAAGTAAGTCTAACTTCCTAGTTTTATCTTCTGTTTTGTAGAGCTGAGACCAAAGGAGGACTCAGGAGGGAAAAAAAAAGAGAATAAAATGGTGTGCATCTTTCTTTCAGTGTTATCTAAACTATACCAAGGTCAGCAGGCCAGTACATGCCTGGCATGATTAAATGTTTTGCCTACTCTTCATGTACCATCTGTTTAGTTGTTCACAGATACAACGACCAAATGAAAAGTAAAGATTTTTACGCCAGCATTGTGTAAAATAGACTGCTAGAAATTCAGAGCAGTTCCTAGTTGTCTGCTTTGAGTTATATCCCTTGTTTATTCTGGTAAATGACTATTGTGGACAGTTGCTGCCAGCCTTTTGGAAGATTGCATGCCTAGGTTTTTAGGTGCTGAACGTTCAGCAGAGATGTGTACACAACATATTGTATATCTCTCACTGGCATGCACTAGGGCCAGATTTTCAAAGGTCCTTAGATCTCACACGAATGCTACGCTAAGATTGTGTTCCCAAAAAACTGAGTATTAGCAAGAACTCATATTTTTAAAAGCCTGGCTGAACTTTTATCCATAGACTGAAGGGAATGTGGCATATATGGGGGGAAAAAAAACCCCCCAACAGAAAACAACAAACTCCATGTTTTTAAGGATGTGTCAGATAACACATATTCTCCGTATTGTTTAGACAAATTCAGAGGCTGTTGTCCAGAGAGCTCGTGCATGCCCTGGGCACCTTCAAAGTCAGGTTGGATGGGACTCTGAGCAACCTGGTCTAGCTGTTGTTGAATGAGGAGGTTGGAATGCGTGACTTTTAAAGGTCCTTTTCAATGCAAAGTATTATGATTCTATGAAAGTTGATCTCTATCACATGGTCTGCAGTCAGCTGGATGTCCCAGGTGAGAGTCCAGGAACTTGTGGAAAGCTTGAACAAAAGCCCACTTCCTTAGGAAAAGGAAGGGTATGAGAACTTTTTGGAATGAACTTCTTTGCCAGACTATTCTTCACCTTTTCAGATTGTATGATGCTGTTACTATTCCTTGTGTTTTACCAATCAGCATTACCTGAGGATGTCTCAGGTTTCTGGGTACCTATCTATACTCCAGGGTAGTCAGCTGCACTTTTCCAGGATGTTTTTAAGGCTCACAGATCCTGGGTTGGCAGGCATTTTTCTTGTCAGTACTTTTCACAAGACATTTTTTTTTGATCAGTAATTTTCCCCCCTTTAACCAGGCCACCTTTATGGCTGCTCATATCAGATAGGCAGAAAAGCATCCCTCCCTCACTTCCTGTGTCACCCTCTGTGGCTGCTCTGACACCCTAAATGTGGTGAGTGTGGAGCGGCAGTGCCTTTTCATTCCTCAAGTGTGCTACCCTGTACAATGACTGTGGAAGAGCAATCCGGGGGAGACCAGTCTACATCAAGAGACCCTTAATTACCTATTGGTTCTCACATTTCCCACACGCAAACTAGTGTTTGCTTGGCCTTTGAACTGGAAGATTTCTACAAAAGGGAGGGCAACTTTTATTTCTCACGCAAGTTCT
This sequence comes from Grallaria varia, assembly GCA_013396735.1. Lineage (NCBI taxonomy): Eukaryota > Metazoa > Chordata > Aves > Passeriformes > Formicariidae > Grallaria > Grallaria varia. The sequence goes on along the minus strand of VWZG01002884.1, from coordinate 243,101 downwards.
GCAGCACATTGCCTGAATGGGTTTAGAGCAGCCCTACTGAGAAGGACGTGGGGGTGCTGGTGGATGAGAGGCTGGACCTGGGCCAGCAGTGTGTGCTTGCAGCCCAGAAAGCCAATCGTGTCCTGTGCTGCATCAAAAACAGTGTGGCCAGCAGGTCAAGGCAGGTGATCCTGCCCCTTACTGCTCTCTGATGAGACCCTGCCTGGAGTGCTGCATCCAGCTCTGTGGTCCCCAGCACAGGAAGGACATCAGCCTGTTGGAATGAGTCCAGAGGAGGACACCAAGATGATTAGAGCAATGGAACATTTCTCCTGTGAAGGAAGGCTGAAACATTTGGGATTGTTCAACCTGGAGAAGAGAAGGCCTTGGGGGGACCTCATTGTGTCCTTCCAGTACCTAAAGAGAGCCTAGATGAAAGATGGAGGGGGACTTTTTCCAAGGACATGAAGAGAAGATGAGCAGGAATGGCTTTAAAAAGAAAAAGGATAGGTTTGCATTAGATATTAGGAAGAAATTATTTACTGTGAGGGCAGTGAGACCCTGGAACAGGTTGCCAAGACAAGTTGTGGATGTCCCATCCCTGGAAGTGTTCAAGGCCAGATTAAGTGGGGCTTTGAGCGACCTGGTCTAGTGGAAGTTGTCTCTGCCCATGGCAGTGGGGTTGGATATCGATGGTCTTTAAGGTCACTTGCAACCCAAACCATTCAATGACTAAATGGTAATATTTCTGGAATGAATAATATTTCCTTGCTGATAATGAGAATTTCATGAAATCTAGAAACAGAAATTATAATGTATTTAAAGAGGTTTTTTGTTTGTTTGCACCAGGCAAGGGTGACTTATTAGTGACTTGTAATAAAGCTAAGAGCATGATTGGAGGTACTATAAAAATGCCCATTTACTAATGAAACTGTTAAACTTTGATAATTGATGCCAGTAATTTATTTTTCTGTTTTATGCTGAGATTAGCACTTGCAGACAGAGAGTTAAAGTTCATCATTTACAAGTGCTAGAGGCACTGGTGGGCTATGTTGACAAGCCTTTTAATGACTCTAGTAGGTTTGATACTAAGCAAAGCCACTGGAAGTGCCGCATGAATATTCATTTTAATGACATATATTAGTAGACGAAGAATTGCAACTTGCTCGATATAGCTGTCTCTTAAAAATTAAATGAACATATGGTAAATGATAGGCATTTTAAAGAAGCTCCAAATAGTTTCATTACAGTTAGCTGGCAGAGATGGAATTAAAGAGTAATAAGAAGAAAAAGAAAAGCTTCCCTTCTGTGTGCAGACTGAAACCATGATTACATTGGTATCACATGTATAGGATAAGTTGGAAGGGACTGCTCATACCATCTGAAATTGCTGACAACTGCCTTGTGCCACATGCAAAGGCAGTGATCTTGTTGCTGACTGCATCTGTTCTTGGGAAAGGGGACACATCTTGCCTTTGAGGACAGTTACTTGGATAGAAAAAGCTTGTTTTCAATTGTTATGCAGAACTGCGTGTCATACCATTGCCACAGACTGCGAGCTTGTGATAAGAGCTAATTGACTAGCAATTCCTTATTTGCATCACATTTTTGATTCCTGGAAATCAATGAGTAACCTGAAAGTCATGACATTGTAGAGGTCAGTGTGCGCACACATACCCGAGCAAGTCGCAGTGTTTGATTAGCTGAAATGGTGAGCAAGGCTTTTGTACATTTTTTAGCTGTGATGTGAAACAGAGTCAAACAAGGTAGGTCTGGCTGAGAAATGTTCACTCATAATCTTTTTTTCTCTCATAAAACTGCCTGCAGTGTACTCAGGTGCCATAAAACCTTGTACTGCTGACATCAGTTGGTAATATTGGAGTTTCTGGTGAAGTGACATGATGTGGAGGTAGCAAGTTTTTAATTATTTCTGACATTGGTTCCATGGTGGCTAAAGAATATAGGATTTTCAGGACAAGCCTAGGGAAAGAAGATGGTCCACTGAGGAAGATGCTCTACTACCGAAAATGTACACCAAAAACCTGCGGAATCACTTTGTGTTCTTCCAGAACAATAACCCCTGTTTCATACGAAGCAGGATTTCTAAGATAGCAGTTAATCTAGATTTTCAGGTTCTGTGATGCAGTGTGAGGTATTCTGTATGAATAATGAACACTTTGTAAAACAAACCATTCTGCAGTAAACTTAAAATCTAGGAGTGTCAATTAAATACAATGCACTGTATATACGTCATCATAAATGATCTTGATACCCTAAAAGAGGTTTCCCTAGATAGACTGTATTCTTTAACAAGTTGTATGACAAAAAGGTCAGTAATTTCAGTTCATGCAACGTCTCTAAATTGTCCATTAGAGCACGTGCTGAGAGCGCCATGTTTTTTGACACAGAAAGGATACTCGCTCCTATCTTTTGTTGCTAATATGCTGAATGAAGTATTAAATTGAATGGAATGAGGTTGTGGCAGGAAGCAATTATGAAAGAGAAAGAAAAAGAATTGACAGGAGAGAAAGAAACAATAAAGAGAATATGAAATTAAGTAGAAAGCTGTACGAATATGGAAAGCCATCAAGATGTCTACAAATAATTCCAGGATAGGTGACACTGAGAAAAGGAGACTTTGGAAGTCTGCTGCAGGGATTGTGTTTCTGTTTTATTTAAACATGAACAGTAGAAGAAAAATATTGCCAGATACAAGAAAGGCTGAAAAGAAAGTAAATCAAGGAAAAGAGAAAGGAAGGGAAAGGGGTATATCTGTGTCTTTAACAACAAAAATGCTGCTCTCCTTGACCCCACTCTCCTCCCTCCTGCAAGCAAATGAAATGTGTATTAAAACATCCAGTTAGATGAACATTGGTTCAGGAAGAGATGCTAGAGCAAAATCTAAAATGAAGGAGGGGAAATAAGAGAAAGCATAAATAACAGAAAGTCATGGCAGAGGCATAGCCTTTTCTATTAAAGATTCTATTTTCTATGAGATGTGAAAATACTATGTAAAAATAAGGGTCTCTGTAGAGTTACCAAAAATTAATAGCTAGTATTATTTGAGACATCCTGCATGGGATGAGTTGGTAAATTCCAGGCTATAAGGTAGTGCTGTATCCTCAGGAGTGCTGGAGTCTGGGTGGCAAAAGAGCAGGTAAAGTGCATTGCATGCCTTTGGGCAATAGAAACAAACACTTCTTAGAGGTCTTANCCCACCTCCCCCAAAAAAAAGGCAGCTCTATAGATGCACGTGTGCATGGTGTGTGTTTAGAATGTGCCAAGGTATACTTTAGAACACTGATAGGTCAGAACACTGATAGAGTAAAACACTGATAACGTCATACTCCAGTGCAGTAACGGTGGGCAGCACTGTAGAATTTCATTTATTATTGTTTTGTTTTACAAGTAATTTAGATGTAGATGTATACTTGGGTTTTCTTGTGATCTGGAAGATTCTTCAGCCTGTGAAACCCCATCCCAGTTGCTGTTTTCCCTGCCAGGCATTTGAATAGGTCTGGCTTCAGACATCTCAGAAGAACATCCTGGTTTGGTCTCTTTGCTTCTTCTGTCTCCTGCCCCATGAGTGAAAAAGTAGGAACATAAGCAAGAATGTCACAATGTGTTTATTTTATCTAATTTCTTCATTGCATATGTTGTGCTATACACTGTTGAGGAGTTAAAGTATGTATGTGTTTGTCAGACATTTTAGTCTGTGAACTAAACATGTGGAATTTGCAGTTTGCTTGTGACAGTAGGTGGTCAGAGGGGTTTCTTTACAGGGCCTCATTTGGTGGGGTTTTTTTCCCCTGGTTTTGTGGATGTTCGGGTATCATTCTGCTTGTTTTCCAAAACTGAGCAGGATTTTAAGGAAAGAAAGGAAAAGAAGCTCCCAGAAGAGTTTGATTTAAAAGTCCTCCAATGATGGAGCAATGCTTACATTGTGCAATATGCATTAAAAGGGGAGGGAAGGATGCAATGCTTTACAGCTTTCAAACGAATCACTAATGTGCACACTAGGACAAGTCTTCTTGCATCTTAGTCATTTTCATTATTACATTAATATGACTAGGAGTAATACATTTATTTACTACTTAAAATGGTCATCTTTAGGGAATGAAAGATTTACAGATTAGCATGACAGAGTTTTCCTCAAAAATTTTATGATTTTACTTACTAATTAGGAAAATAATTTTGATCCTATGGGCTGAAGAGAGACCAGAATGTTTTTCATCTAAGTAACAAGTTGTTATGCCGCATTTATGTTAACTCAATATAAATAGCCTTTATATCCCTCTGGTATTTCATACACAAATATGAGCATTCTCAGCTTCTGGTCTATTACTTTATATGCATGTAGCATAGAATCTCATGTTTTCTTGAACACTACGTATTCATGAGGTAGAGACATTATTTTAGTAAAGCTACTGATTTTCATCAGCTCTTCATAAAAAAATTAGAAACTACTATATAAATCATGATTTCTGAAAAAATACGGAATACTGATTTTTCAGGGTTTTTTTAAAGGTTAATTTTTAAAAAGCAGAATTTACCCCATTTTGAACAGTAAAAAACCAAAATCTGAAAATTCTTTTAATAAGAGGCATTCTCACACTTGTAGGAATGCATTATAAAATGATGCTATAAAGAGTTGGAAAGCAGATGTAAAATTATATCCATAAGTAGAGTATCATGGCAGCCAGAAGTAAAAAATCATTTTATAGTTTCTGCTATGTTGAAACAGTAGCAAAAGTTATTTTTATTCTCTGCGGAATGAAAAGCTGACTCCCTAAGACAGAAATTCTTTTGAAGTTGCTGCATGTGTTAAAGAAAATGTTGTAGTCTGCAAACCTCTGCGGAGCTGAGGCCGTTAGTGCCACGCGGCTCATCCCGAGCTCTCCCAGGGGATGCCCAACTCCAGCCCCTGTATGTCTTTAAAGAGTTTCATCATAGAAAAGCTCTTCAGAGTCAGTTCTGGTTCCCCTCAAGGCACATGGCAAACCCTTCAGTCCCTGCTGCTATGCTGTGGCCTTGAGGAGGAAGAGAGGGAAGACGCTACCTTGGTGCTACTCCCTTGGTCCTTGCTTCTTCCAGGACTCTGCTGCCCAGCACTTCTGCATGGTGCCTTCAGAGGTTTTGCTTACTGGCAAAGATGGTCAGCAGTGTGTTATTTGGTGCAAGCTTTGCAGTATTTGGTTTTTTTAAATGATTAAATAACATATAGAATCACCACCAGGTTTGTTCTAGCTTTTATTATCTCTGTATCTGATTTCCACAGGGCTGGGACATTGTGTGGGTAGGCAGAAAATGACACAATTTTCTAGTAGTAGGTGACAAAGATGTGAGCAAACTCTGTAGCATGAAGCAATCTGTAGCTTCTCGCTTGTGGAGGCACATTATGGATATATTAGGCAGAGTTTTGGAGGACTAGAATGAGTTTTTATTTATTTTCTTTGAACAGAGGTATCTGGTATTTGATAGTTTATGCAATAATGAACAAAATTTTAATATGTAGTAGATTGTTGTCTGACACTTTCCAAGGACAGATTGCATGTCAGGTCTTTCATACCATAAGCATTTAGGAATAGCAGTGTTTGAAAACAGACTTCTCTATTTTGCTGCCTTTACAAAAGTAATCCTTGCTTTAAAAATCATATCAAAGGATGATAATTAGTGCAACAGAAGAGACAGTAAATGCCTCAGTGGTAGCTGTTCAGAAACTATTATCTTGTGTTGGTCTTCTTTTAAAAAGCTTCATTTGGTGAAATTTTGAGGAGGCAGTGCAATGGGCAGTGGGTTGAGTGCTTTGAAGGGTGCATCACTCAGCAGAGGGAAGAGGGCACCTGAGCTGCCTCACAAAGCTGGAGGGGACAAGTGCTAACCTGGCCTTTGGTATTCTCTTCTCCGGGTTCTTGGTTTGTTTCTCTTTTTTTCCTGGTGTGCTGCCACAAAGAGTCAAGAAAACACTTTGCATTGTCTCCATAAGAGAAACCAAGTGCCCCACTGAGTGTAATTACATTACCTCATTTTTAGCAGCTTACTGAAGCAAAGGTTTGGCCTCATCCTCTGAGGTGCCAAAGATCCCTTCTGCTCTGTGACTTCTGTAAGAGATGGAGTTGGGCAAACATTTTGAGTGACTGAAGCAATGCTCTTGTGCTGCAACAACATAGTGAATCAAACTCTGTTTGTGGAAACTGTAATTCTCTCCTGTTGGCTTGTGATTTCACGGGGTTTCAAGAGTGCCTGCTCAGAAATCAATGTGACAGGTCCAAATGTTGTAAACCAGTGACAGTCTTTTTCACAAGATATTTTTCATTTTGTGGTATTTTTTTGTTTCATGTTTTGATAATAGAGTTTTAGAAACAAAAGAATTTGATTCTGCAAGCTTTACTCTTTTATTCAATCCTGGTAATTTGATTTTCCCCCTATTCCAACTGTATTAAAGATAAAATTGAAAAGATGTTTTTGGACTACTGTTCATAAATGTACCACAATCTACAGTGTTTCTTACTGAATAGAATTTGAATTCAAAATATCCTAAAAGATTAGAATTGAAGTCATGTGATCTTCTCTCAAATACCCTTTTCTTTAATATGGGAGTTGGCTTCACCTTCTTTAATACTTAAACCTTTTGCCTTGTAAATAATGCATATGTGCCATGCCATTATTCAGTATTCAGTCTATTTTTCTCTGGTTTTCTAATTTATATGGTCTTCCTGATGTAAAATGAAAAAGATTCTGGACATATTCCCCCAGGACAGGAGAACTGTTGGTAGAATTCAATACTCTGTCCTCAGAAATTTGAATATCATTTGAATGCATTAAAATTAATCTTGAAAGACGGAATTATTTGTGGAAAGGTATCAATAGGCATTTGCAACAAGTTAAGAAAGTATTTTTTTATGTCCTAGAATTTTGCTGCTAGCTTTCAACAGTCATAAAAAAAACCCTACCTCAGAAAATGAGTTTCAGAAGTGATTTTACAATGTATTAAAATATCAATAAACTCAAATTTTACTTGTTGCAAATATGATTCTTAATATCACTTTGCAAGCAAATGCACTGTTTCCAGTGCTACAGCATGTACTGAAAAATGGCTTCCTGGACACTGCAAGGAGACACCTTCAGTTTGGGCTGATTTCCAGTGTACTTCTGTGCCTGAAAATTCACCACATTACCTCTGCCAACCTCTCTGTTTTCCAAAAGGATGAACTGAGGGGCACTGTGCATCCTAAGGTTGTATACGGGGTTCTATAGGTAGTTTTCTGGAAATGGTAAAATTTTTGAAGTAAGGAAATCCTCCCTTGAGGCTGAGGCTGGGATACCATGTATATCCTAGTAAATTCTCTGCTGCCTTTTCAAATACAGGCAAAACGAATTGTGAGTAAAAATTATCTATCCGTGTGAGGATTAACAGAGTAGGCATCAAACTTTGCGCTATAAAAATGGCACTGAGAGTGGAAGTTGAGTCAAGCTGGTTTATACACTAAAAAAAAAGTACAATTAAGAGAAATGGACCAGAATGAATCCCTTTTCATTGGACTCTAAACTGCCCTAGATGTAGTAATACAGAATGGTAAAGCCATAGCAGTGGAGCAACATATCTGAGACAAGGCTGTGTATACTAGCAGTTTCCTGAATAAAATGGCAAAAATACCAGATACTTATAGTCTATTATTCACAATCTAGAAGACAGCTTTCCAAATATTTTTGGTTTACAGCATATAAATAAATCATAAAGTAAAATAATTATGTGTCAGACCATATGCTATCAGAGTATTATATTGTGTAAGGGGCCTTAGAGATTCTGTATCACTTAATAATTTTGTAAATATGGGTTTTCATTGAATATGAAAAGTATGCACAGTACAGGCAAGGCATATGGATAGTACTAAAGTGATGCATACTACAGTAGTAAATAATCCAGATAAATGAATTTATCTACTTAGGGATACTTAACTGGCACGTTTTGAGTTGTATTGAGCAGTTACATTTATGGCACTGTAATATATCTCATATTAGAGGTAGACTTTGGTTCAGATTCCATCAGTTATAATTTATTAAGTTGAAGAGTGACTACTTTTAAAGTCACTAATTAATTATTAACTTAGTACTTGGCAGTCTTGTTTCTTTGCAACCGGGTCTAAATCCAAGTTATTTATGATGGTAGTTCAGGCACTGCCAGGGATCAGTTTTCATGAGCCCCAAGTTACTCGGTCCTATACATAAGAAGAAAGGAAAGCGGAACAGTGACAAAGAAATAATTGCATGAAGAAATGCAGTTCCCATTATGATGCAACAGCAGCAGCAATTGCATCAGGCACCAAAAAAAGTTAAAAATCAACATCTTGATCTTTGGAGGTAAAATCCTATTTTACAACCACAATTACTTTCAGTAGGGGTTTGAATGTGCATGAATCTGTGTGTTGGACCAGGAGTCCCACATGCCATGCAATCTCAAGTCTTGGTTAGCTTCGGCTCTTTAACTGGGACTTCCACAGAGAAATCAGAGCGTCTATGTTAGATACCTGACTCATTTTTATAAGGAAACCCAAGCATCTAATTTAGTCCCATAACATTAGGTACTAAACCCCTCTTTTCTGTATATAGCCAAAGAACCCAAAGAGATCATCTACACACATGAGACCATGTGTGGATTCTGCCTTAACTTAATGAAATAAGTGTATTTAGAATTAAGTGAGGGCAGAGTTTGGCCCATTGTTTATACAGTATTGTTATGAATAGTGTAAGGTGGGAATTAGCAGAAGACTTCAGGGGAATGTTGGGTTTTGTGTTAAAGATGCTGAGAGGAGGCAGCTGGAGGGCTGTGAGTGGGCAGACAAGCTGCTGACAGCTCACATGAAGGGCTGATTTGATGTGCATTGCCCTTTGGTTTTGTCACAAGCAGTGCCTTGTTTTGTCTGGTTTTCAGAGAAGACCAGAAAATGGGTCTGTGTTAAACTCCAGTGTTTCTAACTTGTGAACCTCTCCTTTCTTTTTCATCACTTTCCTTCAGAGGTGAACCATAATTAAGCTAAAAATAACAAAGCTACTTCAGATCTTATCTTCTCTAATGTCTCACTGCATCTGAGATATAACAACACTTTTACAAAAGAAACCCAAATATGGAAAATTTGGGTTTTCTTTCATAGAATCATAAAATCATAGAATCGATTGGGTTGGAAAAGACCTCAGAGATCATCAAGTCCAACCCTTGGTCCAACTCCAGTCAGTTGGCACCAGATCATGGCACTCAGTGCCACATCCAATCTCAGTTTAAAAACCTCCAGGGACGGTGAATCTACCACCTCTCTGGGCAGGCCATTCCAATGCCTGACCACTCTCTCTGTAAAGAATTTTTTTCTAATATCCAACTTAAATTTCCCCTGGCAGAGCTTAAGCCCATGCCCCCTTGTCCTATTGCTGACTGCCTGGGAGAAGAGACCAACCCCCACCTGGCTATAACCTCCCTTCAGGTAGTTATAGAGAGTGATGAGGTCACCTCTAAGCCTCCTCTTCTCCAGACCAAACAACCCCAGCTCCCTCAGCCTCTCCCCATAGGACTTGTGTTCTAGTCCCTTCACCAGCCTTGTTGCTCTTCTCTGGACCCGCTCCAGCACCTCAATATCTTTCCTGAACTGAGGGGCCCAGAACTGAACACAATACTCAAGGTGCGGCCTCACCAACGTAGAGTACAGGGGAAGGATCACTTCCCTGGTCCTGCTGGCCACGCTATTTCTGATACAAGCCAGGATACCATTGGCCTTCTTGGCCACCTGGGCACACTGCTGGCTCATGTTGAGCTTCCTGTCAATTAGTACCCCCAGGTCCCTTTCTGCCTGGCTGCTCTCCAGCCACTCTGTCCCCAGCCTGTAGCGCTGCATGGGGCTGTTGTGGCCAAAGTGCAGGACCTGGCATGTTTGCTGAAGACCCTGGCGGAACATATTTTGTGAGTATTAGGAGTTACAGACTAGGTCCGGCCATGCGTATTTGCAAAGTTTCCTGGAGTTACATGAATATATAATGAATTTTTATTAGACTTAATGGAAAAATTGAGGGAATTTTATGTATTGATAGGTATCTAGAATTTTATTAGAAATGTAAATGCATTCTAAAGTAGTATCAGCCAATAATGTCTACAAAAAAACCTATTACAATATTTTGTTTTGGTTACTGTTAATTAGTGTCGAATTCAAGCAATTGGTAATTCTGGATTTACTTTTTTTTCTTATTGAAGCTGATTGTGGGTCAGCTGAGTTATTCTTAGGATTCTGAGATACTCTTGTGTACCTGTCCAGGGAGAGCTCTGGGTGTCATTTCTTTATTAAGTCCCTCAGTTGCATTTCTAAATTCAGGCGAAGATGAATGTGTCTTCTGTCTCATCTTTCCTTTTAGGCTTGTGCATATCTTGCTGCAAGTAAATGTGTTAAAATACATTGCAAGAGGAGGAATGAAACTGATTTTTATCCACAGGCTGCAGTCACATGTCATAGATCAAGGTTATAAAATTTTGTAGCCTGCAATATGGCAGGGAGCATATGCTGCTGAGTGCCACAGCTCCTGTAGGTACTGTTCCTACAGGGCAAACTATCAGGCTTGATCCTTCAGTCTGTCTTAACAATGAGTTCTGTATGTCACTGTGATCACACATTGTACAGTGCCCTGTCCTTGGGCCAAGGACATGATTCCTACATAAACCCTTAGATTTTTTAAACAGATTATTTAGGAGTAGTGTAATATAGGTTTTATATTTCAAATAATAAAATGTGAGGTGAATGTAGCCAAAGAGGCTACTTTAGCCAGTCTTGCCATCTGAGCACTCCTCAGCCCCGCCTCTCTTCAGCTGCTAAACAAATGACACAGAGCATGGTCATGCCCAGTAAGCCTGGGCTCCCCCAGTACTGCAGAATGGAAACGAAACAGATTCCCTTTAGGAATCTGTCCCAGTTTTGGTTTTGCACCCATCTTAGTTTGTTGTAGCAGGCACGGACCATTTCTGTTCCTTCCATCCCTGTCCAGGCATCCTTTCCCAAGACCAAAGCAGCAGAATAGAAAATACATTGATTTCTTAGTCTTGCCCTGTAAAAGAGGGTAAAGCCCAGCAACTTAACAGGACTCAACTGTCTGAAGCTACTGCATGCATCTTTAGTGTCAGCACATTTTATTGTTGTATCAAAACCAAAGTCTAAAAATAAAAAAAAATCCGTTATTTTGAAGCACTAACAGAGCTTTTTTTCTTTTGCCCTTTTAAATAAAGCATAAAATAAAAAGAGACTCCAAACTAAAATGCCCTGCTGCTTTTAGTGAATTAATCTCAAGATCTCTGTGAGCGTGACAAGTTAGTAGAGCATGGAGCTGTATCAACTTGAGGTATAGATACAGATGCCTTAAATCACAGAAACTAAAGACAGAGCAGACTTTACAATATTTAAACTTCTGCATGTAAAATTATGCCATTGTTGCTTGTAAATATGCTAAAAGCCTCCTGCCGTGTCTTGTAAATATGCTAAGAATCCCCTGTAGTTCTTTCCCCCACTATTGTTATAAATGAGAGCAAAGAAAATGTGGGGGTTTTTTGTTTGTTTGTTTGGGTTTTTTGTTTGGTTTTTGTGTTTTTGTTTGGTTTTTTAATTATTATTATAGCCTCTTTTCCCACGTGTAAATCTGCTGTTTTATTTGGCATTAACAGCTCTGTTTCTTGACTGACAGGTTTCAAAGTTTGCTGTAATTGTGAGCCATGCTCCCAGTCACTGTGCTTTAGAGTCAGCAGGGAATGGTACTGTGTGCTGTTTTTTCAAAGAAAAGGCATTACAGTGGCAACATCTAATAAATCCTGTTGTGTTTTCACCTACCCTCCTCCTGCTTTCCTCTCTTGGTATCTTTCAAACTGCCGTAATAGCACAGCTACCTCTCCATTACAACATCCCAGTCTGAGCTGCTGTAGTTATAATTGTCTTAGAACTCCCATAAAACTAAGTTTCTATGTGTTATGGAAAGAAGTGATGTAGGTAGGCCTGACAGACTGTCTATCAAATACTATTGTGTGCTTGCTTCCTAATATTCATTCCGGGAGCAAAATAATACAGGGAGAAAAAGAGAAAATTTCCAGGAAATCCTGGTTAGCAAGAGTGAAAGAGGGGCTGACATGCAAGTGCTGCACTGGAGAAAAGATGCCAGAGCTATCCATGGCCAGCCAAAGCATCAGCCATTGGCAAAAGTCATATAAATAAAGCATTTGCATGGTACCAAGTTCAAGCAGTGCCATGAGGGGGTGCTTTTCTCTCCTGGGTGCAGCCTCATGGACCTGTCAGACCCTGCTCTGGATACCCTGGTGTTACATGGACTCTGCTGGAGCAGGGTCAGGACAGATGTTGTGAGCCCTGAGCCAGCTCCTCAGTGTGCAAAGCGAGATTGTGAGCCAGCAGCACAGACCACGGACCTTTCTGGTCTCTCCTAGTGGGGGCTGTTTCACAGAAATGCAGCCCCACAGTGATGAAATTGATTTTGATCTTTGTATTTCACTGACATTTCTGAGGGAGGCAGAAGTATTTAGGGTCAGTTTGGGGCTCAGGGAGAAGAAAATATTGTATTTTTATTGTGCAAGTCTGATTTTCCCATTGATTATAGAGTCCAGCTGTAAGGTACATGGTTAAAAGAGTAATTCAAAAGTCATTTATGTTGTACTAAAACTGGAATACCCCTACTGAGTAACATACTGTGGTCAGTAGAATTCATCTGAAATGATGCCAGCTTAATGAAGAAGGACATTGTTTGGTCATAGCTCTCTGTTTAGTCTTTAATCATCTTCCTTTTCATCTTTAAAGAGCTGCTGTTGTTGTTAATATGCAGTTTCTTATATTTTCTTGACTGACATATGTTTTTTTCACTGTATGGTTGAAAATTTTTTGTTTTGGCCAAAATGTATTATTTTCTTATGTTGTTTGGTCAATGTAAGATCCTAAGTCTTTGGGCAGACCACACTACTGCCACCCTACTGTCCTGTAGGTTCTGCTAAAATGGGATTGTATTTCTCTTATGTTGTTTAGTGTAAATAGCATACTTTGAATGCCTATTTAAATACCTTCCTTTTGTTATTTATTATCTTATGTGCTGTTTTTCTGTTTTCAGCACAATCCAATATAATTACCTTTACATACTTTTAGGTGAAGAATGATTTACTTATTAGACAAAAAAAAATAAAAATATTGGGCATAAATACCTCTGAGTGTGTCCTAACATTCTTGTATTTATTAAATGTCCAAGAGAGAGTGCTGCCTAGTTGAGAGCAACTCTTTGCAGAAAATAGAGTGGAAAAAGCACAGCAAGTGTCTAGAGAGTTTTCAAAAACACAGTTCTATTTGTGGTGCAGGGAACAAAGAACTGTGAAATAGGTGGTAAAACATACTGGAGAGTGATTTTTACATACCAAAGGTGCTGACACATACTAAAAGACATATGTGCTAACAAAGACCTGAATGTTAAAGGTCTGTTTAAAAGATGAATAAAATTCTGAACAGACTGGAAATACTCAGAAATATATTTTAAGGGCTTAAGAAATGGGGTATTATGTCTTTCTGCTTCCTTTTTTTTGTGTGGCAGTTGGGACTTTATTTCCTTTTTTTGTACGCTGTATTGTGTACTGTCAATTTTCTAGAAAGTACTTCTATAATGAGGTGTCAGTAGAAATCAGCTAGATTTATTTCACTTCTGTAACTCATTTCCAATATCTTGTTGCAGTACATTATTTCACCAGGGGTTAAGCTGGCTATTGTCTAACGCTCTCTACTCGAACTTCTTGCTTCTTTTTAACACTTCTGTTAAATATTCTAGTGCAGTATGTCGGATGGCTTTGTAAGGCTGGATACTGTTTTCATTCTAGAGCCTTAAACTTAGCACTAGAGAGGTGTCAGTCTTGCAAAACTGAAATTGTGAATAATTAATCTCATTTGATCTGGAGTTTTGTTACAGGTTTAATTCAGTTTGCCTTCTGAGCTCAGTCTGGTCTGCATGGGATGTCCCAATTAATATTCTTGGCATTGTTTCCTTTATTAATACGGAAAATAACAAGTAGGTAAAATTCACAGAAATTACAAATTTTTTTTTGAAGAAGAGCTAGTTCAGAGGTTTTTTCTTTCAGGACTGGTTAGAGGAGGTCCTTGAACTCCACGAACTTTATTCATATGTCACTGTGCTAATGGCTGAACAGATTCTTCTACAGTTCTTCCTATTGTTTTCTTGTCTGACTGGAAGTCATTTGAATAATAAAAAAATAGATAACCCTTTTTCAACTGAATTGTGCTTCCCAAAACAGGCAGAATCTTGCAACTGAACACTGCTAGGTTGTAAAAATACTGTTGGGTTTAGAATCCAAGCTTTTTGAAAGTTGAGGTACTTCAGTTTAAGTGCTTTTCAATGTATAAATACTGATTCTTAGTGCACATTGTAACAGTCAAAAGCCAAGATTGAAGTTAAGAATAATGAAGAATATTCCTTTGTTTTTACCATATTTCTGTTAATCCTATTGTGACTTTCAAGGTTATCACTGATGCTTCCCGCAAACTTTGCAGCTCTATGACAGTTTAAAAATGTGAATTAAAAGGTAAACATTGGAAAGACATCAGTCTCTTGGCCCCACCAGTGTCTAGAGATACTTTTTGGTATCCTCAAATATTATTTTATTTAGTAATTGCTTAAAATATATGTTGTGTTTCTATGAAACTCCATCTTTCTGTTGAGATATGTTTATGCTTGTTGATCTCAGTTTTGGATATTTTGTTTGGGTACAATCTAATTTGCTAATCTGTGCAGTTGTGTAATGTAAGACTGTTTCCTCATGAATTTCTACTTCCACTCAATCTTCTGAATCCATACACATATTTTTTTCCTTCCTTTCTTGTGAATATCTCCATGTTGTTGTCAATCCCTGTTGTAATACCTTCTGTTACCTCTCTGAAGTGTACAAACATACTATTATACTAATAGCTTTTCCTGGTGTCTTGGCACAGGTCTGTTCAATTGATAGTGCTGGTGAAAAACAATTTTGAAGAACCCAGCAAGTGCTGGAAGTCACTCTGCCATTTCTTTCCTCCAGTTATTAAATGTAAATGTTCCACAACATCAATTTTCTAACTTCAGAAAGCTTATCGCTTCTGTACCCTGCAATGCTGCAAGGAGCCAGGACAGATTTTTTTTTTTGGCAATTACTTTGTCTTTTCCACTCCCATCCTCCTCTCTCTTCTTGCAAGGATCATGCTGCTGGTTTTACCCTTCTTGAGTCTGATGAGGACTCAAAGCTGCTTTTGAAAGTTCCCTGACATTCCTTGCGGGGATAATGCTTTTTTCTGTTTCCTTTACCTGCTTGGAGTTAGTCGTGCCCACATACAGGGACCAGGAATGGTGGTTTCTTGTTGCTTTGGCCTTAGGAGGCTTGTCTGTGCTCGCTGACCCTGATGTTGCTGATATTGCTGCCTTTGGGAGACATCTCTTTCAGAGGAGTCTTACTTTTTAGGAGCTACTTTTTCTTTTCTTGGGCACTGGGCCCTGTGATCATGCCTTGTGCTCCTGTTCCCAGGGAACTGAGCAGCAAGCTTGGAGGTCTGAGGTGGGAATGATGAGTATAGAGTTCAAAGTCTCTTGGCCCCTCCAGTGTCTGAGGGCAGACTGTATCCTTGAATTTGTTTACACTAAATAACTCCCAAAATGTCTTAGATGTAGTATCAGCATACAAGCGCAGCTCACTAAATTATTTTCTTATAATGACTTTATATGATATATATTTCCAAAACCAAAAAAGGTAGTGGGCAAGTTAAATTCCTCCTGCTTCATTGCTTTTTCTCCCCCAATTTTCAGTTCAAAGGCTTTTAATAAATCTTTCATAACAGTATATCTCCATTAATTCAGAGTAATTTAAAACATTTTTTTAGTCTTAAATGTTGAATATCAATTCTGGCCTGCTGCTATGATGATAGGAAATGTGATATAAAGATTTTAATTGACAGCCTGTGCTGAATCCCTATGCCTGCTAGCTGTCAGGGACAACCTGTCCTGGTGATAGTCCTGCTGTTTAGCCATGTCCCTCAGCAATCCCAAGGAAACCACAGTAGCTCTGTCTGCTGAGTTTTTTCTGTGTATATCAGTGCATAAGCTGTCAGGGTATTGAAGTCTGATTCTATTTTTCTTCCCCCTCTCCTCTTGGAGATTCCTTAGCCTTATTTTTACGTAGATTTCTTTGCTTCATGTGTTTCTGCATCCAAAGAATAAAATTAAAAAACCCCAGTAAATAATTTCTCCTTCATTGCATTATTTAATTTTCCAGGGTTTTTTTTTTATGAAATACCTAGGCCCTGAACGTTTCAAAAGTGGCTATATGAAATGCTTCAGGTATTGTTTGTGCTGACACTTCGGGCTCTTGGCTTAATATTCTTCAGTGTTTGCCTGTGGTTTCTCCCTTTTCTGGGAATCCCATCCAAAGAGTATTTAGATGTGAAACTGATCATTTCCTTACCTTCCACTGGCCTCAGCCCATCGATCCAGCCTGTGATGATGTCTCTGCAGAGTCCTTCTACCCTCAGCAGATCAACACTCCCACCCAACCTAGTATCATCTGCCCTTGACCCCCTCATCCAGATCATCCGTAAAGACATTAAACAGGACTGGCCTTTGCTGCTCACTTGTGTGCACTTTGTCTACTGATGAAGCAGATGCTTCTTTCTTTTTCAAAAAGTGTTTCCAAGAAGTAGGTCTGTGTGTGGTCTCAGGGTTCACACGAGCCAGCCCTCTCTGTAGCAGTCAGGCAGAGTGGGGGCCATCCCACGGTCCCTGAGCTGGCCGGGCGCAGGCAGAGCCTGGAGCCAGGAGCGGCTGTGGATGTGCACTGCGGGCGGGCTCTGGGCATTGCTTGCATGAAAGGCAAGGAAGTCAGAGTTTTCTTGAGATGTGAGACCACAGGTAATGTTAGTTCCACAGTATTCTCGTTTGTAACATGGGAATAATAAGCTACCATATACGGTTAGTGTTTGAGAAACTTTGGTGAAAACGTCTGTAGGAGTTGTTCGTCTAATACAAGAAAACAATAAATGGAGACTAATATAAAAGTAGGTGGTGTGCTGCATAGTTTTCATTTTGAAAGCAATGATAGCACAGACAAGCCATTAGAATGAGAAATTGTGTCTTGTTTGAAGCATTCTTTTATTTTGTTAATTTTGTAAATGTCTTGTCAGTTGTTCGAGGCAAAACCATCTTTAAATTTCTATCCCATCTGACAAATGAAAGCATTGCTGCCAGTCCCTGGACCTCTGAATTTATATGATGTCTCAGTAACCCAATTCTGTTTCACAAAGCAATATGCAGAGACTTTAGGCTGTTAGGGCAAATTTTTGGAATCTATTCCTGCCTGTAGATTTACAGGAACAGGTTACACTGCCATGTTACCATTCATAGAGGTCAGCACTGTAAAAGCTCTGCTGAGTTAATGTCCTACAAAAATGGATTCAAGCATATCTCTACTAAAATAATTAGTTTTTCTTATTACATCATCGGCAATAAATTCCTCAATATCACTGTGAGATAATTAATAATGTGGGATTATGATCTCTCTGTGGCAAAGTAGAAAAAGAAAGGAACCAGAGACAGAAAATGAAAATTTGACAGTAACATTAGAGTTAAAACAAAAAATGAGTGAAGGAACTATCAGTTTTAAAGAAGTACCATGTAAATAGAAATGTGATAGAAGTGTGTAAAGAATTGGTAATATGGAAAATATGACATACATGATGCAAATATGTCTCATATTTCAGGGAAACATTTCAAAGAAATATTCCTGAAATCGGAAGAAAAAAATTAACAGAACAGTCTTTAAACTCACAAGGCCTTTGTTGCAGAACACACAGTTTTTCTCATGGGTATGCACTGCTTTCAGGGGACTGGACTTTAAGTTCAATTAACCTACATACATACATATATGTGTGTATATATATAAATTTATAAATCTCTATCGTGTGCCCATATGGTCCTCGCACATCAAAGTCCATATAAACACACTGTGAGATCAGTGAGATCCTGTGGGAGGACAGAACTGATACTGTCAGAGCACACAAAAATAGCAAAAAAGGAGGTGCCTTTGTTGCGTATAAAAGAGCAAATTTTGAGTTAAGGGATTAATTCTGCCCTTTGGACTTCGGAGTTGTTGGGTCCTTGTGCTGTGGATCTGATCCTGGGCTGCGAGGCAGGAGAGTTCTGTGTGAAGCAGGTTTGGTGGGTTTTGCTGGGCTGGACTGATGCCAGGCCTCTGTGCATTGCCTGATCATTTCCTGTGATATGCATTATTCTCTTTTTTAACTTATGAGAAATATTTTGTTTGCGAAACACGTAGCTGCATATTCTCTTATGCTTCCCAAGCATGTGAATGCATGGGGTGAGATGGATGGCAGTAATTTTCACAGCTTAAGTTGCCACTTTATCATGGAGAAGCAAATAGGATCCATACGAGGTACATGTTATTGCAGAGCATGTTCCTAGTGTAGCATTCAGCTGCAGTTAAAGCCCATCAAATCTCCTTTATGACTCCTTATATTCTCAAAACTCTATTTGTGTCAGATTTAGGGTGTGTATTTCACTAGTGGCTGCATACAAAGCTGAATACTCCAGACAGGAGAGCAGCTGCTGGCTGCTGCCATGCTAGGATGGAAATTCAGGCAAGAAACATCTGCATAATCAGGGACAATTAGAATTCCTGGTGCTGAAGGAGATGTCTGATTCAAGAAAGGTGTTTTTTTGGTTTTTTTTTAATAATTCTTATTTACAAGTTTTACTGAAATTTGTTGTTCATTAATCTCATTAGGTCACACAAAATGCTTTGTCTTAGAGTGATTCATACTAGGAAAAAAAACCATGTTTGGACATAAAAGACTAAGCAAAATGCATACAACTGCTTAAAGAACACAGTTCTTTATCAGTTGAATGACGTATTTCATTCTAGTACCCTTTATACACTATTTCTCATAACAAAACAGATAGGGACACTAATGCAATGTTTTAAATACACCAAAATTGTTAAAGATTGCCTGGAATGCTGACTTGAAATTTCAATACTGAAAGCATTTGGTAGCAGCTGCCATTTTCATTAAGAAAGAAGGGATATCAATTCTTGGGAAAGTACATTACCATAGCTGTAGAATCTCCGAGTTTTGGAAGTCTGTTGTCCATTTTGTAGCCCATATTGTTCAGCTGAATGTGCTGCTGGAGTGATCTATCTTTTAAAGAAGTGATCGTTTCGATAATGAGCTGTCTTGGGCCTCTGCAGTTCTGCTTTGGTTCTCATACTCCACACATCTGTGCCATGGTTTGAGTGAGGAGGCTGTTGAATGTGCAGGTGTGTGCGCTCCGTTTGGTGTGTCCTGCATCACCTCTGGGCATGAGGATACAAGTTTGCTGCAGCTGCCCTCTCAGAACCTGTGCCAGGGCTCTCTAAGTAATTAGGTGGAATTATTGTATATTAAAAATGCTGATACGTTTGAAAAGAGGTTACGCTATAACAAGGGGATTTTTAGTAATGAAAGCTGTCTACTGTGTTTCAAGTCTGCCATGGCCAAAAGCTAACCTAGTACAATACATTAGACAGTAATTACAGGCTTCTTTTGGAGGATTTAGTAACCTGAATTTCTGCTACAAAAAGATTTTACAGTTCATATATATCTTGATGAGGATAATCTAAAGACATTTTGTCTCTCTGATCTAATTTGGAAGATTAATTGCTGAGCTTTTTTTTTATGTATTTTGCCCTTACATGCGCAGTATGTACAGTCATCCCAAAGTACAATATTTTTTTTGGATCTATACAGAAATTGAATTGTGCTTTTGAATGCCATGCTAACCCCTTGCTTGGGTAACAAAACAGCATGGTCTCCTCAGATGAAACACTGCCCGCTGCTTTTTTTCTGTAGCACCTGAGAACAGCACTCCAATTTTGTAGTCATGGCACAATGTGCTCTGCTTGCTGTATACGGGAATACATAACAATGTTATTTGTTGGAGGTAGATTTGCAGATTACCTTATTTTCTCCCTAGCAGAGGTTTTCTCTTCTACTACCTCTGGAGAACATTTCAAGTGGTTAATAGAAAATCCAGTCCCTTTTCTGTGAGCTAGTTATGTATGCCTGTCGTTTGCTCATATTATCACAAGAGCTTGTAGAATACTGGCATTCATTCCCAAAGTGTTTGAAAAAGGCAGTGATCCACCAGGTCAGGAATGTGAGGCGGAGCACTGGCCGGAGAGATTGCAAAATGGTGTTTTTCAGCTGAAAAGAAAATAAGCGAGGTGCTGTGATAGTCTCCATTTGAAAGATGATTGCTTAGGAAATGTAGGGGGATGAAAATAAAAGGAGTAGGAGAAGAGTGAGGGGGACCTTTGTCTATACTTAGGCTATCAAATTATAGACAGCTTTGTGAAAAACAAGTTATGAACTACTCTAGGAAGCAGTAATATGGAAGAAAAAAAAAGTGTAGTAAAACATTTCTGCATGTGAAGAAAACATCTTTGCTGCCCACTTGAACTTAAGCTTAATTTTGTTTTGAATATTGAAGAAAATCATGCATCAGCTGACAACAAGGCTTTTCAGATGCCTCTGGCAGTCTGCATGCTCAATCACACCTTAATCAGTGATAATTCATTCAGAAAATCTTGTAGACAAGGAACTTGTGTAATGAGATCACATTCTTTTTTGGGGACCTTAGTCATCATCTAGAAAAAGATAGCAGTGAGCTCATTTTGCATCATTCTGATTTGATATTTTAATGGAAGTCTTGCAGTAGCTCTGATTTGCAGGCAGGGAAAGATGTCTGCTGAATCACCTGGATCAGAGTGTGGCAAAGGCTTTCTGCAGAAGAGAAACTATAACTTTTAGCATTGAAATTTTAGTTCTCAGGGAAAACAAGCAAAGCTGTAACTGGGAACTTGCTCAAACATCCAAATGAAGAAAATATAGATTTTAACTTAAGCTAGTCTCCTCACTAATTAGTATTCTTAAAGCATGAAAATGACCAAGGTAGATGCTCTTGGAGGTTGTCACTGTCTGAGACGAGAGATGAACCATTAAATTCATTGGAACATTCAGAATTTCCTTTTGTGTGCGTGTATTCTTGGCAGCTGTGAAAGTGTTGCCCTCCTAAATGAGTATATTCCTATCAGGTAATGTCTGATCATAAGATGAACAATTGCAGTATGCTGTATTTCACTGTCAATCTCTTTACTCCATTGCTCTTTTCCCCCCCTTTTTTTTTTAAATCAAAGCCTGTGATAGAAAGTTTAGCCTGAACTCAGTTTATTTGTTATTACATCCTGTTGAATGAACTACAAATCTGTGGGTAATTAAGGAATTTTTTCATTTATAGTATAACTACTACTATGGATCCATTAATTTTGTGGCAGACATACCTAATACTGCCTTGTAATTTTTAAGAATTACTTAAACCAGTAGATAGCCTTCTGCTTTCTTAGATTCTCAATTAAACTGATATTTGGAATAGCTTAGAACAAAAGGTTTCTGCAAAGAATTTTTGAAATACAGAACTGCTTTAAAATATGCACCAAGTCACAAACAGAGACTCATGGCACTCTAAGATGCTTGTTTTGAGGACCAGCCAAAATTTCAGCACAAACTTTTGAGTCTTGATATCCATGCTTGCCAGAGATTTGTTTTGTGACTTAACCAGAATAAAACTGGGCACACATGACTGCTGAAATCCCGCCCAGCTTAAAGCACATCAAGAATGCAACATGCACAGCAAGCAGAGCCAGGAGTATGTCCAGCAGGGAAGGGAAACTGGTGGCTATGGAATGTGACCATCCCTGTTCCATGCTACCAGCTCATGGTAAGCACAGTGGCTCTTCTGCTGTGAACCTCAGGTCAAGCAAGTGGACTCAGCCAGCACTTAGTTAAAAAGTTGTGATGAAAAGTGGCAGGAAAACTTCATCCATGGGTTAGGAGAGCTGGTTCAGCTTTGCTGATTGAAGGGAAAATTTTGGTTTGCTCTTCAACCAGCACATCTGACTGTGTACAGGCAGTGAGCAGATTTGCTGCCAGATTTTCTTTTATTATTTTATTCCATTTTATTCTAATTTTTTCACAATTGATTCTTACTCTGGAACTATATTTAAATAGTGTTTAAGGCATTGTTTTTGGTGTATATACCTGGGAATGCCACGAAAACATTGTACTATCATAGCAAATCCTTTATTACAACAGCTGAAATCTTCTCTTTTGTTGAGGGAGAGGGCACCATCACTTCAGTTCTGTGAAAACACTCTGAAGATCATTACCTTGTTTGCTTGTTTGGTTTTTGGGACAGATAAAGCATTAATGAATATCATAAGGAAAATATGATCTGATGCCATTTGAAGCACGTTGCCCAAACAATAAGCAAACTTTTCGGACTGGTCAGGGGCAGGGGGTTACTTGTCATCAAAGAGCGATCTTTTCATTTATTGGTTAGTTTTTTTGCCCTTCCACAGTGATTGGCCAAATAAAATGTTTTCTTTGTGCCCTGCTCACCACTCTGGTGTTTTCATAAATTTTTGCTCTGCTTTTGGGGTGACAGGTGTCAGTCAGCTGAAATAAAATGTCATTTTTGCCAATTCTGTGTTTATGGAGAGATTTCAAATATTTAGTGCCCAGTTTCCTGGACCTGTGCCTTGTGTGAGCCATGTGGGACACGTGCTCAAGAGCTGTGATAGAAATATGTGTGGCTGATCACTGCACAGTAGTAATAAAATATAGAGCTAAGGATCATCTTCTGCCCATTGAGAGACAAGTTCAGGAAACTTTATTTATGTTTCTTGCTTGATGCAAAGAGGATACCTTGAAAATGTGCAAGTCAACTGTTATAAATCCGTAGCCAAAAACCAGGAATCTTGGCTTTGTAACTGGTAGAAAAACATCTTTCTTCACTTGCTTCCTTTGCACAGAAAATGGCAAAAATCTGTGATTTTTTTTTTTTCCTTTGACTGCTTAAGCATGATGTTACTGCATCTGCTGTTTCTCCACAACCTTTTGCAAAGCAGGAAAATTAGATCCTGCTCTGGCATCAAAAGTGCAGACACAGATGTACAACAGCTGAGAAGTCTGCACTGGGGCAGTCCTGCTATATGCTGTCTGCACTTTGAAATGAATCCAGGATGTTTCCTGGAGCCTTTCTGTGAATTTGTCAAAAGACTCCAGTAACAGGATTGCTCCTGGCATGGCTTATAGCCAGGCCAGGTTAAGGTGAAGCTGTGTATTGCCCCAGTCCACCTTTAGGTTTTGAAGCGGGCAGTGTGTTTTAGGCTGGGCAGTTAGCGAATAAGCAATAAGCAGTTTAAATGGAAAGGGGGTGTAGAGGATTTTGAGACTGTGTTCTGCACCTTGACTGTTTTGCCATGTCAGGAATTAATGAATGTATTACCATTCTTCAGTGAGCCTCAGGCTAATAACTCTGTGAGCTTAGATACCCTCAAGGTAATTTTTTTTCCCCTTTAAATCAGGCCAATTTTGTAAATGTCAAGCAGTCAGTGAGTAAGAAATGACTAATTTTGTGTCATTTTATATCTTTCAGTAACTATGATTATATCTTTCCTGAGTATGATCAATTAGAAAACTTGGAAAACAGTGTTCTCTTCAAATTGGGCAAGGTAGTATCCCAGCAGCATTTAGTAATCCTTTAAGGTTTCTGGAGGTAGAATGGTGTTAGGATCCCATAAAGTTTAAAGATGCACGGTGTAGTGAAAATGATGTAATAGCACAAAGTGAAACAGGATTCTTCAGTTGCAGATTGGAAATTAGAGGTGCATCTGGCCTCTTCCCCTTGCTGTGTGGGAGCGTTGCAATGTTGCCCTGTTTTGGGCGCCCTGCGTGCACTGCCTGTGACTGCCTTTGCAGGGGGCTTGTGCAAAATTAATCTGAAATTTCAGTCACTTTTGAAGTACCACAGGGGCATTATATTCTGAAAAAGCAAGACCAGGAAACAACTAGAACAGCTAAAACATTGCCCGTGGTAGAGACACATGATGTGCAATTTAAACATCATTCGCAGTTAATGTATAAAAAGAAAATACCTGCAATCCGTCTATGGCTTGGATGAGGGAGCACAAGAAATGATTGCAAAAAGGTTTTGTGGGGCACGCTGTACAGTCTGGCTTTAGTTCTACAAATGGCTTAAAAGTTCAATTATCAAAATCAGTTCTCATAGCACAGTTTGAGATTTTTATTGTGTGAAAGAGGAGGAGATTGGGAAGAAGAGAAAGGCCAGGTGGGCGTGCAGCATTGTTTGATACTGTTGGGCAAAGGGAGATTTGTGGAATAGGTTTCTCTGGATAGAAGAAATCTTCCCTGCCCCATGGTCTCCAGAAATGGAGGGAGGATTTAAAGAATTAAACTGAAAGTTTGCTAGCTGAAAAGAAGAGTGAAGGGAGTTGAAATTTACTATTACTCTCTGCAGGAAAGAAGCTAATATATGCAGATAAAGCTGATGGTGTGGTAGTGAAATACCTACAAAAGCAAAATGAAGTGGACTTCCACAGTAATTTTACCTTTCTGAGTTATAGCTGATTCTTTCAGAATCCAGAAATATTAATTCTGCAGCATCCCTTAAGTGGGGACAGTGCAGTGTCTCATACAAACTATGTCCCAGTCTCACCCTAATCTTGTGGCAGAAGAGAAAGGATCAGTAAAAGGACATGTGGAGCCAAACCAAAACTGGCTAACAAGTCTCGTTAATGAACATTAATGTTAGAGCAGTTATTAGGTACCAGAATCATGATCTGGTTTTGAGATTCTACCTTCAGGTCAAAGCATTTTCTCAAATGAGTGATCATGTCTTTCTCATGTCTCTGACCTGCACTCTCACTCTTAGATTACGTCCTGATGAAATAACTTATGACTTGACTTTGGTTAAATAACTAATGAACTACGCGCATGCTTGGAGTTTGACACTACTGATGTGCTTCACAGTAAAGAAGGAATTTTTCACCAGCTTCAGAACATGGGACACCTGCTGCCATCCCTTAAGCAAGAAACTAAAGGAGGTTTATAACATGCTTTATAAGGAATTTTCACAATGTACTGTTCTATGTTTCCTTTTACTCTTTCTATTAAATCTAGATTTTTAAGCTGTTTTCTTCTTAGGCAGATGACAAGTCAGTAAGTAAAGGTTCAGATACAGACAATTTTACAGCCCATGAAAACAACAATTCAGGGTACCACTGGCAAATCTGATTGGTAATTCTGATTTATACATTGCAAAACACTGAAAATTCCTAGGAACAGTTGCATGGTTTGGGAAGTTTCTTGTTTAAAAATAATCTTCCCTTGTGTTGCAAGTGAGCAACAGCAGCTGTGGCTCAAAACATAGCCAAGTATGAGGACAAGTATGTTTTCACTTTGAGTTCTCTCTTCATTATCTGTCAGCACTGCAGTTCTCATGGCTTTCTGTGTTCTGTTTGCAGTGATTTCTAGATGATTCCTGTCCCTTCAGTGGCCGTGTAACTCCTTGCACTGCTTTGATAATAGCATTTTAATGAAGGCCTGCTTGAATTGTTTATAGCCTTGCCACTAATGCATAAAGTGGTTATTAAATCCATGATGCTCAGGTACAGTGTTTCTTTTCCTGTTCCTACTGAATGTTTCTGGGCACACACGTTGGCACATCTGGTACTGAAGACCCACTATAAATTTCTCTGCCATCTCTGTGAGGAGTCAGTCTCAGTGGTGGAAAAGCAGGTGCTGCCTGGTGTGCCCGAGTCCTTCCCTTGGTGGCACCATGGTGCTGGGGCTCCCTTTGAGTGCTCTGCTGGATGTGCTCTCTAGGGTGCAGAACTTATATTTTCATCACCCCAACTGTTGCCAAATAGGCTGATTAATTGATATGTCTATACTAATTTCTACATCCCCTTACTGTGTGTTAGCACAATAAAAGCTAGTTAGGAGTTCAGGAGAGTACAAGATCAGTTGAAGCTGTTCCCTTGACAGAGCATTACTTCAGAATTGTTTTCAGTGGTTCAGGGTCCTGTGGAGTTTTGAGTGTCCTAAAGAAGTTATTATTTAAAAGTCGTCTGTCTAGAATCAGGTAAGAGCTCAAGGACACACTATGAATTCTCTTAATGTGATCAGAAGGATTGGATTAGTCAGCTTTTCCTGCTGCATGCTGGTAACACTTCCACTGAAAGGACAGATGATCCTCAACTACATTCTGAAGTTCAGAGGCAGAGAAATAACTTCTTGCAGAGGTTTTCATTCTGAGTACCTTAAACTTTTTTGTCTTATACTTCACAGTACATTTTCCTTTTTTAATTTTTTCTTTTTTTGTCTTTCTCTGAAAATCTGTTCCTTCTTCAGAGTCTTTTGCAGTTTACCATAATGGCTGTGGCTTGATGACAGCTGGGTACACAACCTGACTTGCTGTGAGACAAAGCTGGGGACTCTTCCAAATAGCTGGCAACTACAAATATCTGCAAAACAAAGATGGGCAACTTTGCTGCCAGCTGTCTCTGTCTGACAGAATGCCATCTTGGGTTATGTGCACAGAAGAGAATTAATAATAAAAAGATATGGTGGGTTTTGGTTGGTTTGTTTGTTTGTTTTAGTGGGGTTTTTGTTAAGTCAACTGAGCTGAAGAATCAAAGTTTTGACAGCTTCTATAGGACTTAAGAGGGATACGTATTATGGCTTTTGCTTCAGTCTTCAACAGATTCAATCTACCTGTAGTGATCTTTACAGAAACAAGGTTATTATTTATGTTTTGAGAACAAAATAATTTATGTGTAGATACTCCTTAATATAGAAGATGTTCACATAATTATAAAGAAAATTTGCTCATTGGAAGGAAGGGAGGAATTCAACATAAACACATAAATCAACACTAATATATGGGAAATTGTACTTATCACGGTTTGATGGAGTTTATTAAGACGAAGAAATGTTTTCTAAGTGCTGGAATAAATGGAATCCAATTGCATTTAAAAGTTAAGTAGATTGTTTTAAAAACTGAAACCCAATCTCCTTATTATGTAACTGTGTTTAAAAAACAGTTTAAACACTTCCAACAGTCTGTCCAGAGCAGGAGAGGCTGTCTCATCAGCTAACTGTGTACTTCCTACTCCACTGAAATCTAATGACAGGGGAATCTCCCACCCTCTGGGAGAAATGAGTCTAACCCTTTGCCAGAGGTATTTGTATTGACAAAGTATTTCACTGCTACTTTTGCCTCTTTTTTTTTCTTTTGGATTTTTTTGTTTTGTGTTGTTGTTATTTGGTTTTATCTACAGGGATTATTTACAGGAAAATACAGGAAATTTCCTACATCTACGATAGGAAGCAAGAGATTTATAAAGGCAAGTATATAGCCACGTAGAGTAATATGAAAATTGTGAGGAGATTCAGGGTAATAATAAGCCAACTCTATGGGCAGAAATATTTAGTTCTGGTTAGTGTACAAGACTGATGCAGTTCTGAAACAGTAGCCCCACTTTATATGTGGGTATAAAGATTTTAAAGAAATGTTGACTGAAATGCATATGAGAAAAGCTTCAGTTGCTGTAGGACTGCATCTAATGAAGAGATCACATTTTTCTGAGTCTTATATGTCAGCGCTGGTACCACAACTAGGATGTTTTAGGATGGTTTGAACACTGAACTCCAAGAACCCCAGAGTTTATTTACACCTTTACTCTGGCCTTAAAGATTTCTGAAATCTGAAAAGCATAACCGAAGGGGCTTTAGGAGTGTTTAACTTTAGCCATTCTCTGGTTGTTGATGCAGGTCTCTCCCAAAGGACTGTAGGGTAGGAGGTGATTTGCCCCATAGATATCTGTATAGGAATTGGCATAAGGCTATACCATCCACCTCAAAGAAGTCAGGTGAAGTAACTTTCTGTTTAAAAATCTTGTCTTCCACTCTGAAGTGTTACATTTCTGCTCATCCAGAACCCAGTATTATTGCTTGAATAAGCAGAATTGTAATCCTCTGACGTGCTGAAGTCCAAGGGGCCAGGAAGGCGATGAAAACTCCAATCAGTGTAGTATGAAAGCTCCCAGGAAAAGCTGCCTGGTGACTTAGACTCAGCGTAAGCAGCACTGATATTTATTGCAGAACAGATCAAGGGCTTACACTGGAGTGCTTCTGCTGCAGGGTGGGGATGGGGATGAAAACTGGTGCTTGAGAGGAGAGTCCTACTGAGATGAGTGAGGGGCATGAGTGTCAAAGGGGAGAGTAGTCTTTGCCAGAGTGGCTCACACGTGCTGTCCCCTTTGTGGGGATGTGTGCAAGACCTGTCAGAAGTGAAACGCCACAAGCCAAAAGAGAGAGGGAAGTGTACAGTCAGAATAAAAACATTAACAAGTAGTGTCTCTTACCTCTGTCTTCCTTCCTTCTGTGAGGAAAAAAGTACAATAACCCTCCAAAGTCCTTTGTTGTTCTGCCTGTGTGATATCTGTTCCACTGCAGAGGTCAGAGGTGGTACAGCTGGGTGAGGACTGCAGGTTACTGGTAATCATTCCCTCTTCAGAGAATTTAACTTTCCGGGTTATTCTGAGGTCTGCAGTTTCAAAGTAATCCTGTAAGACAGTAACACTGAAAGGAAGGGTGTGGTAGTTGGAGGGGTGCTGAGCTGTGGAGAGCCACCTTTGTGCAGTGGCACTGAGTCACACCAAGACCCAGGAAGCTGCTGTCCTCCCTGGCACTGGGATGTACAGCCCACTGTGTGGTGTGCCTCCTGCTTCTGAGCCATCAGCATCAAAGCTGTATCCTGGTAGCTGTTCCCATGCACTTGGTGCATTGCCTTGCTTGTCTTCTGTTGATGATTTTTCAAATGATGCTGTAAGAGCAAGTACCACTTCTCCCAGACTTCTGTGTTGTTGTCAAAGCGGGCGATGTGTGGTAGAATGGCACGTCTTCTCAGGTGAAATGCAGCATCATGTTAAGGAAAGGCCAGATCTGGCTCGGCTCAGCTAAAGCCTTCTTGTCAGTCCTGTGAAGTATACCAGGAGCAGGCTCGTGAAATGTGGAATTCACTGTATGATGCATTGTTATTTACTTCAGAGAAGGCCGTTTTCTGACATTTTTAGCTGAGTAAAGCTGAAAGTCCCTGTTAACCGTCTCTCTGGAAAGGTGCATGAAAACAATGTGTTTCCCCTTGAATGATTCCTTTTCAGGAGCAGAGAAGCTCTCTTCCCAGCACAGTTGGCTCAGCTCAGTAGTGAATTTATAAGCTAGATGGTTAGGTCTGGGGGTTTTTGTGGGGTTTTTCGTGCATTTGGTTGGCTGGGGGGTTTGCCCCCATTTTTTTTTTTTTTTAGAAAACCCACTTTATTATACACCAGGCATGACGAAGATGTAGAGGGATAATCTCTCTCTACTCCCTTTTCACCTCTGAAAATAGCATCATTCAGGATGAGATTCTCCACTTGGGAGAACAGAGTTGCTTATGGATTCTAGCCTTTCTAATTCTTCTAAGGATTATACACACTTTGTCAGTTTTCACTGAACTGTTTTTGCTCTTGGTATAAATATACAATTCCCATTCACGAGGAAAGAAAGAACAGCTTTAGTTCTGCCTATCCAGGGGAAAAAGCTGATTTTATCATGTGGTATATTTTAACCCTTTAAAGGCATAGCCTGACCTTTTGTCAGAGGGAGCTGCTTTAATTAAGCTAAACCAAAGAAGTGTGTGTCTTCTGTGCTGTTTAAAAGACACAAGATTTTGAAAATGCTTTACATTGCTTGTGAGATTGCAGACAGCCAAGAGCCTGTGCTAACAGATCTTGCTGAAAGAAGTACTTGTAAGAGCAAGTGAGGTCTGGATGCCTCCAGCCCCTCCTCAGCCTTAACTGAGCCAGCAGTGGTGGCACAGAAACACCTTTCTCTGTTGCTCTCATGAGTGAGAAGATGATGCTTAATTCTACACTTAACATGCTTAACATGGAGATGAGGTTTTGTTTCTAAGCCTCCTCTGGGTCTGAGAGCATGGGGAGTTGTCCAGCGACATGTCATAGCAATTTATTTGTAGCTGAATCAGAAATCTATCTGCAAAAATCATATTCTTCTGAGTTATTCAGCAGATCTTGTGGGAGGAAAAGAGGTTTTTGTAAGCCTTCATAGATTTCTTCATTTAACATTACTATTGGAGATAGTTCCACAGATAAAATCTTTTATGTGTATTTTTCACAACTCTGTATGTGAGATGTAAATCAAGATAGGACCAAGATTATATGGAATGTTTCAGTAACACTAGTTACACATATTTCATTGTGTACACATTGTGTATAGAATGTGATTAGAAGATTTACAGTTAAAAGAATAAAACAGGTATTGTTTTGCATTAATGATTATATAAAATAAATGTAGTTAGGGTTGAAGTGATGCTTGAATTTAAGTCTTAAATTCTAGCATACAGAACTTCTAACTTCTCTTTATATTTCATAGTTTCAAATGTTCACTTCTATAGTATCAATGTTTAATTTTATTTAAAGTAGTGATTGAAGAATAACTATTCATCCATCATTTTTTCTTCCAAATTTGTACGAAGCTGTTTAGAAATTATTCATAGTCTGTTGAAAATTCTGGCCAATTTAAAACAGAATTTCCAATAGAATTTTCTCAGCCTATGAAAAATGGCTCAGAATTTGTACCTTTGATTCATCTGATTCCTTTACTGTTGTTGAATAGACAACCTAGAAATTGCAAAAATTTCTGATACATATATGCATCTTTCCAACTTTTCCCAGTCAAAAATTAATAGTTTTACAAGCTCCTTGCATGTAAGTGTTAAGGTTCATTTGCATAGATTTCAAAATTTTAATCTGTCTGAATTTAAACTTGCACAATACCTAACAGGTTTTCAGCTTGAAACTCCAAATCCAATTTCTTGGCCCATTTTTATTTTCCAAGGAAGGTAACCATGATATGTTTGTCAATATCAGAACCCTGTAGGTTAGCCTTGAGAAATAATCCTACAGAATTATGTATTGCATTTTGGCACAATCCTGACCCAATGCAACAGGAAAATTCCTAGAGCATTCAGTGGAGCCTGATTTTCGTGCACCATTCCGTGAGAGTTATGTAAGAAAAGTCTAAGATGTTGTAGCTGATGCAAAACTAGAGAATTAGCCTTGCATTTTTTCCCTGATGAAGTACTCACAATTTAATTGATGTTATTTAGTTTTTTACATCATCAAGAGTATTTTGATAACTCTATTTGATAAGACATGAGCAGAGGCAAAAGTTGGTGTTTGCTTCACCAAATATTTTCTTAATTGTGGTTCTGGACTTGAATTGTCTAAGGCAAACTCAGTATTTTCCTCTTTGCCATCTTCAGCGCAGCAAATGCAAAAGCACTGAGATCAGGAAACTTATTATATGATAAGAACTCCTTCAGTTATCAATGGGTTTGCACTTCTTAATGCTCCCTTGTATTTCCAATGAAAATTAACATGCTCAACAATTTGTGCCCTATTGAAAGTCTAGAATGTGATAGTTTAGACAGAGACTTTCTTCTGAAATGTGCAGTTTCTCTTCCTATACTAGAATCTTTGAATACTCAGTTGGAAATTCCTATTATAATTGCTTTATTTGGACCAGGCAAATTGCCGAATAAAAGGTTTGTAAATTATCTGCTTTATATTTGTGCAGTCCTCAAAGGACTGAAATTTGCTTTAGGGAAAAGCAAAGGACCAAGTAATAACATTTTCTTTTTTAAAGCACTGCCAGAAACTTAATTTCAGAGAGCTTTTTATTATTAAATTTCCCAGCCTTCCTTTCAAGCACTTTATTAGGAACACGTCTCATTTGTTTGGGAGGGGGAGGGAAGCGTTGAAGAAGGGGAAGATGAAGGTGAAAAGCAAGCTCGTTAATTCATATTGTGATCTAAGTGTAGTGTTCTTGTTGGCAGCAATTTCAGTTTTCTAATGTGCAGCGATTGTGAAAGACTGATTCTAACGCAGAAACCTTAGAGAAGTGAGAACATTGTTTCTCTTGAACTTTTTTTGGAGCTCAGTTATACTGAAAGTTTTAAGGCCTTTGGATTTTTTAAGTAGTTCTCCTAGAGCAGGTGAAAAAGATGTTTATTGCTTTAACAGAGAGAACTAGGGAAATCAATTTTTTTGTTTGTTTTAATTACAAACTAAATGCAGCTTTGAGCACTGACCTTGAGTCTGATGCTGTTAGAAAAGCGAAGTCTAGATAATAGATACAGTGTCAGGAGAAACGGATGGTGCTCCTGGGCTGTGGTCTGAAAATGTCTTTTTGTTTATTTACATTCATGGCTTAGCAGTTGGCAACTAACATTTAGGAAGGGACCATTTGTCTCCAGCCTGCAAAATAAAGCTGTCTTCGTAAGGTGCCACAGAAGAGGTCAGTGGCTACTATTAGTTAGATAATAAATTCATACATATGCTCGGTGAGAGGCAGAAATACTGTGAACCCACTTAAAGAAGACCTTAGGTGTGAGTGACAATCTAAGGCCTAATTTTTTCAGTAACACCCGAAAAAGCTGACTGGAAACTGGAATTTCCTTTCTCCAGAATAACTGAACATTTTTGAATTTTCTGTCATTCTGCTTGGCAAAGTAGCATTCTGTGATATTCTGGTTTGGCGCATAGAAGCATTTCAGATTTAGTATTGTCCAAATTTATGAGAACGTTCTTGGTTTTTCTATTTAAATGTTTACCAAACCTAATTTGATTATGTTAATCTTTTCAACGCCAAATAGCTCTCTCAAGAAATGACTTTCCTATTTATTATCCGGGGACTGTGGACACATCCCTCTGAGGGAGGGCCTTCATTTTCTGCCCATTCAGTTCCACTACTTTTCTCGCCATTCAAGCTGGAGCTCTGAGCTCCTGGCTGTCCTTTCCCAGCAGCTGTTTCTGTAGTGTGTGGGTCTTTTCGAGGAAAAATATGGAATAAATTTCCACTTTCCTTAGCACCATTGACAAGATGTTTCTAGCTTCCTGAAATCACTTTCAGGCACAGGTAGAGCCATGTGTGTCTCTAGTGCTTTTAGAATTTGAGATCTCTTCTATTTTCTTTTCTTGCTTTAACTCTTTCCTCAAAATCTTACTGTTGCCTTATTTATACAATTTTTCCAAGCTGGTTTTTCTTGTTGCAGAGTTTGTCTCTCACAGAGTTTAGTCTTTCTAACAGCCCAATTAATGTTCTGCATGCTTTTCCTCCCTGAGAATAACCCACCAGCAGTTACTGTGGTGCACGGCTGAGGACAGGGCTGCTCTACAAGGTGTCTTGTTTAATGGGAAGTGGTGGATCTGCAGTGGCATCTGGGTGGAGGGGGCCGTGCAAATGATGTATGTCCTTAGAGGTGGCTCATCGTAAGTTAAGGAGGTGTGATAGACAGCACAGGTTTGAAGGAATGCACCATAAAGTTTTAGAATTCACAAAAATAACAGCTGAGGGGAGGCAGCTGGAGCAAGGCAGAATGGGCACATCCTACTTTTCTGTGTTGCAAAGAGATTGTGTGGGGTGCAGCAGGAGACAGGCTGTCAGATGTACCTTCAGGTGTTTGAGAGATGCACCATTATAGCGTTTGTGTGAAAAGTAAAAATGTTATTGGCATATTTGCGAGAAGTGGAGGGGAAAAACTTTGTCACTGCTATTCAGAAATGCTAAAAATAGTCAACAATTCTTGTGGAAGTTTGCTGGAGAGAAACACAAAGTAAAGTGTTAGATAACAATGTGGTGCCTATATGTAGCATATAGGTAGTAGTTTTCCTACCGTAAATCATGTCCTGTTTCACCATTATTTCCCATGACCTTCACCTTTCTATGAACTTTTCAATCTCCATCTAAGATATTTGGACTCTGACGGGGAAGCACTTCTAGAAATTTGCTTCTTCATTTTTTCTTATTTTCTTCTGAGATTTGCACCTGTGTGTCTTTTAGCTTAAAGTTCCTTTTGAACTGTTTAATTTGCCTGGTAAATGACCAAATAGGAATACTATCCTTCCTGTCCTGGTCTTGCTAAGTGTAAAAAGTGAGGTTGTTTAGTCTTGTTGCATCCAAATGTTATCTTGCTTATTTTGAAGCCTATTTCTGGGGATGTTCTTGTTGGAAGACCGTTTCAGGAACATGGCTGGCATTGTACATAGTATTTCAAAGGATGAGCTCTCACAGGAACAGTGACCATGAAAATTAGTTTTCCTTCACTCGTCTGAGTATATATCACCTGGCAGGTTTACTCTTTCTATGGTTGATGATTTGCAGACATTCCATATTCTACAAATGTACTACTCCATACAGAGCTTCTCCAGCTGACAACCTTATAGTTTATAGCAAAAAGTCTTGTTAGTTCCAAAGCTTCTGACCTTGCACACCACTATTAAATTTCTTCCCATGTCTATTATCCCTCCAGATAATCCAGCCTTTGCTATGTGAGTCCCCAGTCCTCCTACTGACAGGGCCTGTAGACTTTTAGGTCTCATGGAATTTGTTTGTTTCTACATTTTCATGCTAGTATTAAGTGGGATTTGTCCCAACACCAATCTTCAAGGGTTTTTTGTTATTAACCTGCCTGAAGTCTAAGAGTTTCCTAGAGAGGCAGAGAGACACAGAGAAGCTTTTGGGATGGCAGGGAGCTATATGAAAGGCCACCAAGAAAGACTTTGTGGAATTTGCTTTGATCCGGGAGATGAACAGGTATTACTCAGCTGAATGCCTGCCTGGAGGAAAGGGCCTGCCCTGCATGGGCACAGAGGCCGGAGGAGAGATCTATTTGCAGTCCTCCTTGCTTTCGCTCTTTCATCCAGCAGAGATGAGGATGGGTGTTTACTGCTCTAGCTGGCATTCAAACAAAACTGGCTTTCTGAGATGCTGGGTGTTTCAATTCAGGCAATAGATCTCTAACTTCGTTCTAAAACCTCTTATTGATTTGAGGTCTGCTACAGTTACAAAAGAAAGAAAAAAATGAAAGAAAAAGTAGAAAGCTGAGAAATAGCTTCCCTTTCACCAGGTACTACAACATAAAGCCTTGTACTAAATCTGAGTAAAGGTGTTTTAACGACACAGAAATAGCCTTGCAGTGCCAAAGGTACTAGTTCAGTGGGTTAAATTCATTAATTTATTGATGACTGCACACATTTTGTCTTTAGGAAGAATAAAGTGCTCAGTATAACAATATACACTGATGATATCACTTTCTGACTTAGTTTCTACGGTCAGAAATGATTTAGAGAGACAATAAGCTAAACACCATGTTTCATGAGCAATAATTGCTGTGACCAAAATTTATTTTTGTTACAACACTCATGAACATGTCAAAGTTGAGACGCCATGCTGATGCCTGTGCTGATAGTTACCACTTTGCATGTTCACAGCCTTGTACAAACATTAATGAACCAATGTAAACAGTCATTTTCATAATGTGGCTTAATATAATAAGGCATTGTGAACCTTGCTTTGCCTCTATATGCTCAAGGGATTGTAATTTACACCCTTTTGCATGCACAATGAAGGCTATACCAATCATCTCCCTTCTCACAATCATCCTTTTCCTGTGCAGGTCCCACCAAAGGGGGGAGCAGCTTTGATTTCAGACAGGGCTCCAAAGAGCCTGGGCCATAATTTGTTTGGCTCTCTTCCAGCTTTCTAGACGGTGCCAGTTTGCTCCAGGCATCCTCTGTGCTGTATCATTGCAAATCCCTTTTTGGGGGGTCTCGTTTTCCCCACATCTGGAACTACCTCTCTCATTGCACTGCCCTCAAAGAACTAGGGAAATCAATTCAAAAGTGCGCATCTCCTGCATTGTTGTATACATTTGTCAGCAGGAAAACACTGCCTGCCTTGTGCTTTTGTTTGGTTGGTTTTTTAGATTTTAAAATTCAGGTTACCTTTTTTCTTCAAACTAGAAGTATGTACATCTATTTTGGCAGCTTGATTTCCAAGAGCTTTATTTCAGATATTAAGAAGTGTGCACTTTCAGGACTTGCAAGAGCTGGAGCATGTGAAATTAGCAGACTGGAATGAAGTTAGGTAAAGTACTGAAGGGGTCCAGAGAGTTTAGAACTACAGCAGAAAGCATAATATGAGGGCCTGCTCTCCCAGATGGTGAAAGTGTTGAAAGAGATCTGAGAAGAGAAGATACCAGCCTCCTACAAGCTGGTGCTGACTCCCACAGCACTGATTACAACTAAACTAATCTTTATTGGTGGTATCTCTGTATGATACTCACCTGTGCTCAGGGAATAACCTTTGTAGACAAACTGGCCACATCCTGTGAAACCAGAGGATTTATTGACTCCATAGCAAGACCAGGCTCTTGCCTTCAAGAACAGTTAGCTTCTTGGCCTGAGAGGTTAAGGTGAAAGGTGTGTGTGAGTGTTAATGTTATTATGCTGTTAGTGCACTATAGATTCCATGCTGACTAAAATATACTGAACTGAGCAGAAATAATTCAAGTCTCTATCCTGCAGATTGTTGAGGGCAGACATGCACCTGACAGCTGATACAGTTAAGCATTTGCAGCTTAAAGGTATAGATCCTCTGTGCTTCTGAAGAACAAACAGGAGTTGAATTATTCACGTTGTTCAGTGCAGATGTCTGGCTTTTAGTCTCTTCATTCATCATTGCTCAGCAAACACCTGTGTTCATATATTGCATCATAAATACTGCAAAATGACCTGTGTTTTTATATGCCTTGAATATGACTCTGATTCACCCTTGTTGAACCCAGTTCTTTCTGGCTATATAAGAGATTTCTTTGCTTAATAGCCCCTGTGCTAGCAGGGGATTGTGCTCTTTTGGACTAGATTTAGGCATGCCAAAATGATGTCTGGGAAGAGCCTTCCTGTAATGCTACTTACATTTATTGATTGAATGGACAAAAGTAAACCTGTAATTTCTTTTATCTTCTATGTTAGCATCAACTTTAAGTAGTCTCATTCATATCGATAGCTACAGTGATGAGCTCAAAAACAGACTATAGAGCCAGACTAGAATTCCATAGATCAAAAATGCAAACCGTGTAGAAAAACCTGAACTTTTGTGTTTCTTGGGAAGAAAGGTAAAGAAATACTCCAGATCTACTTGGATGAATAACTGCTTCAAAAACAGACCCTAAAACATGAACCAAAAGCCTACAGCAAATGAAAAACACAGCCTTATTGTTGCAGGAAAAGCTAGGATAAATGAAATTGCTGCATTGGCTTAAATCTTGAAAATAAGTGTAAGGCGTACCTTATGGATAATGATAACAATGGTTCAACAATCATAAGAAAGTGGCTGATCAAGTCACTAGAATAAAAGAGCTCTAGAATGACTTAGATTGAAAGGGACCTCTTGGGAGTCATCATTTAGTACAAACCCTTGCTCAAAGCAGGTCTAATTAGATCAGGTTGCTTTGTCAGGGCAGTGTCCAGTCAAGTCTTGAATACCTCCAAGGAGGGAGATCAACAATTGCTCTGGGCAACCTGTTTCCAAGTTTTTGATCACCTTGTCTTAAAAAAACAAAAAAACAAAAAACCCCCAACATATATATATATCAACAAAACTGCATTGCAGTGGCTGGGGACAGGTAACAAGAACTGTTCATGGTGTGTGAGTCCCCACTCCTAGGGATTTCTTCCGGTCTGGAAATGACTGACCAGCATATACTGGTGTGTACTGCGAAGCCATACCGTGAACCACCAGCACCAACCACTAGTGAGATGCTGACAAAAAAAGGCAAATGCACCCATGAAAGTTATTGGCTCAGGAATTTCCAGAGGTGGTTTTTAAATGTAGCTCAAGTCCTGTTAGAGATGGATGAAATCAAAGCGGAGCAGGTACAAAGCAGGGCTATGAGAGTGATTGATTATGGGGAATAGGGAGGACTAAGAGAGTTTGATTATTCAGAGAATTCAAATGAAGTCTTTGACAGGCTTCTGCTACCTGCAAGTTCATTACCACTAAGAGGTATAATGGGAAGGGATAGATGAAGACTGTCAATTAGAAAAAAGGTTTTAAGCATGAAAGCAGTGAGGTCTTGAAGCAGTTTTCAGAAGGAGCAGTTGGAAAAGTGTGTGAAACGGGAACAAAACCAAATTGACTTTGACACGGAGTTCTGCAGGGGTAGCCTTTTGCTCAGCAAGCTATTTGTGTTTTTCAGGGTAGACATTGTGTTCAGGAAGAATTTCCCTGACATTGCAATACATATGGTAGCGTTTTGGTTGCTCCTGTCATGCCTTGTTATTTCTGAAGCACTTGGACAGGAATAACAGCGTGTCTGT
The DNA here is from genome assembly GCA_013396735.1 of Grallaria varia. NCBI lineage: Eukaryota > Metazoa > Chordata > Aves > Passeriformes > Formicariidae > Grallaria > Grallaria varia. The sequence goes on along the minus strand of VWZG01002884.1, from coordinate 204,886 downwards.
GGATTCCTTGGCAAATCCCAGGTGCTCCCCAGTGCCTGCACCTTGCATGCGTGTGGTGAGGCTTGACACATCATGGAGAGGTCGGGTTTGCAGTGCAGTGAGCCCACATCAGACTATGGACTTTGCTGATGTGTCTGTTGACTGGGCATGATCTTTGCATGTACATTTCTGCTGAGGAAGAACAAGATAAAAAAGACAACCCATAGGAAGAAACATTTATGAGAGATTGAATTATGTGTACTCAGTATGTACACTGGGTCTCTGTGCTGTGAAACTCAGAGTATTTTTCGATGACTAAAAAAAAAACAACACTTTTTTAGAATGTTGACTGATTTTTTTTTCAATTGTACATTTTTTTTGGCATCATATGCCCTTACAAGAAGTTTAAGCCAAATCACAAAATTGAAAGTTTATGTAATGCTTCATAATTCAGTTGAGAGTTCTGTCTTGGATAGCCTGGTGGTGAACCAACTAAATTAAAGTGCGTTCCATCTGCAAACTGTTCTTGTATTTGTAGTTATGAAGTCATGATTTAAAATTCTTCATTGTTGCAGCATTTTTATGTTTTGCATTTAATTTTAAAACTGGTGTCTATTTAGTTGACCATAAATGGGTTAGAGTAAAATGAGACTACTGATGAAACAGGTATTTCACTGGAAAGTAACAAGTTAGTGTTAAATGTATCAGGAGTAACAGGCAGAATGCAGAAATACCAACGAACAGAGAAGAGGCAATGAATGACATGGGAGTCCAAATTAAGGGAAAGAATGGAAATATTAAAGGATATGTAAGAGGGTTATTTGGAACAGGAAAGTAATAAGGAGGTTATCAATAGAATAGTTTCTATTCCAGTATTTAAAAATCAAAAGAAGACAGTAGAAAATAGCAGTGCTGGTGAGAAATGGAATAATCAATGGTTTGGAAAGCCATATGCTGCTAAAAAAAGAAACATAAGCTGCCTGTCAAAAAGGGGATGTCTGACAGATAATCAACTGTTGTTTGCATCAAGGTCAGTCACTGTCAGTGACTGCATCGTCTCTCAGTTTTTAGACAAAAAAAGTCTTTGAACTGGATTGATCTGTAGGAACTGAATTAATGGAACTGCAGACTGGGTTGTATGAGCCCCTGTTGTGTTGGTTTAGATCAGGTGTTGCCTAGCAAAGCTCAGCATTATTGTATTTTGTGTCACTGGGAGTTTTTATTAATGTGCAAAGCTAAAAATAATGGCATATCTGCTGCATTTCAAATGCCACCTTCTACCACAAGCACAGACTTTCGACCCCTCTGACCACTGAGCTTCTGAGACTATTTGTTGGGATGAATGACTTTATCCAAAGCATAGATTGGATAAATCCATACAAATTTGCCAGCTTCCAGAACAAAACTCTTACCAATTTCTTATAGTGCATAATTGCATATATGATCACAGCTATTATTGTGGTTGTTTCTAAGTAGTTTTTGTGCTGGTAACATGAACCAAGTGTTTGATGGTTGGAAAAAGGGGTGGTTTTGAAGATGAACTCTGGAGCTTTTGCGTTGCCATACTGGGAAAAGCTGAAATCAAGGCGATCAACTGTGCTGCAGCTTTCATGTACTGGCTTTCATCTTGACACCAGTAATTTTCAACATGAAGGAGGAGAACTTGTTTGTAGGGAAGAGGTTCAGATTTTCTAAAGCTAATCAACTGAGTTTGTGTCTTCCGAAATAATTGTTGCAATACACCTGAGAACCTACCCAGATTAAATCAGACCTGTAACAGAAATCAAGGTACTATTTAAAGATCTATTGGTAAGAGCAATTTCCCTGTCCAGGCCCCCTTCTGAGTTTAAGCTCAAAATCTACAGTCCTCGGTCCAGCCAAATGTAGTTAATGTTCTGTTTGAATAAGAGTTTTAGGATTTTGCCCCATAACTTAAAGAGATGCAAGAATTTTTAGGAAAGAACTGAAGTGCATTATTATAGTAAGTATTCAGGTATAATGAGAGTACACCAAGATCTATATTTAATTTACAAATAATTTTTATTTTTAATATTATTGATTCTAAAAGTCATTAGGTTTGATATAAGTCTTTTTTTACCCATTACCAGTACCTGGATAACAGTTGCTGTTCACTTTTTTTTTTTTTAATGGATGGAGAGAAACTCTAACTCAGTGAATCGAAGTTAATTAAAATTTCTCTTTTAGGAACAACTTAAATCCTGATTTTAAAATTATTATTTCTGGAAAATTATGCTTAAGATATAGTTCCAGAACTGAATTAAATATCTTTGAGTACAATGAAATATGCTAAAAGACATGCTTTCTTTGAGCGCCAAAAACTTAATTCCAATTTTGATTTCAATGTGCTTTTGGTAAGTGTGTAACATATTTGAAGTTGGGTGCATCTTAAATACCTTTGAAAGCTGGAGCATTATGTTTAAGAAGTGAATAAACCTTTTAGGCAATAAATTTTACTAATGTAAATTGAACTTAGACATAGCCAAGTAGGTCAGTTATAGCGTGTATGGAGGGAGGGTGGGGAGTGTTTCTGAACCAGAAATACAGTCCTACCAGAGAAATAACATATGCTTTACAGATATATATTCTAAAATAGAATTTAACATTAAAATACTTTTATTTGTTGTCCAAAGGAATAAATCCTTTTATCTGATCATAGGTGGAGAAACTAACTCATGGATCTCTACTGGTCTCAGAGGAGAGTGTTAGTTATAGTAAGAGATTTTTGGTAAAGCCCAAAGATTTCTATTGGGATTACAGTAAAAGACAGTAGGAATTTTGAAGGAGAGCTATAGGGATGCTCCTTACCCTTCATAGGGAAAGTTTTTCTGCAGATATACGTTATCGTGCAAATATAAACAACTTTTCCTTTTTACCGCAGTGAACATTGACATTGATAATGTGAATAGCATGTAGATATAAAAACCTGAAAGCTGGAGATCTTCCTTTGTGAGTTCAGAACTCTGTAGCAGGGCAGGTTTGCTGTGCCTTAGCAAAATGTGGGTAAGCACTCTAATTTCTTACAAGTGACAAACTAATTGCATCCTGTTGACCAAACGCACATCATTGCATCTTGTAGCCTCATTCAGCTATGTCGGGTATTTATGTGAGGAGTTAGCCATTTGATCAATTAACGACTTCAAAAGCAAACCAAGGACATCACCTACAGTCTCTGTGTTGTTTTCCGCTCTTTCTGAACCCAGTAAAAACAACTTTTCCTCATTTCCTGAGGTTGGCAAAGGCTTTTCAAGAGCTTGCTGTAAGTCATCGAGAGTATTATATTTCCGCTTCCTAGAGGAAAATGTACATGGCAGAATTCAAGCCAGTTGTTTAAGTGATCCTCAAGGCCATGGCATCAGATTGCAGTGTTGGTGCCTTTTTGTTGTCGGTGTATGAAGGCAGCAACTGTTGCATCAGTGGAATTTTTGGATTGAGAAATTCTTGAGGCCAAATTCTAGCCCTGTTTCTGTGGCCAGCTTGAAGCAGAACTTGTCCAGTGTGCAAGAGAGAAGAGCAGGACATGAAAAGGCAGGTCTGGGGAGGCTGAGAAGCCAAATCCTGTGTACTTGCTGATGTTGAGTAGGAGCAGATGCAGAACTGCCACCCAGCTTTCTGTTGGAGAGGATGTGTAAGATTTGAAGTCTTGGTTCTTCCTTAAAGCAGTGCACCTTGGGCCAGAGTTATTATTACAGTCAGTGTGTAAGTAACAGACTTGTGTAAACACGGGAGCTGAATCTCCTGGGAAATTACATTTGTTCCCAGAGTTTCCTTTATTTGGTGAAGCTTTTCATAGCAGCTTTTCTGTCCCTCCAACTGGTTTATGAGTTCAGATTTTTCCAGATTCTTGAAGACTCAAGCAATGCTTATCACTCGCTGTCACCAGGATGGCAGACTTTTGTGTCTGTGCCTCCCAGAGCCTTGACCATCACTTGCTGACCCCTTTCTTGGGCTTTCTCATGCAGGAATGGGCACTGGTGTCATGTTGTGCCCCTAGAGCCAAGGCCTCGGGAAGCTGTTTGCTCAGGGTTGGTGTTGGGGGTAGAGCTGTCCCAGGGCAGCAAGTCTGAGCTCCTCAGGGCACATTTTAATTTCTTATGCTAAAATGGGTTTGTGAATACTAATTACCATTTACAGTTGTTTTAATATCTGCTTAGGGACTTAGCTCAAGGGAGAAAAAAAAATTATGGTAGTAGTTTCAAAAGAGCACAAAGGCCACATTTTTAGTAAAATATTTGTCTTGCTTTACATTAAATATGTCTTCAAGTTCCATATTTATTTTTAATACATGACTTCTACACCTTCTCTTCCTCTGCAGTGATTTTCCCTTGCTGAATAACATCCACTTAGCTTTCCTTATCCCAAACATAGCTGTCAATCTTAATGATTAAATTGGCATCATCCTTTCCGAGCCCCAGCTGCCCTTGTCTTTCCTCAATTTTTGACAGTGCAACCCAAGTATAGTGTACTTGTACCCATACATTTAAAAATCTATACTGGTTTTGTTTCTTTTGGATAGTACCCTGTCTATCGCAGTGGTCAAAATTGTTTCTGTCATCCATGGGGATAATTACTATGTCATAATGCTGCGAATAGTGTATTGTATTAATACCCTTACATCACATGGGGAATTCTCGATATGAAAAAGAACTGTTGGGCTGATAGCCAGGAATCTAAAAATTGTTGTTCTTCTCTAGTCGTTAGCGTGATTGATTAACAAACTTGGCTTAAAAGAGGAATATGCATATGAGCCTTTTCTGGATTTGACTGCACATGAGACCTGTTTCAAATTTTGAGCTGAGATAAAATGGATTTTAAAAGGATTGTCGTATGAGCAATTGCAAACTATCAAAGAAAGTGTCTTACCATTTTTAAGGCTGCACTGCTCATTCTGCCTTCATTCCAGAGATTTTTATTTATTTATACTCCAAAAATATATCTTTTTGATGAGTTTTATTGTTCAAATTTGTATTTTATTTTAAATTCTTCAAAGCAAAAGACATCATTGCCATGGTGGATTGTAATAGATTATATTTCTAAATGAACTTCTGGTCCTCTTGTCAGTCTTCTCTCTTATGGAAGCTTCCAGAACCCCAATATAAATGCAAAGTGGGTTTATGAATTTAGGATTTAGACATTGTGTATATTTAATAAAAGGATGAATTTGATATGGTATGGATGAAGTATTCAAAAAATTTGGTGTCTTCATACACATTTTCTGATTTAAGGGATAAATAAAACATGCTTGGTATAACCATGCCAAAGATGCTGCATGCCAAAGAGTATTTCTGCAAAAATGGGGTTTGAATGAACAAACTGTTAACTGTATTAATTAAATCCTTTGTATCTCTAAGTACCACAGTAACAGAGTGTATCCTATAAAAATATGCAGTGTCTGACTATAATGCATAGTGAGAACTGTTTAGTTATAATATTTCGTCAATGAAATATTTACTTAATTTTGTGTACTCCCAGTAAAGAAAGTTGGACTAGATGACATCCAGAGGCTCCTTCCAACTAACATTTCTATCGCTGTTTGATTAAAGACACTGCTATTAATTACTTGCAGCCTTGCAGTTTTGTCACCTTTGATAGAGAGATAGTAACAGATGCTACATTTATGATTGTCAGAAGGAAAAAAGTTTTTTAGAAGAAAAATGAGGCCAAGACCCAGCAATGTCAGATGCAGTGATGGGAGTACTCTCACTGAGTGTGTACAGGCCTTTGTGGAGTTTGCTGATTAATTAATTTAAGTTGTGAAATTCTGTGTAATGTAAACAAAATTGGTTCATGGTTCTTGTGACGTTAGTCTGGAAAAGGAACATGCTGGAGACTGTACCTCATAAAGAGCTTATATCCCGTGTTACAGGTGTTCATCTTATGTGGGACAGAAGTAATTCTGAGAGTCAGAGCAAAGTTGTTTTTGTTTTGGCAGTTTCACCTTGGGGACAATGAAGTTCAAGTCATAAAGCACTTTTGCTGAGATTGAGCTTTTCACTTACATCATCAGTATTCAAGCTGGAGTTTTTAATTTTTTTTTCTTTTTTTCTAAATCCTTGGTTCACTTTGTTCTTCCATCTAAGTCTAGTATTCTAAATAGGAAGATAATCAAACTACCTAAATTATCTCCACTTGTTTATGCAGTTTATTGTGCTGTTAAGTAACTCTCTTTTTGTTTGACTTTTTTTTTTTTTTTGTAGGTAAGTAACCTTTAGCACCTGACAGCCAACAATTTATGGTAAGTATATTTTGTAATTAGCAAAACCAAACTTTAACTCCTGTTTCCTTCTTTAAAGGGCGTATACAAAGTAGAGAGTTAGTCATACAATAAAATTTGTTTCAGGTGCTAGTCAGTGCCCAGAATGTTTGCAGATACCGTGGGTTTATGTTTTTATCCTCAAAGTATTATTCATCTGTTGCAGGAAGAATTAAACATAAATACTCAAGGCAACATTTCAAGGAAGTTGAGCAAACGATGTTTACTTTAAACACAATAAACAAATGCAATTTTCTTCTTTACTCTCAACTCCTTTCAGTTATAGTAGTCTTGGAAGTTGGTTTAACTAAATGACAATCTTGCACACAAATGCAATATGTAAATCTTGGTCTCCCTTTAACTTTTTTTGCTACAGGATAACTTAGAGTCCTCTGCTTATCCTATCTTTGGCTTGATGAAAATACTGTTAACACTGACTTGTTACCTATCTAGTGTAATTAATAGATCTCAGTGCTTCCTAAAATATGCCAGTATCATCTTCATTATTGTTCAGCTGGGAAATGAATCACAGAACAGTTGCAAGGGACCTCTGGAGATCTTTTAGTTCAACCCAGGGATGGTGAAGAGACCATACTTGCAGCGTTTGGTGAAAAGATACATTCTGGGTCACTGTTGTGATGGGGGGGAATGGAAGGCTTGGATAAAATTTATTAAAGAAGCCCTGCCATTGAGTCATGAGGTGCAGAAAGGACTCCCTTCTTTCTAAACCCCTTCTCAGAGAGGAGTCTAGGTGCAGCTGAACCCAGTCTTAGCCTGGGATTATGTCAATGCTTTAAATTTAAGGAATTAAAGAGGTCTATTTGAACCACTTTTGTCCCGCTGGTTTTAAGATTGGCAAAATGAGTATATTTATGTAAAATGAATCATTTATTATTATGAATGACCAGAAAAATATCTTAATCAGAATTATTTATTACATGATATAAAAAGCTAAAACTACTAGTAGTATAGTATGATAGGATAGTGCACTATATTGAAGCATTCATTGAAGCAATTATATTAAAGCCAGCATAAAGAAATAATTAATTAGAGGTTTTATGTAAGTTACCCATACCAATGCTCATGGGGAGGTCTCTTTTGCTCAGCCTCAAGGAGTGTCCTTGGGGGACATGCCCACCTAAGGGAGTAATCTCCAGACATACACCCCAGGAAGGGTAATGTTAGAAGGACTTGACTGTATGAAAGGAGTCTGAACTTTTATGGTGTAAAGTGATTGACTGCTAGTCACAAATTTACTGGCCAGCTACCAACTTATCTGTCACATTCAACTTCAAAAGGCAGGATGGGTGTTTGGAGTTTGGTGAACCAGGCTGGTTTTAGCATAATTCAACACCAAGACAGCACCCTGGCACCAGCAGTTGAACTTGCATGATGTCTTGCATTGCATGCATTCTCTGGATTTTAGGTCTTATCAGGATTGGCTATCCTGCCAAAACTACCAGGGGTCTGACAGGGCTTGGCATCCTTTACGGGTGTTCAGGCGTTATAAATTAAATCTGTTTTTTCTAGTATACTTCACTTGTCTCATTAGTTTAAAGCCTTAATATGGTACCTAGTTTCTGCCCAAGTAAACTTTAAAATTCAATTGTCCGTTTTTAGCTTTTTTAACTTCCCAGCCTCTCCAGATGCAGTTGTTATACTGTTAATATAGTGTGAAAGGTGTTACATCTTTGCACTGCGGTGTTTGGAATTTAGTAAGTATAGATAGCACATTTTTCTTGTGGTAAGACTGATAGACTCTTTGCACTTGACACAGATTGCTGCTTGAGCATTTGATCCTCTTAGAAAATGACTGTGTTTTTCCTCCCCATAGTTCTAACTTTGTAGAAGATTTTTTTGTTATTGCTCAACTCCATAGAATTCTTACCTTTTTTGGGTTTTGGTGTGTTTTGTTTGTTTTTGGTTTGGGGTTTCTTTTGTGGCCTTTTTTAACACATTTTTTCCTTTCTTCTCTTTACAGGTTCTGTTTTTTGGCCCAGAGACATTTTTGTTTTGAATTCATATTGTTCTTTTTAACTAATCACACGACTTCGTCATCCTTAGTCACAGAGGATTTTTCTTTCAACCTTACTGTGCATTGACAACATCTGTAAGTTTATGATCTAGTCTATGTTTATTTTAAATTCTAGTCATCCAACTGTGTTTGTTATATCAGTGCCTTAATTACCTGATTTTCTTTTACTATATTTTCTCATTTTCCCGTGGCATTTTCTCCAAAGGTTTACTTGTGCTGCCTGCTTTCTGTCATCTTTTGTAAAATGTTTTGCCAGAGAATTATTGCTCTACATCAACTATCACTTTTTTCTCTGAGATATTTTTAATGCATATTGCACCCTGGCCATGGAAAAGTGAGGTAGATGTGAAGTCACATTTAAACAGTGGCTGACAGAGAAATAAGATAATTCTGCTAGAACTGTCTGGACATGGAGTTACATATTCTCTGCAAAGGTCAGCTCTGAATTCCTTCTACTCTTTGAGACTCCATTATCACCTTGCATCACCGTTTTATCTCCTCTGTTCTAAATGGGTTACGTTTCTGTGTCTCCATAATTTAATTTTTGAAGGCAAGTTTTGGGGCTGGTATAGTCAAATATGAAGGATGAATGGATGCTTTTCAGTCATGTTTTCATTTGTTCTGTCCACTCAGATTAGGGATCTTGCTCTTACAGCTTTTCCTGGCAGACTCAGCTCACAGTCCTGCAGGGAAGGGTTTCAAGAGGTGATTTCCTAGTTCCAGTGTCTTATGTTAGGCCTGGAATTAAGAAAATCTAGAAGGACCTGCTGACCTTGCTTTGGCTACCCCAATTAAAACCACTAGCAGTTTTTGGGCTGAAAAGGTTACCTCTGAATAACAGAGGTAAAAAGGAAAAACTTACCCTGGTGCTAATTGACTTGAACATATTTTATTTTGCATTTTTTAATACACTTTTTACATAACTTTCGGTATGTTCTCCTAAGACTGTACATATTTCCTAGCATATTTTCCACCTTCCAGCATAAAGGGAGTATATCATATAAGCAGATCATACTGCAAAAACAATGACTTTTTTGGTTAAAGTAAGAATTGAAATGTATCACAAGATTGTCTGAAAAGTACGATGCATCCCTTCAAAACACTAACCCTTATTCTTGAAGTGCCAAATAAATTTCGTGTAATTTTATCACAGACTAGTTTTTTAGACTGATATAATTAATGTTTTAAAATTTTCTTATATGTGCAAAATTTCTTGTATCTTCAACTGTGTTTATTGTTACTGTTGCAAATGGTCTCAAAGGCAATGCCTTACATGCATGAAAATTCCTAGAAAGGTGTCTAGTGACTACTATGTAAATTATGACAGTATTTCTAGAGATAATTCTTCTTTTTTGCTTTTGCCTGGGAGTTGCTATGCTGATGTAGTTGAAGAGAAATTATTTCTTCAAGGAAACTAATCAAGACTTGTACTCTCTAAAAGTGTTTTTTACTTCCTATTCTGGATGAGCCCATTTATTAAAGATAGCCTTAACAGAAAGATCACCTTCTGTTAACCTGATGACCATGGTTTGGGGGGGGCACTGCTATGCACCTTACCTAGACATGATTTCTGACTCTGACAATATGGGAAGTGGAAGTCTGTCCTCGTTTCCCCTGGCAGCAAGATGCAGCCGTGATCACTTATTGTTTCACTATAGTATTTCATGCACAGTTTATCTTTACTGTTTTTCCTTTGGTACCTGGTTTGCTGTTGTACTGTTTATGCTGAAACAATACAAATTCTGGTCAGAAGAGAGGCCTTACATTTTCCTGAGAGTATTGTCAGCATTGTTACAAGATATGTAAAATGCTGAACGTCAGTTGGAATAATGGTCCTCTTCCCTTTGTCTGAATAGTTGTATAGTACTTCACTTTTATAGGCAGTCAAGATTAGCTCTCCTATTGGCTTTAGATGGCAGGGATTTAATCTCATATAGCACCAAAAACCATAAGAAATAGAAATAATTATACTGGAACCGATGCATCACATTTCATGTCTTATCTCAGTAAAGCAGCTAGATTATGTATTTATTAAAATAATAATAAAATATCAGTTCATCTCTGTTTGACTCCATCTTAACATGCAGCCATCATATTCACCATTTTATAACTCTTTCATTACTATAGTTCAATCAGTGAAGGAAAGAATAAAAACAGTGTCTGTCTGAGAGATGAATCTGAGACTTTCTGTTCTCAGTGAGTTATGTTGATTTATGTCTTGTTGTGCTTCTCAAAATTTTGTGCTAACTGCCTTGTTGGAATATGTAAGGTGAAAATTTAAGTGCTATCTTGAAAGTGTAGAACGTGTGCTCTCACTTTCACTAGGCTTTCTAAAAGCTTAAGAGAAGGGATTATAGCAAAAGGGATATTTTATATAGCAAGCAGACAAGGCAATAATTTCTTCCATCCAAAAATGTAAAATCCCTCTTTCATGTCAGAGGATAATTACCTGGGTGTTTGACTTGTAAAAAATTGAAGGAATTGATTGAAGATTTTGTAGTTCAGTAGGTGTTGAGATGTAACAGGTGACTAACACTGTTTTGATTGTTTCCTACTATTTCTTTAGCATCCTTTCAAGTAAACACCTTTTAAACTTGTTTAAATGTTAAAACTTACATCAAGCAGAAATACGTTGACTGGTTTCCTTAAAGTAGAAGGGTCACTGATACTGTTTAAAGTTCCCAGTTTCCAGGGCAGAGGGATGTACACTATTTATAGAACAGCAAAAGTCACAGTTTCACTGCCAGTTTTGTCAGTGTGCCTCAGGAGGAAGATCTGAGGGACTACATCTGGGTTTGAGAGAGGATATCCCTTTTTATGAGACTTTCATCCCTTTTCCTGTCTGCAGGCCCTTTCCACAATGTTGCATGTTAGCCCTAACTTCTGGGATGACTGATGATGTTGGATGCTAGTCCACAGGCTGGGTTGATACTACCAGGATAATGGCACTGAGCAATCAGGTCCTGCTAAATCGTGGTGATGACTGAAATGGTTTGTTGGGATGAATTCATACTAATAGGTTATGGAGGAATTTCTGATCCCTGTTACATTTTTTTAAGCTTATGAATACTTGCTTAAGTTGCTGTGGGTTTTAACAAGATCCTCTTCCAGGGCACTGTGAAAAGCTTCAGGAGCAGGTCTGAGTAACAACACAATAGTTCAGCTCATGAAATTGCTGAAAGAGGTTCAGTGTAACTGAAGGCTGAAGGAAGAGGTCATGAAGCTGCTAGTGTGACAAGTGTAAACCTTTCCCGTGTTAGGGAGGCTGCTGGTGAACGAGAGAGAAAAACTAACTGGGAGGGGATGATGGAGGAGTGTATGGAAATCACTTGTTTGAAATTGCTCAGCTGATCCAAACAGATTAAGCAGTAACTCCCAGTCTCTCTAAAGTATCTGAGCAGTTCTCAGTGTGTGCAGTATATAGAAGCCAACAAACACCATTTGGTGGCTCTGTGACATAGGATGGGGATGCTCACCCAGTCTCTGCGAGCTGCCATCATTCTGGTGGCCTCCTCAGCCTGCATAGTACCTGGATCTGGCATAGGGAGGAGGAAGACTGGGATTGTGCTCCTCACGGAAGTGGCCGGTTTCATTCAGCTACTACCAAGAGCCATGGGCATTATGCAAAGTTCACGTATAATCTAACTTTCTAGGTCGAATGGTTTGTATGAACTACAGTGATGTCCAAATTCTGTCGAGTAGCAATACTTTCAGTAAGTTGTCCCTCATCATTTTGTAAGTATTAGTACGTTCATTTTATGTTCTTTGGTAGTGTTTATTATCTAAATTATTTTAAATGGTTTGTGTCAGTTCAGTAAATACTGGTTCTGATTTAAAAAGCATTTTCATAGGTGCTTGACTACATTTGTATTCAAGAGGAATATGCTCCTTTGGCATAGGTCATATGGATGTGCAGTCATTTTCAGAAGCAGATGTTTCCATCACATGGACATAGACAGATTTCTGTAAGGTGAAGTAGAGACTTATCTGCCAGAGGAAATCATTGTCATTTTCGAATTCTTTGGTTGTGCTGCTCTCCTGCATCTTCCCTAAGTGTTGAATTTCATTCCAAAGTGTGCAAATTATTTCCAGTAGTGGGAAAGGTGCTTAAAACATTTCCAGAAAGCCTTTGTAACTCTGCATCAGGAATGTGACCTAAGGGTTTCCATCTGTAAAAGCTGCTGGAAACTGGACAGTGCGTGTGGATCACTTGCCAGAGAAGCCTCATGCTCTCGTTCACCTTACTCTTGGCAGACCCCAGATTCAGGCTCTGTTCCTGGCATGGTTCAGGGTTATGCATTAGTTACCAGATCAATTTTTACACTTTCAGACTGATTGTCTTCTAAGCTTCAGAGGGAGATCAGACCATGTTGTAGGGCGAGTGTATGGAGGGTGAAGGTGAAGCAGGGATGTAGGGAAGAAAACTGTAGGATTTCCTGACAGACCTGCAGCCCCTTTTGCTGCCTGGGTGTCCTTCGCTCGGTCTCCTTTCCCAGCTGCATTCTCCCTCCTGTCCAGCAGATGGTAATGACGTGCCAAAAACGCTGCTTCATCCCGATTTTGATCGGAGGAAACAGTGGTGCCCCAATCACGATGGATGAGCTGGGTTCCCGAGGATTGTATCTCAATTATTCATTTTTACTACCACTACTTTTAAGGTAATCGTGCTGCTGTGATAGCAAGGGTCTTGGTCAGTGTTGCTGACTCAGGATATTAAGGCTGAGATTTTGTGGATCACTTTCACAGATGTTACTGATTCTGTATTAACGGTAGACTTATGAAATAGAATGAAAAGGAGGACAGGCTACATGATTTAATGGCCCCTTCCAGACCTGAAATATTATGAAGCTCCCTTCTTCTGTACAGGGAAAAGATGACTAGGATTTCCTACACTATAGAGGAAGAACAGAGGGGTTGTGTTTTTTTTTTTAACTAAAACTTCCAAATGTATTTTTCCTGTTTCTACAACCTAAGGGTCAACTACTCTTGGTAAGAGGAATAAGTATTTTCATTGGTTTTAATAACTTTTTTAGAGAAAAACACTATTTATGTGGCATATCTATTAACTTACTGAGACCACAAGCAACTATTGGGAATGGCTTCTAATGTCTAGTTTCTATGTAAATATCTAAAAATACCCAAATTTGGAAATGCTGGAGTATTCTGGGTACTGCTTAACTGTGAAAATTGGGCTACATTTGACAAAAATTGCCTATAAACCAAAGTGTCCTTTCTTAAGCCAGACTAACCAATAAAAACCCACAATAAAATAAATAATAATAACTAATAAATAATTATTGGATAAATAATTAACTTTGACTACAATGAGAACAACATTTGAAGGTGAAAGTGTTGCTCCCTCGTCTTTCTGTCCATATGTTTACTTAGACCTTTCTATACATTCTATCAGCATAATGCCTCAGCAAGTAATTAAATATCAAATCAGCATCATAGATTTGCAGGATTCTGATACCTGATTTAGAAGTTATATGCTTATCTTGTAAAATATATTTATGAAGACAACTACATGTATGCACTGCTGCAAAGAGAGTATTTTTTACTCCATCAACTGTTTTTCAAGGCTGTTGACGTTGTTTTTGTAATGCCGCTCTTTTAAAGCTATTATGAAAGGAGGTCCAGTCACCACTAATTCCTGTGTAAATTAAGCATAATCACTCAGAGAAGAGACCCTTTATTTAGTGAGTTTAAAGCTCATTATACAATTTTGTAGGGGGAAAATTACCATGCCTGTAAATTAACTGCATTTCCTAATGAAATAACTTGGCAATTTTGTCAGCCTCCTTTGATAGGAATAAGAATTGTAGTGGCATCAGAAAGTAAAATCATGCTATTTCTACTGGCAATTTTTCCAGTTGTAGAAGAAATTATAACTGTGAACACATTTTGATTCAGATTAATCTCAACAAGTAACAAAAGCATCTTTTGTCACAGTATTTTTCATCTCCTCTTTTCCCCCTCTATTATTAGAGCCTAAAGCTAGCTCCATCAGCCTTACTCCTGGTGTATGATGGCACAAATTCTCTGGGGGCATGTGGCTTTCTCAAGCAATAAAGCATCATTATGCTACTCATTCTTCAGGACACACTATTTCACATGTGAGTTGTGTTTCAAGGGACAAACCAACAGAAATCATTGTGTTAATTTCCAAAAAATATGAGGCTTTTGTTCACCCATCAGGCTCGCAAAGGTGTCTGTGCTTATCTAGTGCTATCCCGATACTTGTAGACAGCAGCAAATTGATGGCATTTTAAGGGCTTTGGCTGCAGCTACCAGCAACAGGAGTGGTAAAAGACCAGCTAATTGTTCTTGAGCCGCCCGTCCTCTTCCAACCAGCACCACCGTTGTGAGCAAATTAACAAGCCAAGCCAGGGCCTGTAGCTCTGCAATGTGTGCACAACTGTCTGCTAAGCCAGGTGTCGTGACTCCAGCAGCTAAAAGCAGTGGTCCATGGGCCTGCTGTAATATTGAAAAAAAATTTTTACATATATCTAAAATAATTGCTTTTTCCTGAAATTGGTTACATTTTATATTATGGATATTAATCGTATGTGCTTATAGAGTTTAGTTTGGTTTTGGTAACTTGGGAAAGGTTTAAATACATTCAGGGATATAGGGATCAGTATCCTCACAGTTTCTTTTTTCTGTACCTACTTTGGTCAGTTTTCATCCGTGTAATATAAAGGCTTAATAATAGTTTGGCATGGCAAAATAGCATTCAAACCAACCATAAAGGAGTATTCAGAAAGGTCAGCTCTTCTACAGTAACTGCAAGCACCAATGTGCTTTGAAGTCTTTTGCAGTGTTATTAAAATTCTTGAAAGATTAAATGGGGTTTTGTTACATTTGATCAATATGAAACTTTGAATCAGCATGAATGATATTCCTTCCGTAGTTAGAAGCTGGTACTGAAATTCTGCTGCTGACCAGTGGTTTTGGGTCAGGCTATTGGAGAAGGTCGATAACTGGTTTCAGAGTTGCTCGTGATCCAGCGCAGAAAGGCAAAGCTGTTTCTCAAATACTGGCTCCATTGATTTCTGTGTAGAGTGCCATTTAATACATAGGGCTGCCCATGCTTGCCAAACACGTTGTCATGGTGAAAAATCGTATTTTTATTTTGGGTGGTATCAGAATGTAACTTCTTGAAGTTAGTGTACATTGGTCTGAATTGTCAATTTTTTTGTGTTTGCACACTACCGCTGATTTTCAGGGCTCAGCAGTAGATGCTCATCAGTTCTCAAAGGTGATGTATTTCTGCTTGGCATTTTTAGTGTCATAGTGCTAAAATTCATTCTCTTTGGAAATGTGAAAATAAAAGAGTGTGCATTTCCTAGGGTAGATATTTCTGGGAAAAAAATATTTATTTCTGATGAAATTCAATTTTTTTTGTTTGATTTCATCCTCAATGTATATTTATAAATTAAAAATTGAAAAAAAGGTTGGTTGTTGCACAGAATCAAAAATTAGCATAAACAAAGCTATAGGGTGAAAGGAATGAAAAAAAAAAAAAAGGAAATTTGAGGTGAAGGGTACATCACTTCATCACTACTCTGATAATTAGAGACAAAAATTAATAGTTGCCGTAAAGTATCTTAAATATGAGAGTCTTCTATTAGGGTCTTCAGGAGTGTAATTAATCACTTGCAGCCACATATGTACTTTGCGTAGTGGTGTAAAGTACTAGCATTTCATTAAAAACCAGTTCAGTAATGATGGGTCACTCAAGATGTCATTTTCTCTGGAGGAGGCTGGGAAGCCAAATGCTTTATGCTGCTTTATGAGCTGTGCCAGCACACTGAGTCGGGTTTGAGGAGCATGGTGCAAGGTGAGCACCCTGTGATCACATTTCAGAAACCCCCTTGGTCTGGGTGCAAATGCTGATTGAGCCCGGGCAGCAGAGGGATGGGCTTAGGGCAACAGGCTGGTAAACACTCAGCGTGGCAGCAGATGGACAGGTTGGCACAATCCCTTTGGCCAGGCTGACCCAGGTTCCCTCGCTTTCCTGCTGGAACCCCAGCCCTCCCCTGGGGCAGTGTCAGGGACAGTGTTCCCAGTGAGTGCTGCTGCTGGAGCATCTGCCCGTGCCTGGTGTGGGTCTGTCCCTATGCACACCCACGTCATTCTAAACCTCCTGTGCTACTGTTCATATTTTTCGTCTGGTAGTGGATGCCCTGATTGCCCTGTGGTCATTCTGATGTTAAAATGCCATTGCCAGAGCTGTTTGGGGATGTTTATTTGATTTTATTTTGTAATTAGATGCCAAGTTACATGAAGATTTTAGTCCGGAGCATTGCTAGGCCACTGAATTTATATAATGCTAATGTGGGCTGTGTCACAAAGTTATTGTGGTCTTGCCTCTTACACAGTTCTGATAGAGTCTGCAGCTCACAGGCAAATTCCTACCAAAAGAAAGTCCCACAGTTATGAACAAATAATTCATTATAATATATAATAAATGCAAGTAATATGTTGTCCTAATGACAACTTTCCTTTGGCATTGCCAGTTTGTTTTTAGCAATGGTCACAGGTTTGATACTCACAACTCCTGTGGCTGCCCTAGTGCCTTAGCTAGTTTGCACTGTCAGTGAACTTAAGAAAATGATGGGTAGACGAGTTTTGGACATCTCACTTAGTTTTATTAATCCCTTAGGGAGCAAGATGAACTCAGAGGGCCAGATTTTGTCTAATACATTCCGTGTTACTTCTGAGGGATAGGTTGAAATATAGGCAAAGGTAAGGAGGTGCCCTTGGTTCTCACTGGGAATTGGGAAGTGAGAAACATTTTGGTAATACAATTCTCTGGAAGCCCAGGTATTGCTGGTTTCTTGAGCGAGTCCTAACAGAAGGTTGGGAACGATGTCATAAGTTAATCTTTCCATTCTCACAGGTTTATAGTGGTGTCTCATGAAGTACACATTAAATATAAAACATTTTCCCATGCAGCTGAAGGAACCTGAAGCTCTGTTCTGCACCATCTTCTGCTTGTGACTTACTTTCCTTTTGAAATACATCTCACTGACATTACAAGAAAACACATGAGGCTCCTGGAGTCATGCTTGGAGTGAATGAAGAACAACATACGTTGCATAATTACACCCTGTTGTTTTGTATTTTCCTTTGAGAAGACTTTTTTGCAGTTAGCTTGCTATTGAAGTTTACAAACATAGAGGAGCAAAATGGTTTTGATAGGGAGGGGACCTGTCAGTAGCTGATTGAGGATTTTTTTAAAATCTTAAATATGATTTAATGCTCTGTGAGAAGAATTAAGAATCCTATTTTACACTGAAGCATGTTGTTAATGTGCATATAAAAACCTCAGCAATTTTATTGACAGTTATGAATTTACAGCTGCTGTTGGCAAATTTTTTTAAAAGACCTCTTCCCTTTCCCCAATTATTTGCAGACTGTTGTTGTAGTTTGCTATTAGCTAAGGCAGAACCTTATTTAGCCGAAATGCATAGGTCTTCAATTTCACTCTATACATCAGGAAAAAAGAAAATCAATGTGAAGCCTGGACTCAGTCTGCTGATGCCAGAGATGACTATCTGCAGAATACAGAAAGAAACCCAGGCTCAGATTAGTTTTTCTTTACCCTTTGGATATTGACAGAAAGAGGCTACTGCTGGTGAGAGACTATTATCCTCTGGTCAAATTTATGTTAATCCTAGACATTGTCAATGTGCGTATCAAATATTTTAAGTACTTACTACTAATTTTTATTTGTTAATCGATGGGAAGATGAGTATTAAGAAACAATATGTGTGTTCACAGTTTCACATTTGCATTGAATATCCATTGTGTGTGTTCAGATCATTACCACATACCCAGGGCTACATGTGTATGTATGTATAGATGTGCACTGATGCTTCTATATGCGTGTATACATGCATCTGACCTTCTAGTCTATTTACCTATAGAAATGTGGGTCTGCATGAGGCTTTGAATCGAATATTCACAGTTCTTTTTGAGTATTTATACAGTATCTAATCATCGAGAATATAAAGAAGTAAAGGTAACTTCCATTTTCAAACCACAATTTTGAAAAAACCCCAATGTCTAGCCTGCAGAGCTGGGAAAGGTTAAAGCATCACAAGTGGGGTCTCTGTGTGGCTCATTGCAAACACAACTACAGCTATGGCAGAAGTGACCTAAAGCAGGTAAGGGCACTGACTGGACAAGGAAACACAATGAATGAAATGGAGATGAAAAGTGAAGGTTTATGTGATGCTATCAATTTTTGGTTTAGGTGGAGCTTCTGATAAATTAATTGTCACTGAGAAGATTCCTTATAAATTATGTTCTTTAGTCTGGTTAAACCCCCACCCAAGGAATAGATTTTCATGAAGTTTTTGAAAATGCGAAGATTGTTTCATTGGATTTAAAATGGACCTGTTTTTCTCTCTTGTATAACAATTCTTATGATTTCTCTTACAGAAATGTCTTTGAAATAATGTCTCAGATGTTCACGTTGGCCAAAAATATGCTTCTTAGTAAGAAATCATACTTGATAATGAATGAAAATTGTTAGTAAAACATTAAGAAAAAATAGGAAACCTTTGAGAAAATGGAAGGTGTGATTGTAGCAATTCTACTTTTGAAAATGGAAAGGCTTCCTTAATTAATTGTTTTCTAACCCCACTGAAGCTGCTATTCTGGCCTGTGGAAAACAACATTGAATGGTCTTCCTATGAAAGTATGGAGATATTCTTTATCAGTCTACACCAAGAAGAAGCTAGAGCTTCCCAATTATTTCTACCAACTACTATACTTAGCAAATATTAGATTTTTAAACATTATTTCCAACATTATTTGATGGTGTGTTTGTGGGATCAAGGTCTGCAAGTCTCATATACTATTTTTTTCTGAATAGTTTTATTTGTAATTGTTATTTTAAATTCTGAAGCATTATCTACATCTGCCAGTGGACTCTGCAAAGTAACTGAATTCGGTAATAAATTCCAAGAGAGTTTTGAGCTATTCCTTGCCCAAACTCATCCTGTCATTAAAAAAAAAAAAAAAAAGGTTTTGGATTTTCAGAGACATGAATTCAGCAGTAAATTGGCCTGAATTTCCAAATATGCACAAATATGCATAACACAGCTTGGGAACCCAGCTCTGACTTGGAGCTCAGGAGATGCTGGTTGTGGACTCTGTCATGACACCTGACCCTGATTTGTTCATCTGAACTCTTTGAAGTACCCTAGTTGCTCCCTATGTAAAGTACCTAGTTGCTCCCTGTGTAAAATTAACCCTTTACAGTGCTGCAATCTGACAAGTGTTTTAAATTTTAATATGTCTGAGATATATTCCCAATTTTAACTTCATTACTTCTGTTTCTTTTGGAAAAGGAAAAATTTGATTTTTGAAGGCAATCAACTTTTAAACTTTAGAAAAGTTTTTTTCTTTTCTCTTGTTAAATTTTTTTCATAAAGATCTTTTTCTAAGGACTGTCTTAGAGGTGCTAAGACATTTTTCTCATTCTTTCAAAAAATATAGCATCTGTATGAAATTAACCTCATGAGAAGCCAGACTTTTACTTAATTATTAAATATACAGGATATGTAGGATGGCAAAAACAAACACCTGTGGCATATGCTGTTTAAGGTATTTTTCTGTACCTAATAATCTATGGTCCTTTCCCAAAGATGACTATTAAATGCTAAGTGAGCTGCCCTTAATTTAAATATAGTAGTTTGCATTTACATAGCAATTTTTTTCTAATTTTAATTAATTAATCAGCCTTGGAATGGGAGGAGTTGCTTCTTTTTTGGTGATCTAATTGAATGTAATCTCTCTTTCTATCCTCATTGCCTTTAAACATCTTTCTCTGGCCAGATAGCGCTCTTAATTCAGTTCTTTAACTTCCAAACTGTAATTGTGTTTATATATTATAGGTATTTATGGTAATGCCTGGTCTTGCTTGTTTGCATGAGCCTCAACATTTCCCCGTAACTCTGCAAATGGATTTTTATTCGCATGGTAATCATAAGACAGTGGGGAAAACCACTGCGCTAATGTGTACAGCAGTTTCATAGCACTGTACATGAGAACAAAATGTATCATGTTTTTCACAAGCTGCTGTTGGGGGTTTGATCTGCTGGAAAAACTTGTTTCATGTATGTGTTGAGCGGACAATCTGAGGTGACATTTATAGGATTCCTGTTTCAGCTCTCTACTTGTTTGGTAGAAACGACTCCATCTCTGCAGGGCGAGTTATGAGGACATCTGCATCAGCTAGGAAATGAATCAAGCCTCAGTCTAACCTGCTCCCTCTGCGCTCCTAACAAATTTTACATATCTACTTAAATGAATGAAGAAATGTGTATTTTGGGAAACTAATGTGTTTCTGCCCCCTGCCACAGGGGCTCTCTGGGATGCTGTGAAGATGAGCCTCTCTATTTTCCTCTGTTCTGCACTGACATTTTGCCCCAGAGTATGTAAATATCTCTTCCTGAGAAGGTCTCCAGTGGCACAAGCACCAAGGAGCCAGTACTTGTTCGGTGATCCATCTGAACAAATGTTGGGGCCCTAGAAATTAGTGAGTGCTGTTCTGTCTGTTTTAAAGTGGTGTGAATTCTGCCAACACCTGATGCCCCTGAAGCCACGCCTGTTGACATGCTCAATTAGTTATATGGACCCATTTCTACTAATACTGTAAATGAACCATTTTTAAAAGACAGCCATCAAATGGGATCATTGTGGTGAGGCTCAATGATTTCAAAGAAAAGTCTTTCAAGGGGATAAAGAGCTTATTTCCTCTTGTTTTGTTTTTCCTTCATTCACGTTGTTTTCTACCTTTAATGTTCCCAAAACTTTTAAACTCAGTGAATCAGCTGTTCATGTTTTTTAATTTTATTTTTTTTTCAGAAACTCTTATTGTTACCACAGGGAGTGAATTTGGACTGAACTTTCAAAATGAGCTGTAGAGGATGTAGTCAAATTCTATTTAAAAATGAACACCCTGAAATTTCTCTACCATCAAAAGAACATTTCCTTTCATTCTCCTCACTGTCTCAAAGAAAAAGGCAACCCTGACTATTATTTCAAGTATTTAGATAGAAAAATGTTAAATGATTTTTGAATGTTTTCTATTAATAATTTTAGGTAGGCAGTAGCAATTTAATTTAAATTAACCATTATGTTTGAATTATAAAAAATAAAATTATAATATGTGTTGCATGTGAAATCAGATGTTTATTTTGATCTCAGTTTAGTTGGGTTAGATCAAGTACTCGGAGTTTACAATGGCAAAGAAATATTGAAAATGGTTAAAGGATGTGTATTTGTGTATTACTAAAGACGTAACTGTGATCTGCTGCAGAGAGATTTTCTTTGCTGATGTTTTTCTTTCACTAACTAAAGAGCAGAGCAAAGTATTTCCATTAAAACATCTTATTCAAAACAGTTTATTGATGGCAACACACTTACTGAATTTACAAGCAAGCACCTTTACCTGGTTACAGCAGCATGAGGTGTGCCTGCCTGTTACTGGAAAAAAATCCAAGGACATCCTCAGCCTTTCAGCTTTCCTCTGCGGGGTGGGGGTTTTATTGCTGTTGCTGCTTTTCTTCATTTCCTGTACTGCAACAATTTCTAAATCAGTGCTGATTGATTTCTCCATTTGTTATTTCTCACTCCGAAGTTAAGATGCTTGTTGATCCACTGAACAGATATAGACTTTTTTTCTTGGACAACTTAAAGTAGGGTCTCCTCCATCTGCAGTCTTGCTGGCCACATTGGGAAGAACCCTGATAGCCCACATGATAGGGGATGTCCAAGGTACCAAAGGCTGCATCTTTAAACAATACCTTGCAAATCAAACCCGGTTGCTAATCAGAAGCAGGCTAACAAGGCAGTGGTGACTCCTGCTGCTAGAGAAATGCATGAGAAGTTTTGTGGGGAGCGAAGGGCAGGGCTGGGCCGTGAGGACTAGCAGAGGGGTGCTGGTTGCCAGTGACCAAGCAGTGTGGTGTGAGCGCTTACTGCCCAGCCTCCTCCCAGCTCTGAGTCAGTGAGGATTTCAGTAAGTGATTAAATCTTAAGGTTACTCCGTGACTGGCTTTCTGTTGCTTTTCCCCAAGTGTCTTTCTTTCATCTTTACAAAGCCCATACAAAATTGCCTGTAACTGGCACACGTGCTCTATTTTAGAGATGAAGGCTGCCGTTTGTCTATTTCGAATGCTGACACACATCACTACCTGGTTAGAAATTTAAGGAAAAGGCTACCTTTCAAGAAAGAATCTTTGTCAGTTATTAGAGCATTTGAATTTCATTGAACAAAGTGGTGTTCAGTGACCTCTGTTTCCCAGATGATATGCCCTCTTTTTGTATGTAGGACTTTAATGCAAATTCATCCGTGCATTCTAAGCAAGTACAGAGACTATGATGAGGATTATGACAGAGAAGTGATCACAGCACCAAGCTTGACAGAGTTCAAGAAGTGTTTGGACAATTCTCTCAGGCACATGGTGTGATTCTTGGGGATGGTCCTGTGCAGGGCTAAGTGTTGGATTCAATGATCCTTTTGGGTCCCTTCCAACTCAGCATATTCTGTGATTATTTTAGGAGATGATGCTGCCTGGCTGCTACAGTTTCAGACTCTTGCAAATCTCCCTCAGCTGTGCTTAGTGTTCAGTTTGCGATGCCTGTGAATGTGTAACAACATTGCACTTCTCTAACTTCATCATGTTATGTATTCATCCTGTCAGCCACTCTTCCTGGCTCAGTGCTGCCTGAAAGTTTGCTGAGCCTCCTCCTGTCTGAGGAGAGAGGTCAGTCTATGAAAGCCTCCTGATAGAGTCCATCCTGATATTTTTGATAGCCTCCTAAGATACTTAGCAATGCTTTTAGGAGAAAAGTACTCCATTATATGTAACATTATACTCCTGCTCTTCTAAAGAGAAGGAAAGACTCAGTAGTAAAGAAGTTGGTATTTTATTCTTTTGCGGAGATGATATAGATATATTTCGGCTGATGTATGAAATTTTATAATACTTCTTCTAAGCACAACATTTTCTGTTCTCTTTATTTCATTAATATGAACACTCTATAGTTTTAGATATAATTTATTGTGCTTTTGAACAAGAAGTGTTTCGTTTGTTACAAAGCAATGGGATGTGTGTTAAGACAATATTTTCAGATTAAACTCTAACTCTTTTCTTTTGGTCTTCCAGAATCTTTATCAGAAATTTTGAATACTTTCCACATATTTGTGAAATTTTCTATTACTTCAGATACTACTTAACAAATTTAGTCTGAGTAAGGGACACTGGCTGAATTGCTGTACCGTGATAAAAACGTTGTCTAGTAGGATTTTATAGTGGGGAAAAGGAATGCATCTTTGATTTTTTGGGGATTTTTTTTCAGATACTGTTTATCTTGCATGCTAGCCCCAAGCCAGACTCTTTATATTTTCAAATTTTAATAAGAGTCGGGGAAGAAAACTGTGGCAAAACATGAAAAGTTGCTTTAATATAATGTATTTGTTGCTGTGGTGTGGGTTTTTGTTGTTTAACTCTCATTATTTGAACCCATTAACTAAATAACCAAGTGGCTCCAGATCTCAGTTTATGAGCTAGATGATGGATGCTGCAGTATTATAGCAATTATTCCAAAATGAAGTGTTATTTTTTTATAAATTAAGAGCTGGTGCTTTGTAAGTGAAAAATTTGTTGTTGAACATTAGGAGCATGATAATAGAACTGGAGGGAAGAGGAAGGTCTACAGAAATTCAGAGGAGGATTTTCAAGGGTTTCTGAAAGAGCTCATGGAACTGAGCCCAGTGACAGCCCCATGTTCATTCCCCCTGGTGATCACTGGGTCCACCTGGACATCTAAGGCAGCTTTTGGTTTTGTGTGAAAAACATGATTTGACTCAGGTTATTGCCTCATTCCAGTGAATTCAGCTAAAGAAAAGTGTCTATGCAGGGAAGTATTTTGTTATGCGAGTCTGCTTTTACTTCAGTTAAAGATCATGGTCTTCCCTTAACCTCATCAGAAGACTGAACAAATCTGGTTCACTTCCCCCTTGAATGTCTCTAGATTTCTTCATATGTTCAATGTGCGAATTAGTATGAATACTTAGCAAGGAATGCATTTATAATTCCAAGAAATACAGCATACTGCGTAAGCACTTGTTTGCTGCCAATACGTCAAGCCACAATAATACAGACCATTATAAGGGTCTAGAATAATGTTCAAGAAAATTAAGAAAATTACAACCCAGGTTCCCTCCCAGAAGTGCAAATTCATGACTAATCCTGCAGGACCATGTTAAAAACTGAATTATAATTTATACCTACATGATTTGAATGTTCAGTGTGGTTGCTGCCGAGTACTTTATGCAATGTTTTAGTGTGTTTTTTAAAAGAAAAAGCTTATGTGAGAATTTTATTATGGTAGAAGACTGCAAGTTGAACCATATGGCAGTAATTATCTTTGAGAGAACCTGGTGTCATTGTACATGGCAAAGTTGTGAAACCCAGTGGACAAACTATGTCTTGCCTGGCTACTGAACTCAACAGAAATAACCCTTATTGTGTTAGTTTAGGTTGTAAGTTGCTGTGGTTGTTAAAGAAAATGTAACCTCCCCTCTTGCATTCAAGAAGGAAGTAGAATGGACCCTTATTTGTTCAAGAAAGCAGCATTCAGTTTAAACAGTTTCTTGCAGTGATACCTTTGCCTACAGCTCCTTGGAGCTACATAAATCCATTGAGGAAAACAGTGGCGAGTGGCCTCTGATCATACACAGGTTCTTGACAGCCAAGCTTCAAGCAAAGAAAAGGAAAGCAAGCAGGAGGAGCTGTAATAACAGGAAAATGTTTGGTCTGTTAACCTTGCTTGGGCAAGAGATAGATGGCTGGAGCTCAGCAGTCCTTCACCTGAAAGTCTTTGTGGTCACAGCTGCTGCCTTGAGTGCTGAGGTGAAAATACAAGTGGCTTCCCTTGGCTTGTGCAGACAGCTAAAGGGTGTTCCTGGCCAGGAAGAGAACATGTAGACTGCTGGCTGCTTGCTGGCAGGCTGTGATGGGCTGTTCGTACTCACATCCTTGTGACGCTGCTGTCGCTGTCACAGCAGTTTCTTTTTATTTTAGGATGCTAAAAAGGCTTACTCTCTGGGTTTGCGAGTTAGATTGATATCCTTAAATTGAAACCATATATTAATTATGTGATGTTAATATTTGAGTTTGGTAACTACTGTTTTGTTTTATATATTTCTAATTCAACAGAGGCATACTGCATTCAGCCAGAAGTTTGTTGATTCCCTATGAATCAAAAAATGCAAAACAAACTAGCTTCTTTTGAATATTGCTCTCTGTGTTCCAAATATCAGTATTTTCAAGCCACTAGCTGATGGAAACAAGTCCTCCTGAAATTAAAATATAAATCCTGCTGTCCTTCTTCCATCAGCATAAATTTGACCTCATTGTTATTTTTACTTTGGCAGTCCAAGAATTATGAGGTTGTAATCCATCTTAAGGGTGTTAGCCAAGCAAGACCTCAAGGAGACATACCTGATCTTCTGAGTCTTCAGATTTGCTAGAAAAACTCCTTCTGGGTAAATGTGTGTGTCATGGGGATTACAGAGCAAGTGTCACTGAGCAACACTGGATTCTGCCAGCATCCCTGCAGCAGGACATCACAGTGATCTTTGTTACAGCCACAGGGATTCTTGTCACAGCCACAGTGGAGATCCTTGTCACATCCAGCACTTCTGTCACAGTGCTGTGAAATAACCGTGGCAGCTGCAGCCTCTGCCAGCTCCATCCAGGCCAAGCCTGCATGTGGACAGAGCACAAGCTCTGTGTTTGCTGGTAACCCAGCTGCAGTATGAGGTCTAAAGCCGCCCCAGAGAGGGTGCACTCACCAGAAAGCATTAGAGCTGATGTTATCACCTGCTACATCATTGTGTTGGTTTGAACACAACACCAGGCACCCAGACTCAGATCAGCCCTTTGGCGGGGGAGATGAGGCTTTCCTCAGAGCAGCTCTGCCTCCATGGGCGCTGATGAGTTTGACCTGTGAGGAAAGGTTTAATGACCTAAAGTTTCAGAACTTGTTACTTAGGTGGCATGACAGCTGCATAATGGATTTGAAGCATGGAAAAAAATTGCCCTGCTCTTTTGTCCCCTTATGCATATACTACTTTTAGATCCAAATCTTGCCTTAGTGTACGTGTGGAGAACCTCTGTGCTTCTTCTTAATGCATCTACAACCTCTGTGCTTCATAGTTCCTAACCTCCTTTTGGCTCTGGCTAGGTAAAGGATATTGTGAAGACAGACTGTTTTTAGTTCTGAATCCCTCTCTTGAATTTTTTGAATCTTGAGAAACTGAAGACAGCGAAATATGGTAAAACACATTTATGAATGCACATACCCAAGGTTACTTCCCCTTTAGAATTTACATCTTCCCTGCTGGCACAGGTCTGATTATAGACTATTAAAAGGCACTTGAAGGTATGTTAAAATCTCAGGGCTTTATGTCATGACATAAACTGTAAAAAGTATTGCTAAGTACAAAAGGCAATCCATTTCTAATGTCATTGGTAGTCATTTGCTTTACTGACTGTGGTATCCTGTAAGACAAGTTTTTATTGACCTCAAAAGTAAATTTCCCTAATGTGGGCCTGCACTGGATAGTTTATAGAGGTCATGCAGGTAAGGGTTTGCTTGGCAGTGTCCTGCTCTTACCTGTGCTTCCCTTGGTACTGTGATGAAGCACTGGAAACCAGACTTTCAGAAAGTGTCTATTGACTGTTAGGGGCTGTTGTGGGGCAGCCAAATTAGCCAGAGATCTCATTGCCTGGAAATGAGCAATAAAAAGTAATCATCATGATAATGGTTGCTCAAGTGGCTTCTTTGTACAGCTGGAAAAGATCCTTCTGCTTCACCCTGAGCTACTATTTCAATACCTCTTTAGGAAGAGAGATCAAAAGTACTTCTATTTCTCCCTTGGAAGTGGTTTTTTGGTTGTTTTTTGTTTGGTTGGTTTTTGGTTTTGTTTTTGGTTTTTTTTTGTTGTTGTTGTTGTCTTTTTTTTTCTTTAATTATACAGAATATCAGCAAAGAGTATGCATATATTACTGTAATTATTATGGGGAAGTGAATCCATTTTTTTCCCTGTGGATGTTAAAATCTTATTTATTGGTGAATTTTTATGATTCCTTTTCCAAGGGATATTTTTAGTTTGAACCTCATAATTTTCCTTATGTGAGAACTAAGGCAGCCAGTACTGCTGTGTTATCATATGTTTAAGCTGCTCTGAATTAATCTTGTGTTCCCTGGCAACAACTTCCCTTTTCTTTCCTATCTTTCTGAGGTACTATGAGGATTTGATCTGAGACACTGTTAGTAGAATAGACATGATGATTGTATCAGTTGATTAGAGGCATCTAATGGAGTTGCTGAACATCAGTTACTGCTCAGTAATGAAATAGTTCAAGGGAAGATTTCATGAGTCTTAAAGTTGACCAAGAAGCTAGAAACTGGGCATTTTTCCATGTCCTCATTGGAGTGTGAGGGGTCCTTGGTGGAAAGGTAGCTTGTCTTCTAGTTTGGGTTTACCCATGTAATTTACACAACTTCCAAGGTATAGTCACCCTTTGGGATCTCTGTGGACAATCACATTGTCCCAAGCTCAAACTGTGCAATCTCCTTGCTCAGGTTACATTTGCTTAACTTTGCCAGAGATGTGAGCTGGTGGCTGAAGAATAATACCGTATGTAGGTATAGTAATTGGATTTTTGCGTCAGTGTGGGAAGTTCAGTACATTGTGGTTTCAAACTTCTTCACAGCCATACTAGGATTTTTTCCACTTTTATTTGCTTTATTTTTTCTGTTTTGTGCTTGTGGAGCTTTATTCATTACCAAATTAATTTCTAAAATTATTTTTAAATTTGATGATACAACTCTATTTTCTTACATCTATTTGAATTTTGCCAGAACCATTTACAAATAGCAACAACATAATTTAGTAAAGGAAATCAGTTTAGTTGGTCTATGAAAGCTTTGTTTAAGGGGCTTCTCTCTGCATGCAGTGAATAGTTAATCATTGCCTTTATTTTCTGCTCTCATCTTCAATTCAGTTTTCAATTTATAGATTTTAATTATATAAAAAAGACAAAAGATATGCTCTTTTGTTCATTCCATTTAGTTTTCCTAAGATAGTTTCATTTGAATTTGTCACTGAAGACTGTCTGTTACTGTTTTCAAGTTTGCTTCAGAATCCTTCCAGAGTCTCAGAATTTATATTATATTTAGCATTTCTAGATGTAGAAAAATACTGGCTCAAACCTTGATGCTGTTAAATTCAATAGATATTTTTTCATTGGCATTAATAACGCTAGAACCTGCACATTTGTTTTTAGGTAGGTTAATAAGTTCATGATAATGCAGGATTTTTATTGGAAATGATGTCATGTGTAGCAGTTTTCGTTAGTACTTGCAATTACTTAAGGCAGACATTTTAAAGCCATAGTCAATTTATGGATTACTAGGAAATAAAATTACTTCCTTTAACAACTTAGGTATTTGAAATTCTGTTAGATGCAATATAGGTTTTAAATATATTTTAATACCTGTCATCTCCTACAAGGAGTTGGTGCAATGTATATATAACATTAGTAGTAAACTGATACTTCAGAATTTTTCTATAGACTAAGAGTTGTCTTTTCTCTCTTTTTTTTCATCTGAGGATCAGATTTGAGTTCCAATTATGATTTTGCTGAGAAAGTCTGTAATTTGTTAAATGAATAGTATAGGTGGTGGTTTTTATTTCAGAAGTTGGAAGATGAAACTGAGTTCCTCTAGAAGGAGATAAATTCAACCAGCCTTTTGTTCTGGAATATGCTAGGTGTTAACAGCATCGGGCTCACAATGGCCTTACATTCACTCATGACCTAGCAAAACTGTACAAATAACAAATCAATAGCCTGAGTGACAAATGGCAATTAATTTATCAGATCCCCAAAACATTTACAATTTAATTTCTAGTATTGAGATTATCCTAATTAGGTGACTCCAAACAATTAGCAAACATTAAATTCATCAGCAAGTGTTTGGAGGGAGTTAAGTGATGATGTCCTTAAACTGCTGAACTGATTCCCACTTGCAGCCATGGTTGGTTATTTATATCTGGGGATAATGTTGTACGTGTTTGTGAGAGCTAGCAGAGGAATTTCAGTGTCTGATTCTTGATGGTTCATCCTGCCTGACATAAATTAGTGTTTGGTTGCTGCTTTTTGTGAATCATTTGCAACAAGAAAATTTTAGGACACAGATGAAGAAAGGTGAGATACGTATCAGCAAATGCCTGGGTATATGAATATATATGAACTACTTTGTCTGTCTCCACCTAAATTCCATTCATCACAGAAATGGTCTGTTGGTGTTTGTTCTATATAGTTAGGCAAGTTAAAGACTTTCTTAGAATTCAAACACAGTATTTCTAGTATCTCTTCTAGATTGAAATGTGAATTTTAAGATTTGACCCTATACATTTTAAAACAAATATTGAAATTGCCAATAGCTGAAATAATCTTGCAGCCCTTTCTTTGAGGAGTACTCTGCACCCATAGAAGTGTCCTCATCATCTTGAGTCAGGTGAAGGTCACAGGGTTATTCCATATTTTTTAGGAGGCTGTGTGTGAGCTCAGGTTATTTGCTGAAGACTGCGTGGTGTGGCTGAGAGGCAGGGAGTGTGACGATGGCTATAATTCTCCAGCTTTATCCCATACTAGGTAGTGCTTTACACTGGTAGAGTGAGGGACAAGAGGTTAATAGAGATTCCAGATTTAATGCAATTTTCCTATTCAGATGCTCATTTTGCAGGTTCTGAGTGTTCCTTGAGGCATCAAAGCTTTACTTGTCCAGCAGTGGTTGCATCTGTGTACTGAGACATTCTTTACATGAGAGCACTAACACAAGGTTACCTGCCTCACTAGTTTGTTAGGTCCAGGACTTGTACAGGGAATGGCAGGTGGCTGCTAAAAAAATAGTTAAAACTGGGGTATGTGGGGAGTGGAACAATTTTTAAAGATGCTGAGCTAAATTGCATATAATGTATTGTGCAAATGCATAGCTACCTTCACAGCATAAAATTCACACCATTAAAATAAAAGCCAAGGTTTGTTAGGAAACAGGAGGCTGATTTTTTTATATGCTTCTATTGTGACCATTTATGTTTATATCTCTGGGTCACTGGTAGCTCTGGCAAATTCTTAGTATTAGGAAACTGAATCAATAATCGCTTATTTCCCCCTTATAATTAATTCAAATTCAGATAGCTGATTTTTTTTTTCTCATTCCATGCATCAGTTTGATTTCAATTTGATGCAACAGAATTAGAATTGATCCTTCTGTGAAAGAATGCAGGTATTAGCAGCCACTGATGGTACTGAAAAACAAAAGTTGTCAATATTGCTTGTAACTCTTAAATGGATCTGATTGGAGAATGGAACATGCCCTGCTTGCAAAATTCAACCTTGGTATTGAGCATCCATGTTGAAGTTAAAATGTAATGAAAAAGGCACTCTAAAATTTATAAACTCAAGAAACTTTGTGAAAATATCATTCATATAAGGTTGTACCTTGTTAAACCTCATAACAAAAATTATTTCATTGACCATTTTTCTTTTTAGGTCATCCATTATCATAATGCAAGCTGTATTGTGTATTTACATAGAGAAAGATCATTGGAATGATCTTACTGTGAAAAGCATTGAATTTGTACCTATATCTGAGAACTGTAGAGTCCTTCAGAATTGAAGGGGACCTCTGGTTTACAGGAGTCGGCCTCTGATCCTACCCACCTCAAATCAGGGACTTGCCCAGGTGAGATATCTTCAAGAATGGAGATTCCACAGTTATATTAATTATGCTTTGGAAAAATCGGTCAGCTTTGTGTATTTGAACCCATTAATGTCCTGAGAGAAGGCTGGGCTTCCTTCAATAGCATTGTCACAGAATGATTTGATGGCTCCAACATCTTTGTTTTAAGGCAAAGAAAAAAAAATGTCCAGAGTGATTCTTCAAAGAGTCATATAAAACTAGTGTCATTACATAGCCTGTAACACAGTCCTCGGTTCCTGTTACCTGATGCTGTGGTCTGATAAGAGCAGATTAGTTTCTGTCATACCACTGCTGTTAAACCTTTGTGCTCCAGAAAGTTTTCTCCCAGACTTTTTTGTTATGCAGAAACCCAGGAGAGGGATTGAGGCATCCTTTTAAAGACTGACGTAAACACAAGTGTGCAGATTTTGAGTGCATAAAATCCCGAAGAATTGCGATGGTACCTCTACAGGCCAATAATTTAACTTTACCTACTCAAGCGAGGTTTAACAGGGTGAATATTCCAGTTCATGATTGGGCCATGTGAAAAGTAGCATTCTCATCTGTGTGACTACAGCCTGGAGTTTAGAAGATGTACAGTGGTCTTGTTACATGTGGGCTTTTCTTTTTCTAAATGGACCTTAGCATGCAGTTTTGCCTGGCCCTTTGAGTACTCTATTTTACCTTTTCCTGTACGTGGGTGTGAAGCCATGAATTTGTGCTACCTTCACATTCAAGGGAATAATGAAGTACAACACTGCTTACAATTTTTCTGGCATGAAGAGTTTAAAAGGAGCAGAAATCATAATTTAACTTGTATTAGGTTTCTACATGCATTTTTCATCGCCTGAAAAAAAATAATCTTCGCAAACTACCTTTTTAATGAGAACGCTTCTAGTGTTGCTGGTAGCAATGAGTGAGTGTCTAACTACCTATAGCACTTCTTGTTAGTTCATTAAAAGACTAGCCTTCCTAATTACATTTGCACGTCTTTCCATAATTTGTACAGCCCTCAATAATTAAATGGGTGATAATCTGTCAGCAGAATTGCAAAAGACCTTGATCCTTACGTATGCAAACCCTCAGACAGTGTTTACAGTTATATAATAGTATTTTGCCTTTCTTACTTGATTTTTAACTGAATATGAGATGCTGTTGATCATATTATCTTCACAAATAGTGTATTGTGGCATTGATGAAGTCACTTTGGGGTGGATGTAGGCAATCTGTCCTCTTACACCTTTGTCATTGTAAAGACAGATGTCATTTTTGGTTTAGTTATTTGAAATTGTCCAGGTTTTTATTTCACTGATAAGTAATTTTAAAATTTGAAATGAATGTAATTTTTCACTGTTTGAAGGCCAGATCTCTTTGTGATGCTTGGATGGCCAAATGATGGTGAAAAAAACGTGTATTAGGTACCTGCAGCATAATTTCTAAAGGTGCATAGGTGAAGCTGAAGGTCAGAGCACTGATTGAGTGCATGACTGGAACTGCTCAGGGCTTACTTACAGTGCTGCTCTAAGCACATTTATCTGGTTTTTATTTGTTCTTTTCTTCAGACAGATAAAAAAGTTAAGCCATCCTAATATATTTTCCTTCATCTTTTTTTTTTTTTTTTTAACCTGGTCTTCGACTTTAGTGTGATTTTACCTCTTCTTTCATACTTATGTGAGTTAAGTGCTTTATGTCTCTGTTTCATGTGGGAAATGCCTCCAAAGGCAGTAATTTAAATATAACAATTTCAGTGCATTACTCTCTGAATAATTTAGAGAAAAACTGCCCATCATTAGATGAAATTTTGCACTCTTATCAGTGCAGTGACTCACTTTCTGATCATCTGAAAAGCTTTCAGACTCTCACCTGTGAGTTATGCAGTCATCACTGCTCATTGTCTAGCAGCATCCCTGGGTCTATGCGTGCTGCCTGCTCCTGGCTTGCCAGCTCCCCTTGTAGTCTTCCCTCAGAGCATCAAGGCTGATTATCTCTAACTCATTTGGCTTATCACATTTAAGACTTGGACAGTGAGGTCTCAGCTTTACAACAGCATCGTTACCCTGAAATATTTTTAAAGTGTGCCCTTTTAGCGCTGTATTATACACTTTTCCTCAGAACAAGGGAGCTAAACTGGAGCGGGGAGAAAGGAAAGTGACTGCTGTGTTTCGAGTTAACGTTCATACCTGCTGGGGACAGGTCTTTGACACAGGGTCATGTGCAAATGGTTCAGGAAGGCACTTTACTGAGGTCAGAATGAGGTATCACAAGCTGAAAGAGTGGTTTCTGACCACCTGCCTGGACAAAGTGATTTCATCTGGCTGCTATTGGAATTGTCCCTGCGTGGTTTGGCAACCGTTTGCAGCATCCTCTTTAAATTATTTCAGTTTGTGCACATGTTGTGAATAAAATGAAACTAGAAGAAAATAGGGAGCATCTTCTCTTCCAGAAGAACTTGTAACCTGCGGTCAATTCCTCCAAATTATTACTCTTTTGCAAAGGGACAACTTGTTAATAACAAATAATAATGATAAAACACCTGAGAAAACTTATATGAACTGTGTATAGAAAAAATACAATTACTGGAGTCTGAAAGTTCTTATAGTGTGCAAAACCATTTGATTTATAATTTTCACTCTTTCACTTTTTAAATCACATTTCATTAACAATTACTTTATTCTGATGAAGGGCGTCAACTGCTTATTTCCCATACCTATCTATTTTGTGAGCTTTAGCATTGCCCTGAGTTTCATGTTAGATTGTTATGCAGGACTGTCATTATATTTAAAAAACAGGCTCCATTCAAAAATCAAAACTAAGTGTACTCAGCAAAGGTGTTCTGCATCTCTCACAGGCTTTATGAATTCTTAGGCTTGCACTCTTTTTTAGTCTTGTGCGTGTTGAAGCGACCATATAATTTATCTGCTTTAGAGCTCTTTTGTTCCAGGATCCTCAGAGCTTATCAGCATCACTAGTAAAAAAAAGCAGAAAGAAATTCAGCCCTTATTTCCTAAACATATTGATAAATGAGCAACAGAACCTGCCAACCAGCTCATCTAACATGGTATACAGACCGTGATATTAGGTGTAAAGAGATGATTTGGCAGGATTTTTGAGTATAAATGAAGTGACTTGCAAGGAGGCGAGGCACAAAATATATAGCCTGCATCAATATTTTCCCCAGTACTCACATGAGAGCAACAACAGAGTTCCTGCTCTTCAGTTCAGGTGTGTTATAAACTTGCCTGTCTTCTTGCTGTTGAAATATCAGTGTGAGAAATTAAGATTGTGGGTCTGGGTGATGAGAGAATGAAAAGGATTGCTCTGCAGATTATGCAGAGATGATATGCAATGGAGCGTAACCCTTGTTAAATGATTGGTTCAAAGCAAAACACAAGCTCAAAACCATTAACTTTTAAAAAGCTGGTTTACTGCTTTCATGAAGGTATTTTTTAACATCGTACCTTCTCACTGTGCTTCAGACATCATTCATACAGAGGTTTTAGGATTTATCATTACCTAGGCTACCCTGGTCTCCATCAGTGCTGTGCCTACAATATAGGTGGTCTTTGTATAAAATGCCTATATGCCCTCAAAGATTTGCTTCTAGAAATGGCAATAATGTTAAAAGGATAAAATTAAAGGCAAATATCTCTGAGATTACCCAATATTTTCCCCTATGGCTATCAAGAGGAAGAAACTTGTGTTTCAGCTTCCTTAATACACTAAGTGCTGGCTAAGGTGAATTTAGCTACCTGACTGTGCCATGATAGATAAAGATTAGAACTGTATAAATTAAATACTAGGCACACGTTTAATATTTTTCCAGGAATCAGGAAGGCAGTTTATACTAACTGGAAGGAACAGCTAAACAGTTTGAATTTGTACATCAAATTGACTTAAATAACACTGGATTTTGAAAATTGCCCCACTTTCAATTGTATTTTTTGCTTTGATGAATATTGTGTATTTTTTTGGGGTGAGGCTTGCTTTATTTTTGCAGGGATAAGCTGAGTAATGTTGGTGCAATATTCCCCATAGAAGCTCTGGCACTGGCGTCCCTTGTTCAGTGACACTTTGTGTCCAATGTGGTCAGTCCCACCGAGGGTGTTATGGTACCAATTATTCTAAGCATGTATAATTTTTTTTTCTTTCCCAAAATTAGTCTAAGGCATTTCAAATGCTTGGTTTTAAGGGCACAGCTGATTCATGTGGGAGCTTTTCAAGGCAAAAATGGTAGTAATGTGCCCAAATTCTGTTTTCCCACTGTGTGAAAAGGGCACTGAAAGAACTCCAAGCATTTGAAAATGGTTTTTCTTTTGTTCCCCAATTTATTTTGTTTTCTGTTGCTTAAATGTTGCCCAATAAATACTAGACAGTTATAGAACTTGACTGAACTATGAATGGGATGAGTTAAAAAAACATTGCTCTTCTGTGTTTCTTTGTGTCATTCAATAGTTCTGATCTGGCTTCTAAAATATATTTAAAAATTTTTCTTGAAGTTTCATTACATCATCACATCTGTAAATTTAGAGGTCTGATGCAAATCATGATCTGATTCTCTTAAAATGATTAGTGTGCCAAAACATGAACAACATTTTTTATTCTGTCCGTCTGTTACATGGCTGGATAGATTCCAATATTTTATTTATGTACTGGAATTTGTTTTGAATTACATTCCTTTGTTGCATGCATGAAGGTTTTATGAAACTTTCTTCTGGTGTACCACTCTTGGGAACAGTTGGTCCTCCCTTGCTTAAGCGCCTGATACTTTTCAAAAACTTTTTTGCTATTTGGAAGAGTAGTATTTCTGTTTTTTGGTATCATTTTAGCATCATGTCCTTTGTAGTTAATTGCCCACATACATAGAAATGAGAGAAAGTTTGTGGTGAGATAAACTTATTAATTCATCTCTGTCAAAACTTCATTGACCTATATAAGTACCTATTATGGGTCAATATAGACCTCCATTTTTTTTCCATGCCTATATGTAGCAGTTTATTTGCAGCCTGGATATTTAATTCCACGTGCTTCGACTCTGAGCTCTAATAAGTATGACTCAGAGATGTTGCTTGGATTTCATTTTAAGCGTAGTCCCTAAGGGTTGTCGTCCCTACAGATTATTTTGTAACAGTGGTTTTCAAAACACTAAACAGATAAAGATTTAAGAAAACTCCTTTACCATGCAGTCAAATATTTCATGAAATATGTATGCAGTTTGTACTCCCACTTCTGCACAGAATGTAAGAAATCATCTTTAGATTGCTACCAGTATGATGTGTCTCAGGGAAGCCATGCTTTGTGCTCTAGTCAAAAATATAAGCAGAAATGGTGAGAATAAGGGTTTTCATGGGTTGCTATATGAACAGAAGAGATTTTTTTGCTCTTTAGTATAAAAGAAGTCATCCAGTAGTTCTGTTGAAAAGATTTAGTTTGAACACTGATGTGGAAATACTGCACTAAAACATAAACAGACGACTTCAGAATGACGTCGTAAATGCAATTATGATTCAACCCTCAATAATCTTAAATGAGATACTTTATTAAATGTTAATAACTTTGGGGACTAGATTGGTTTCTACTTAGGTCGTCTTTCAAGTAAGAGTTACTCTGCGCAATAAGATGCCTGCAAAATGAAGAGGGTGGAATGTGTACCAAGGGATGTTTCTGAGGGCTTAAAACCATTTGAGATTTATTAATTTTCTGGAGTTGGGTTAACATGGTTCCATGAATAGGCTCAAGGCCTGGAGACTGGGATTAGGAAGGTTTCCAGAGGCTCTGAACTCATGTCAAGCAAAACTGCCATGCCAAGCAGCTAAGTCAACTGAATAGGGAAAAGCCTTGGAAGTGCTTTATCAGTGCATAATGTTTGTAAATTTTATTCAATTAATTTACAGCTGCCGGGCTCATGAGGCTGAAATTGAAGTTTTGTAAAGTTTTGATAAGGAAGCAGCCAAAAACAAACAAAAAAGTTTGATTAGCTTTGAATGGTTTTTAACAAGTTGGCAGGGGAACTAAATGACAAGCAAGTATTGCAGAAGAAGGTGGGTCTAGTCTTAGACGCTATTGTAGTTGGCTGGATTGGTAGCAGAATGCCTGCTAGCACCCTGCGTGAAGTGCCTGCCGCATGCTTGCCATTTGCTTTCCCTTTTGCCAACAGGTGCCTCAGGGAAAAGTCATGTCCCACCAAAAAGCCCTGGAAACTGGTGCTATCAAAAGTACTTACCAATAAACATTATTCTAAAAAGTGCAGTTATTTCTATGACAAGACTAAATAGGATTTGCTTCAGACAAAACATTAATGAAAAAGAGGATATGCCAGAGGATGCCCAAAGTGCTAAACTATGAGCTTTACACAAAATATCAGTGCCTCCGTTGGAGGCTTGAAAACTACTGTTTTGAATAGATGTCACCAATGCCACTGCTTGTTTGTTTGTTTTCCTTGGGAGGAGCAGAGAAACCCTTGATTTCCCCCAAAGCCCTTTGAGTATGTCTTGGGAAGATCACAATCAGGGCTGCCACCCCCTTTCTCCATTTTTGTGAGTTAGGAGAAGTGGTGTTGACTATTGTTATCCTGCTTTAGTCCCTTATGTAGGCCCAGGATGGACCAAAATTTTGGAACCAAGCTTAAGCCAAACCTTCTCTCTCATATGCAGCATGTGTTGCTGAAGTAGCAGTTTCTATTCCATTTAGTTGTATGTATTCATTATTTCATGTTTGCATTATTGAAAAGAGCAGTATTTTTGTTGTTTTCTTGCATGCATTGTTAACTTTTAGACTTGAGTTTCCATTTCTTGGTACTGTTTCTTAAAATAAGACTAACAGAGTGGATTATCCAGACAGCTTTTTCACTTCCAGTGATTGTGACGTTAATATTTTATTTGGAACCTTCTGCCAATGTGTCTGCAATAAAAAGGGATATTCTATTAAAATCAAATTTTCACATGGGAACCCATCCACTTCTTCTCAAATAGTTTTATTTACTTTGAAACAAAACAAAACACTTCAATTTCAGTCAGGTCACTTTAAAAGCAAACATCTCAGTTTGTTAAGAGCATCTTTTAAGGGAGTGAGTGTTGTAGGTTTGATATATCCCAGTCATATTAAAGCTGTGACAGATGTACTTAGAGGATGCTGATCTGTCTGGAAACGGGAACTGGGCAAAAGGGGAACTGCCTTTTCTGGGAACAGAGCAGAGTCTTGAGGGGAGAAAAGCAGAATCATCCTTGCCTGAGTCTCTGCTGTGTCTGTCTTTGAAGCCTTGTGATTTTGAGAGAGACCTAAGGACAACAGGAGGTTACTGAAGGTGGTGGTAGTGGTGTCTGATAGTACCTTTTCTGCAGAGGGCAAAGCTACCTGTGTGCCCTGGGGAAAATGCTGTCTCACCGCAAGACCTTTCACCAGCAGGGTTTCACTGGGCTGGTAGAAGTTCACACCAAAGCAACTCAGATAGTATCCAAATGCCACTGAAATACTTTCAGAACTTGGATTAGTTTCTGAATTTAAAGATTAGCATCTTTCCTGCAATGCTGCTGGTCTGGAAGAACTTGAAGGCTTTGTCAGCGTATATTGTGCCATGCACTTTTGTTTGACTTTTAACTCATTGTTTATGGTTGAATGCTAAATATGTTTTGCAATCTCATTTCCATAAGTATTTGAAAAGAAGGAAGTCTCCATTTATTAAGTAATGTTTCCTTCATAAATTCTGCTGATAATTTGTCTTAGTTTAGAGGAAACTAAAACAATTTAGAAATCCTTTCCCAAATTGGCCATGCCTCTTTTAAATTTAAAACAAAATTTTAATTTGGAAAATGTGTAGAAGAAAGGGTAACAGTTCTTAACTACTATATATATATCTCCAAAACACCAGAACAGAACAAATAACAATAACTCTGTAACCAAAACCTCCAAACAAATGAGTCTCTGTGACGGGATGGAGCAGGGCCTCTCCTGTAGGCAACGTGAACTCTCCCTCCTTTGTCCTCCATAGGAAAGGTGCTGGCCCAGGATGGGCAGAGGTGAGGCCGAGGTCGGTGCTGTCGGTGCCTCAGGAAAACTGCATGAACTCGACAGCGATGGTGACTGTCCCTCTGAAGCACCGGGCACACTGGGCTAGGAGCGGGAGGCAGGGGAGAAGCCAAAACCGCAGGAGACCCTCCGAGATGCTTCCTTCCCCAAACTGCCACTGAAGAAGGAGAAAAACCTCCCCCAAACCGAAAGAAAAAAGAAACTGTCCCGCTCCGCCGGCCCCCCGCCATCAGGTTGGAATTTGGGCGATTAGCTGAGTCTCTTGTTTCAGTAGCTGCATCGGGGAGGGTGTCAGCTCCCAAAGTGCTGGTAGGGAAAGAGAAATTCTGGCAAATTCTAAAGCTATAACATATTTTTAAGATTGAGTTAAAAAAATGGAGAGAAATAGCTTTCAGTGAGACTTCCTTCTGATCTTAGAATGACACTGGGACCAAGTGCCCAGATTTTCTTGTGAGGTTTGCATGCTTTCCACTGGGACAGCTGGTGAAAGGCATCTGGGTTTGTACTGGGAGGATTTGTAAAAAGTCTGAAAGGACATTTTACAAGGTTTACTGAAGCTTCCATAATTTTTTGCATGTCTTGTACCCCAGTTCATGATTGTGAATCATAGTATGGAGTAACATTCCCTGGTGCTCAGCTCTAATTTATTTAGATTTCAGGTTTTGTGAATAGTCCTTATAATTTAGGAAACACAGAAAAAAAATTTACCACAAGACTGCTTCTGATTTTTTTTTTTTTAATAGTAATAATTCCCTCCGAAAGAAATACATGTGTAATTCTTGATCTTTCTCATGGACTGGATTTTGGTTACATTTTAAGAACCATGCTTGCAACTTCATAGAATTTGGTAATGTTTTCTGCTTCCAATCTACCTCTGCAGTACAGAAGAGATACCAGAAGTTCATTAACTTCTTAGTTTGACATGACCATTTTTTGTTTTATGTGTTATTTGCCCAGTTTAATTCTAGTTTTCCTTATGTCCTTCTTCAAATCCCTCTGTGGATTGTTCCAGTAAAATTTAGAATTTGTCAGAGCACTACCTTAAAACTGAAAGGTGAAAGTTTTGGTAAGAGTGTGACAGCTTATCCATTGTTTTCCACTATTACAAAGAGCAAAGCAATCTTGCTGAGCTGTAAAACCGCACACTTAAAATCAAGTGCTGTATTAATGTGAAGTTAAAAACATTCAGTATCAAAATTTGCCCACATTTCAGATTTTTCTATCATAACTTTGCATGAGAAAAATAAAGTAGCTTTCTCTGAAGTCTCTGAAAATATTCGTCTTTGTATTCATTAATATATGTGTGAATATATAGATAGATTATGCACTTGAAAAACAGTTTCAACACCCCCCCCCCATATTTCTTTTTCATGTTTAGAATGATCATAGTTTGTATCTGACTTAAGAGACAGTAAGTTTCTTAAAAGGTAGTCATGATATATTGACTCCTTAATCACAGCACTAATTGCAGATGATTTTTCAATGTATCGTGGTCAGACTGTTTTTTTCTG
Organism: Grallaria varia; assembly: GCA_013396735.1. NCBI lineage: Eukaryota > Metazoa > Chordata > Aves > Passeriformes > Formicariidae > Grallaria > Grallaria varia. The sequence goes on along the minus strand of VWZG01002884.1, from coordinate 164,223 downwards.
TGTCATAAAATAAATTATGTTTCTATATAAGATTCTTAAATGATGGTAGAAGAAAAAAGTAAAACTCTGCTGTGAATTGCATTTATTATTACAAATCAGAGTATTAACAGCATTAGAATAGTAACCTGTTAAAATAAAGTGGATTGACCTAAGCCCTCTCTTCTTAAAGGGAAGAAAGTCTTAATTCATCACCCAGGTGTAAATATATGCCACAGAAGTCAGTTTTTGATATGACACACATAAGGAAGCAAATCAGGAACTGTTTGAAATGCCAGGAGTCATGGGAAAGAGGGACTTGGTTTCATAAATAATTGGTCCGGACTAAAATGAAACCATTTAATACCAAAACCAAGGCATAATCTACACATTTTACTGAAGATATTATGACTTGAAAAGTTTTCTAAGCCTACACAACATACTTGTTTTCTGCTAGCAGCTGCAATTTGTTTGTGTGGGTTCTATGCAGTCAGTCCATTTTTAAGTCTGTTGCATTATTCCTTATTGCAAAATGCCCATATACTATTAGCTTCTGTTTTGAGGGAAGAAAAGTAAAAACTGTTCCTATAAGTCTAGCCTAGAGACTTGGAAGGCATTTCTGGACTTGTAATTGGATTATATTTGTCTATAGCATTCAGCATGACCTAAAAAATAAAAGCTGGGACAAGGGGAAGTAGGGTTCTTCATAATCTATCTTGAGCTATGTGTCCTGATGCATTTTAATTCAATTGGAAGAAACTGAGCTCATGGCTGAGGGCTACCAAGTTCTCTTACATACATTTCCTCTTAGTCTTAGGGGCAGCAAGTATATGAGACATACTCTTACTTTAAATGTTAAAATCTAAGTGATGCAGATACATTCAAGTAGGTGCCATGTTTGTGTCGTTGCATTTGCTCTGCCTTTATCTTCTTGTACTCCTAGTTCCTTGTAGACTGCGCTGCTCTTGGGGACTGCTTTTTGCCTGGCCCTGACTCTCCAACCATCCAGATACCTGGAGGAGTGTCAAAAAGCCACTGTTAGTTCCAGCCCAATGTTTGTGTCTGTGATGTGTTGCTTGTCAGTGGGGCCAGTGCCACTTTCACTGACAGCCGTACTTAGAGGAGTTAGTGACTGTCAGAGGTGTTGTCCGACAGTGGTTTATTTATAAGAAGATAATGGAGGTGGACACTGGGCACAAACACTGCTGGCATCTTCATTTCAGTGTTAATAGTTGCAAGCACATTATTTGATGGAGGCTGATTCTGAAAACGCACTTGCTCAGTCAGAAGGAGTTCAGTGGGACTTCCCATATAAGAAATGTCCATCATTGGGATAAACAAGAACATAACAAAATAAGCAGCAAGGCTGCTGTTTCAGGAAACTTGTTTACTGATTAATTATGGTAATTCATACTCTAAATGCAGTAAAACTGTGCAGGGCCAAAAGCAGTATTTGAGGGAGCTTCTTCCCAGGCTTGACTGATACATGGGGTTGATGTCTGATGCTTATTCCTGGTTGACTTGCAGCTAAGATTTCACCCTATCTTTAGCTTCTGTTTAAAACATACTGAGTTTTTAATGAGATTTCAGGAAATTACAGGGTTTTTCAACCATCCTTTTACCTTTCCTTGCATTTCTAACCTACTAATATGCTCTTGCAAAAAATAACTGTCCACAAATGGCAGATACTGTGAAGGAGATATAGTTGGCTGTAAAATTTCTTCTAGAGAAGTTTAACTCTGTGTTCAAGGAAGTCTGAATGACAGGAGGATAAGTTATGGTCAGGGATGTATTTATAAGTACAGAGACCTTCCTGCTATGGGAGCACTTGACAAGAAACAGAGAAGTCATGTGAAGAGCTAAACATGCGGCAAGATTGTTTATATCTCCCTGGCTACTTCTTTCCTCTGCCTATGCAGAATTCTCTGAATTTTTAGTCTTTATTCTTCTCCTTGATTTTATGTAGCTTAATCCAGAATTGCGTATGGCAATTTACTCTTTATAGTGCAAATGTTTTAGATCCTGTCTGTTATGAGACAAGTTTCCCTTACCGAATTATTTTCTTAGGTTTGTGCAATCTTTGCCGTGCCACAGGTGGGAACTAAAGGAACAGATAGACTACATATAATTTTCATGTCTGGCTGCAATATTTCTGTGTTATATTGCAGAGAAAGACTCTGTTGTGGAGTAGTAGTGTAAGCTTGTAGTAGTTTATCTTGCAAAGGAGAAAACAAATATTAACACAGGCTTTATTTTTGCTATTCTGTTCTAGATTTGCTGGCATCTATCTCAACATTACTAGTTGTATCCTAAATATCATAAAATCTTTGGCTTCTTTTTTAAATATATCTTGTCTTGGAATAATTTACTAGCTGATCTGTAAAACATGCTAATTAATATGATGATTTGTTATTCTTATAGTTCAATTAAGAAACTCTGCTAAGACCAGAGAGTAAACTTCACAAACTTAGTAGTAGTAGTTCTTCACAAAGCAGTGTGTGCATATGAGAACTCAGCAGACAGCAGGCTGGACCGTGCGGGTGCCTGGAACATGCCGTTTGCAGGGCACCCTTCGAAGGCATCCTGCATGATGTAGAGGATGTGTGCTGTACGTTGTGCTATTACTGTAGGCAACCCATGACACTTAAGAGCCATAGTAATGGACATGCCAGAAAGAAAGCTAGATTGGCATTCAAGAGGCTAATTAGAATGGGAAAGAGCAATTAAAGGGATTCATAAAACTGTAATTGAGCACCCTTCATTAAATGACCTCATTAAACGAGGCAGAGGATTTTTTGTTGTTGTTGAAATTCTGAACTTCCTTTTAAGATTGTCTAATCAGCTTTCTGAAAGGGGAGTTATTACAATACCATAACTTTTGAACCATTTTGTTATTCTCAAGATACTGCTAGATATGTTTTATGTGGTTGTATTTTCCTTGGCATCAAAATTAAGAAGTAATAGAAATAACAATATTGCTTGTGTATGAATGTCATGAGTCCATTATTTCTCTCTGTCCCACATATGAGGCAAATGAATATTTAGCTCCCAGTTTCAGTAATTGCATCGTTGTATTATGTATATTGTATGTTAATGTGGCTACATGTGCAGAATACAAATCAATACCTTAACAGCAAGTAACAGATGGATGGTTTCTGTGAAAGAACTTTGTTGTCCATTTATTGATCACAGTTAGTAGTTTTTGTTAGCAGACACATACCATAACTACCGGTGCCAAAGTAAACATCAGTTTAAATAGTGGTCCAGTGAGAACAGGGTACTTGCTGGTTTACTTGATAAGTGCAGTCTTGTCAGATGCTACACTGATTCTTTGGTTGAATTTAAACAAAGAGCAGGGACTCAGAGAGACATTTGTGTTGTATAAAGTATCTTAAATATTGTGAAGAATTCAACTATTTAAATCATGGCAAATAAAACCTGTCATGGAAAAATATTAATTTAAAAAGAGACAAGGTAAAATGCTGCCGGTTTAAAACCAATCAAAAAAGAAGTAATAGCTTTGCCTAATGTGATACTGTTCATTTTCCCACTGTATATCATTGTGTCGATGATTTCTGTAGGTTTTCTTTTCTACCTCTGGATAAAAGACCCACAGAACTGCAGGAGCCCATGTGGAGAGAGGACAGCAAAACTCAGTGTGCACAAAATATTACTGTCATAGAAAGTAAGCTAAATGAAAGCAGATGGAAAAGCTTCATATCTCTCTAATTCCCTTACCATGACCCTGGGTACTGTGTGCTGTAGCGGTATATGCCCACACAGTGATTAGATTACAAATTATTGTTGAAGTTATTGATGTCTTTCCAAAGTCTTCTAAAGTGATTCACATGTGTGACTATGTGACACACATTCCATGGATATGTTTATGGTCTCATTTTGGCTCAGTCTCTGTTTTGCGCTGTGGTCCCAGCTCTGTGATTGTCCAGTGTCGGTTGTCTTCTGGCCTCCTCTTGGCACAAAACCAACTTTTTTCCCTTTTGGAGGAAACCCTGGCTGCTGAACACAGATATATTGACATATTTTCCACAAATCCACTGGGGCCTGCCTACTGCAGAGCAGCGTAAATATAACCAACCTGGAACAGCATGGATGCAAGCCAATATATGCCATTTGCTGCCAATTTTTCTTGTATATTGCAAAAGAAGTGTAGAGGCATTCAAAGTATACCCTTACTGTAAACAGCATTTCTCTAATTAGTCATAGGAATAAAAGTCCATTTTTCTTAAATGGCTCTTCAGTGAAGTACTAATTATCTTCAAGGATTTGAGAATCCACATTGTGTAGCTTGTGTTTTCTATTACCAACATATGTAATTTATTGAAAAAAGAAACCAGGGGTGGGAGAAGAGGAAGGTACAAAGCGTTTTAAAAGTGACAGGGAAGATAGTAGTATTAGACTCAGGCAAACTCCTAGACATAAACAAGGAAGGACCCTGTAGGAAATGTGGCTCTTTCTCTCCTGTCAGTAGGCGATTTTGAGACTGCGTTGCCTGTGTTTGCTCTTGGCTTTTGCTCTTGAAGTCTATCAGATTCATTGTCCCTCGGTTGTGTCATGGTAGCTGCACTGGCGGCATTTGTATCCTCAAAGTTTTGGGAATATGGGATTACAGGGGGAAAGAAGGGGCCCGGAAATATAGCAAATGTTTTCTTTCCTCTTTTTGCATTTATGCTCATTATCTGTTTCATTTAAGTTAATTACTGAAGAAATTACATATATATTTGCCCAGACCAGCCCCATGTACTGGACAGCAGCTGTGGTAAATTCAAACAAAAGTCATAGTACCTCAATTCTGGACCCTTCCTGTGGACCTGACTGCTTTTTGCCCCCCCTTTTTTTTTTTTTTTTTAGTAATTGAATCCCATAGTTTCTGTAAGGATTGAACCAGTGTCTTGCTTTTGCTCCCTTCCTTGTCGGGGGAGCATAGGACACCCACCTGCCACATTGGTTGCTGTGCCTTAGATCGTGCATAGAAATAATGAGACTCCCCTGCTCCTGACAGCCTGCCTTTTGCCCAGGGGAACAGCATTTTTTTTTTGTAGAGGTGTGTCAGGAAGCTCAAAGAAAATGCAATGGCTTGCATAATTTGGCACATGGAGAAGAAACCCAGAATTCAGCCTGATGCATAGGTCATCTCTGTGAGAGGAAAAAGAAACAAAGCCCAGTCTGTGATTTGCAACATCACTACTTTATATTGTGAGTTATTCTCATAGCTGGCTGAATTTGACTTAGAAATGAGATTGACGTTGCAGATACTCTTTGGCCCTTCTGTATCTTCTGCTGAGGAGGAAAGAGACAGTCAGCCCAGCCTTAAACAGATATCTTGAACAGCGGAGCCAGAGGCAGCACATAAAAATTGGATGATTGTACTAAAACGAACTTGGTTCTTTTCTTTCTTTTTCCGAATGCCCTTGTCAGACAGTCTTTCCTTATACTTTGTCAGCTAATTAGCATCTTGTGATAGTAATTTCATTTCAGGGTGATAGCAAAACTTAATTTGTGCTGTTAATTACTTTTCATCAATTTTCCCATCTTTGAATGGACAATATATGTATCTGTACTATTACAGAATGGACAAAAACCATCCTAGATGAAGTGAAAAAAACCAGTAGCTTGGCTTCCCTCAATAATTTTAATGGTTTTTAAGAGAATGGGACTGGATTATGACACATTTGATTTTAAGTGTAAATGATAATTACAATTGATTGTAAATTGTAGCAGAATCTTAAAGGCAGTATGCCACTCAGAGAACTATTTCCTATTAATTTCTGGAATCTTTCTAGATGCAATCAAAATGTTTTTAAATATTAAGATGTTGGGTCACATAAAGAATTTTTACTTAGTCATTAGCAAGAAAAACAATTCTAATATTCGTTATAATATGACCTATTAAAGATATCAAACAAAAATAATTGCAGAGACAGCATAATGTAACTACACAATGAATTCTCTGAAATATATGATGTTCTGAAAGCTGATGAGATGACAAGCTGAATAAAATACCTGTGTAAACACAACTTGACTATGGACTGCAGGAAACAGTTTCTTTAATTGTAGGTTTTAATTTAGTGGGACACACACCTTATCTGTGCTTTTGCTTTCCGGTGGATGGAAAAGTAGCACTTTGTGAACATCCTTAATTTGATAAGGTCTGTCTCCCTTCTTTGCTGAGAGAAAGCGAAGAGTTGGCTGCCAAAGGGACTTTTGTAGTGGGATAATTACAAATGTTATGGAGGCTTCTGCTGAAGTGTTACCAGGATAGTTACGGAGGTCTGTTTATTTTGGGCTGCGTAGATGTGGAAGTTTGTTAGTAGCACTCAGAGGTTGGGGAGCCATTTCTTGTGTTTTCTTCTCACTGTATTTGGAATGTTGTCATTCAGTTCCACATCTGCAGGGATGCTGTTTTCTGTGAAGGGTGTCTATAGTTTACACTTGCACAACTCATCAGCACACTCCCTCCTGAGGGACACAACCACCTCAGACACCAGAGGTGTGCAGGTATGGATGTGACCCCTCTCTCCTTGTCTCCAATTAGTGCAAGTGCACAGGGCACATCCCCCAGGAGGGTATTTGCTGTTTGTGCTGAGGGGAGGACCAGGCCACTCACCCATGGCTGGCCACTTTGAACACAATCACCAACACAACACAGCATGGTGGGGAGCCCCTTCGGACTGGTGAAGGCTCCTCCCTCAATTTCAGATAGCTCTGAACCAGACCCTTAGAATAGAGAGTGCTTGTTTTTCACAAGTACACTCGGTATTGCTGCCATCTGCTTCTAATTTTCTCAAACCCAGTACAAGATATATGTAACCAGAATTGTCTATCTGTTTACACTGCAAGTACCAAAGTTAAATAAATACCCACACAGCATTCAAACTTGGCAAAAGACAAAGCAGGGTCTGTCAGTGGAAGCAGATTTTGCCTTCCTGATCCATGTGACAATGGAGTAAAGGTGGCCACCACTCTTTAAGGTACTTAAGGTACAGCTGTTTTATTAGAACAAGGCAAGCTATTCCTAACACTTACTCACTGAATTTGTCTCTGAGAAAGAAATTGTAATTGTGACAGGGAGGGTGCCACTGCCTTGAGAGGTGCTGGAAGAGCTGTCTGAGTCCTGCTGGACTCCCTTTGGCTGGCGGAGCTCATGATACCTGTTCTGGGGGAAGGTGGGAAACCCTGGGCAAGGGGTTGATGCTTCAGGGATCCTGCAGGAAGCAAATTTGGGATGAGTGCTTGTTTTGGATTGTTTTGCTATTAGTTTAATTCAGCCAAAACTATTTGAGGAAAGAGGAGGAAGTTAGACTTCAGTGCTATTTATCCTTCCTGAGAGCGTTATAGCTGTTGAATGTTGGTAAAGGATTCATGCTTAGATTTGCAGAACAGAAGCCAGTTCTCTATATGATATGTTGTTAATCAGTGGAAAGTATTGAAACACCACACAAATTCTTGAGACTGCTCTCTTGAGAATAAATGAATGAAAGCATGGTTGGCTTAAGAAAAGATGTGGCTGTAATTGTTTGCAGTATAGGAGAGTATTTGGAGGAAGTGCAGTTTGTCCTCTTCATATGCTCGTTCCTGATGCTTTCCCTTAGCTGTCATGGTTTAACCCCAGCCAGCAATTAAGCCCCACACAGCTGCTCACTCACTCCCCTACCAATAAGATCAGGGAGAGAACTGGAAGTGAAAGAGTGAGAAAACTCATGGATTGAGATAAAGTCCGTTTAATAGGTAAAGCAAAAGCCTTGCATGCAAGCAAAGCAAGGTTCTATGGGCAGACAGGTGCTCAGTCATCTCCAGGAAACCTGGGCCCATCACACGTAATGGTTACTTGGGAAGAAAAATGCCATCACTCCAAATGTTTGTTCTCTTCCTCCTTCTTCCCTTTACCATGTTATACTGAGCATGATGCCATATGGTCTGGAATATCCCTTTGGTCAGCTGGGGTCACTTGTCTTGACTGTGTCTCCTTCCAGCTTCCCATGCACCCCAAATTTCCTCACTAGCGCAGCAGCATGAAAAGCAGAAAAGGCCTTGGCTCTGTGCAATAACAAAAACATCTCTGTATTATCAACCCTGTGTTCAACACAAATCCAAAACTAGCCCCATACTAGCCACTGGGAAGAAAAGTAACTCTACTCCAGCCAAAAGCAGCACAGCCACATTCCTCATGGCTCTATTCTTGTGGTTTTGTTGAATGCATTGCCTGCTGGATTGCTTACAATCTTTTTTTCTCTTGGTCTTTGTTTACAGTGTCATGTGTCTGTGTATCCAGTGATTTTTCAGTCCTGAGCAGATGGCTGTCTTTTATTTGTTTAAGCAGGGTCATTTCAGAAAGCCATTTCCAGAAAAACGATTGGAGAGACTGAAGAGTTTAGGAGACTATTAGCAAATGTTCTAGACAAGGGAACTAATATTAGAACGTGAAAGCACCAATTATTTTTTTTCAGGTGCTGGTTGGATGAGGAAAGCTGGGACAGAGAAGATTCACGGGCTCTTCCTAGACACTCCTTCCTTTCTACAAACGCTCTTATGCAATTTTTGCTTTTAGTCTTGCCACAGTCTTACCCTCAATAGAAAACCAGGGAGAATTTACAAATGACAGTCAAACTAGAAAGCCTTTTTGAGGTATTCCAAGTATTTTCAAATATATTTTGTCCATGCCCTATTGCTTAAAAATAGGCTTTAATTTCATTCTATGTTATGATAGTATTATGTCAGAAATAGTCACAGAAAGAAAAGAAAAATTGTTGCCACCTGTGGCCAGGTAACCTTTTCACACTCTTCAGTTCTGTTGGGAGCTTATTGTTATTATTTTTTATCTAATTTAGCAATCTTTTCCATCAATTTAACTTACATTTATTAGTTTATATGAAATGTTTTTGAGGAGGAAAGTGTCTTTGCTTTCTATTCACATTTTGTGGACTGAGCAATCCAAGAGGACACAGCCTCTATGACATAGCTGGAATAATTTTAAAAGCATTTTTTTGGTTACTTCCCACCCTTCCTTCCCAAACAAGGTACATTTTTTAATCTATTCTGGCTGGAGAAAGAACAATGATCTGCTGAAGCTGACGTGAAGGGTACAAATGTTATATGAATGATGTTCCCTCTCGCTAACCAGTCATCTTGAGGGATGACAAGTGGCTGTCTCTTTTTCTTGTGGGTACTTTTAGTGACCCAGTTGCCTCTCTTTGGATGGGTTAGTGTACCTGTGCTTTAGGGCTCTATCACTTCCCTGTTGCCAGTTGCATGGAAAGGAATTTGCTCTCCAGTGTTACTTCACCCAGCTAGACTGTCCCTGCACACCACTTCAGCAAAAGTCAACGTCAACCTGCGCCTTCATCTTTGTTTTCACCCAGTTCACTGTACAATGTGTAGGAGAATGTATGCGGCACGGAAGCTGGGGCACATCTGGTGAAATCTGGGCGTCTGCAGATACTGCCGCAGTGGCAATAGGTTCTGTAACTTTTTAAGATTGTACTTACTCAGATCAGCTCTAAGCTTGTGAAACATTTTTGTTTATAGTCTTTCCAAATGATATATTTAATTTATATATACTCAGTGGACTCTTGACTTGTATGAATGTTTATCCCACAGGCAGTGTTAAGTATCTTGCAAGCAGATCTATTTGTGTTTTTCGTGGTGTTCATTTATCACATAGCCCACTCAAGGCTGAGTCTCAGTACAGGAACTGCTGAAAATACACAGTGCTTCAGCAGTGTACGAGCTGTTTATCTTCAGATGTGCATTTCTGGGTCTGGTTTGTGTGGTGCACTGAAGAAAATGGTTCAAAGTGACATATCCTGTAATTTCATTACTTTTGTCTTCTACAAATTTTGTTTTTGCCTGTTCTCAATAGAATAGCATTGGGAGCGAAACAAATCCTTGAAAAATCTTTGAAATTTGGAGCATATGGGCGGTAGAACAGACGTGTGACAGTAGACTCTGCTTGAAAGCTACACTGGTAATTTAATATATAGTCTGCATTATGGAAACTGCTCATGTTTAAAAACATTGATAAAGAATCAGTTCTTAAAACCAAACTCTGTCTTAGATTTGCACAAACTCTCAGTTCCTGCGCTGGCAGGGAAACATATTTTACTCTAGAACCGCCCTTTGATGTTCCTTAGTGCTTTGCATTCTATCTAGTTATTAGCAGCAAACTCATATAAAGCAGCTGAGAAATGTTGCCAGGCCAGAATCTAAACTCTCTGTTGCGTCCTTTTGAATGTGCTTAGATAATATACAAAGAAGATGGCTTCCAGCTCAGGTACATAATGTCATGTCTTTCTAAGCTGAAAATTATTAATTTTACTGAGTTGTCAAAAACCACAACACAGTGTAATGGGAATCCTGTAAGAAGTTTGCTGCACTTTCAATTCTCCTTGAAATCAGGAATGGGCATTAATGGTCAAGTTTTCAGCTGAGTCTGGATTTTTTTTGAAGATCAGATCCTTAAATTTGTGGTGGAATTGTTATTGCCAAATTTTTGAATTTTTTTTACTTTGGTTTATCTGGAAAACAAGTTAAATATAAATCATAAAATAGGCTAGTATTTTACCTGTAAATCTTGAAGTGGATATTTATACTTTAAAATTTCTAAATGCATAGTAATTTTGTGTGCTTCTTCTGAATATTTTTACAGATTATAGACCAAACTGTAAAAATCATAAATGAAACTTCAATTTGTATAGGAATAGGGGAATGAACTACAAAAAAAATCCCCAACCCAAAACAAAAAAACAAACAAAAACCCAAAAATACCTCCCACAAAACCCCCCACCAAACACATGGAAGCTTGCCATTTTTGATAAACTTCTGCAATAACTCTTCATGGATCAATATTTGGTCTGATGCAAAATATGTGATGTTAATTTATCCATCCAGTTTTTCTTAAACTGAATACCCTGTATTCATTCTTGCAGCTCAGAGAAAATGTGATCGAAAATGAGAAATGAGTAAAAAAGAAGAATTTGAAAGTAATCCTTCACTAGGAAGTATTAAGTCCTCAGTTTTGTTCAAGGTAAAAATTTATACTCAGTTCTGTCTGCGTCATTGCAGGAGAGCTCTGTATGTCCCAGAAAGCCCTGAAATGTTTGATCGATGAACAGTTCTGGCCAGAATGTAATTTGTTGTGCGTGCTGCTTTTAAATTTAGAAAAAGCAAACATTTTAGTTTTGAAAATTTTAAACCTGAAAATAGACACAACATGGGAAATGTGATCTTTCCTCTGATCCTATTTCAGATTATGTTAGAATTAACTTTAATACCATGCTTTAGTTGGTGGTATGTTTTGAAAAGAACAATTTATGGTCAATATGTTTTCCTATTTTGGTGTTTCTAAACATAGTTGTATGATATATTGCAATAAGGAAATGAAATGTTAGATACTTTCAAACAAGGAAGCTGAATTTTATGTATTCTTCCGTAATTCTGGAGAATTTCCTCTCCATGTGCCAAAGGAAAATCTAGTTCAGTTGATGATTATAGCTTTGGAAAGAAATATTCATAAAATCAGGTTGTGCTTCACTTAGGATTTGGAATGAAGTCCTTTCCCTCTGTTCTCCCTGGCCTTAACTTGGAAGCCTTGCTTGACTGAGTCCCTGATCCTCTCTTCAGGAGCTGAATGAAGAGACATGTTCTGGCTCCTCAGTTCTTGTCTCAGTCAGTCAGCTGGCTAAACCTCTCAGTGCCATCTCCCAGGCTGCATCACACTCCCTCCTGCTTTATTCTTGCGCTCTCATATCTCCCCTGTGTACTTTTCACTCTCAAGGAGTTGCCGAGAAGGTCAATGCTTTATGAGGCTGCGGTGCCCTCAAATATCAGAGTATCACAGACCGTGGAAGTACTGAAGAGTAAACAGTAATCTTTTATTACATAAATGTTGGTGTCCATTCCTTTTGATTCCCTATATGTATTTTATTTTTTTCACTGTACATATCTTGCCTGTATTCTTGATACATTCCCCATAACTGTTCCCAAAAACTGTGTGCTGGAAGGAGGTGACACTGCTGCTTGTTGTCAGGTTGCCTCTGCCTGCACAACAGTGCAGATGCCCAGGAGGATGGTATGATCAATATCACAGCATCAGCTTTCTTTTTTGGCTCTTTGGTTGCTTCATGTATTTGTAAAGTGCAGAAATCCACCATAAAGTTATAAATACTTATTCATGCACTGACACTGTTTTTATGTCATCAGATAGGTTTTTGAACTCACTTACATGAGCAAATGTGATCAATACACACACACGTGTATCTTAATTTTTACTGTCAGAAATGTCCAGCAGTACAGACCTCTGTTTATATCCCATGAAGTTCTGTGCTTGCCACTTGCACAGCAAAAAATGAGCATATGATTTTTTTCCCACAGACGCTCAGATTTTAGTTTTCTTTGCAAATTCTGTGTTTATATCTAAGCTTTTAGTTATAGTTTTATTTTGATGTCCCAGGCCGCTCCACTGCAGTGAGATTTTGATGTCTGGAATGTGACATTTCTGTGCACAAGTCTCAATTTCAGATAGAACTGGCTAAATGTATACATTCTGGAGATACGGAGACTATTTAAGGATTTCTTAAGACCTCTGGACTCTTGAGCTTTGCCATCAGTTTTATCCTCTGACAGTAAAATCTGAAAAAAGTAGAGATGAGCAGATAAATAGGAAGGAGGTTTTTGTGAACTCTGATATTAGCTCAATAAGGATGATCTCCATCAGCTCTATCTATACTCAGTGGAGGAGAGGGCATTTCTTCTCCATAGAGGGACTCAGGACAATCAGATTAGGCTTTGCTGGTGAATGTTTTTCTCTCCATTGACTGGAGACTGTTTAGACACATTAGCCACACCTGATTAAATTAACCTTAGTGAGTATTCTTTCTGATGGGCTAATCTACGAATTGACTTTCAGTCATTAAGAAAGCTGATATGTGAGTGGTATCTCTGCATCTTGAGCAACTTACCCTAAAGATGGGCAAATTAAGCAGCATTATGAAGTTCTTTGTAGATCATTTTGCATTAGAGTTGTGTAATTCTGAGTGGACTTTGATCCATATTACCATAAACAGGAAAGTTTAATGAATACAGGGAAAAAGAAGTAAGTATTAAGAGTAGGAAGATGGAAGGAAAACAGTCTTACTTGAACAACTGGGTTTCTGACATGAGATCTTCATTTGTATTTTTTTCTCATTAAAATAGAGATGCATGTAATTTTCATTTACTGAGTGGAAATGGAAAAGTGGCAAAAGAAATCTGATAACTGAAGGAGATATTCCTGGTAGGAAAACTGGCTAACCCTGACAGCTGGAAAATCTCGAGATGGCAGTGGTTCAATAGCTAAAAGTACTGACCTTGTGTGGCCTTGCAGATTACAAGGGAGATTTTAGGAAATAACCTGAGCTAGAGTGCTGGGTGCTAAGGGAACATTAAATAAGAAAAAAAGCTAGACTTATGCAATGTAGGAAGACATGCTAGACAATGCAAGTAGGAAAACAAATTGGAAAATGCAGTACAAACCCATTCATAATACACATATTATACATTACCTCATTGAGTAAGGCTGATGTTTATGTTAAAATATTACTAAAGAAAGGAATGTTTTTTTCTTAGCATTTGAGCAAGTGGTTCCATGCAGACGAAATATTTATTCTTGTGAAGATTTATCAGTTACATGAAGCATAGCAGAAAATGAGAATGTGACTGACTCAGTCTGTTGTTTTGCCTTAAGGAAACTGGAGGTGTGTTCTTTTGCTTGGTACAGTGTTATGATGTTCTTTCTGGTAGAGAGCAACTTCTATAATGCAAGATGGCATACCTTTCTAAGGGTGTTATGGCAACCACGTCTCTAGGCTATTCCCTAGAGGTCCTCTAAGGTAGAAAATGTGCAGTCTTATTGGGAAGCCCTGCTCTTTTAGGAAAATGAGAGCATGGCATTCTCAGACTGTTGCTGCTGTAACACTGGTGTATCACAATGGGAAAAAGGAGTTTGACACTTCTGCAGTAACAAGATTTGTGTCAGCTGTTGTAATATAAAATGTAAACTAGTGTAATTGGTTTGTATGGCCAGGTTGTGGTAATGGGTGGGCTACAGGGGTGGCAGGTGAGAAGCTGCTAGAAGCTTCCTCCATGTCCAACAGAGTCAGTGCCAGCTGCCTCCAAGACAGACCGACCGCTGGCCAAGGGTGAGCCCATCAGTGACAGTGGATAATAGAGTTAAGAAGCAGGGAAAGGGGGAAAAAAGCTGTGCAACTCCAGCCAGAGAGAGGACTGAGAATATCTGAGAGAAACAGCCCTGCAGATACTAAGGTCAGTGAAGAAGGAGTCGGAGGAGGTACTCCGGAGCAGAGATTCCCCTTCAACCCATGGTGCAGACCATGGTGAGGCAAGCTGTTCCCCTGCAGCCCATGAAGGTCCATGGTGGATTGGATATCCACCTGCAGCCTGTGAGGGACCCATGCTGGAGCAGTTTGTGAAGAACTGCAGCCTGTAGGAAGGACAAACATTGGAGGAGTTCATGGAGGACTCTCTCCCCTGGGAGAGATCTCGTGCTGGAACAGGGAAGGAATGTGAGGAGTCCTCCTGAGAAGGAAGAAGAGGTAGAGACAATGTGTGATGAACTGAGCATAGCCCCCATTCCCTGTCCCCCTGCGTCAATGGGGGCGAGGATGTAGAGAAAATCAGGAGTGCATTTGAGCCTGGAAAGAAGAGGGGGGTGAGATGGAGGTTGGGGGAAAGGTGTTTTTAAGATTAGATTTTATCTAGAATCACAGTCGTTAAAGTTGAAAAAGACCTCCAAGATCACAAAGTCCAGCCTTTGACCAAGGACCACCATGCCAACTAAACCATAGCACTATATGCCACGTTCAGTTGTTTCTGGATAGTGACTCCCACCACCTCCCTGGGCAGCCTATCCCAGTGTTTAACCACCATTTCAGTTAAAAAGTTCTTCCCAATGTCCAGCCTGAACCTCCCCAGGCATGTCCTCTTGTCCTGTCACTAGTTGCCTGGGAGAAGATACCGACCCTCACCTTGCTGCAAGGTAGTTGTAGAGAGCAATACGGTCTCCCCTGAGCCTGCTTTTCTCCAGGCTAAACAACCCCAGCTCCCTCTGCCATTCTTAATAGGACTTAGTCTCTAAACCTTCACAATCTCCATTGCTCTTCTCTGGATGTGCTCCAGCAGATCAATGTCCTTGAATTCAGGGCCCCAGAACTGGACACAGAGTACTCAAGGTGGAGCCTCACCATTGCTGAGTACAGGGGGACAATCATTTCCCTGGTCCTGGCGACCACACTATTTTTGATAGAGGCCAGGATGCCATTGGTCTTCTTGGCCATCTGGGCACGCTGCTGGCTCATGTTCGGCTGCTGTCAAACAGCACCCCCAGGACCTTTTCTACTGGGCAGCTTTCCAGCCACATCACCCCAAAGTTGGGGTGGTTGTGACCCAACACTTTGCCTTATTGAACATCATACCCTTGGCCTCAGCCCATCAATTCAGTCTGTCCAGATCCCTCAGCAGAGCCCTCCTATCCTCCAACAGATCAACACTCTTGCCCAACTTATTGTTGTCTGTCAACATAGTGAGAGTGCACTTGATCCCCTTGTCCAGATCATCAATAAAGATATTAAAGAGGACTGGCCCCAATACTGAGCCCGAGGGAACCCCACTAGTGACCCACTGCCTACTGAATGTAGCACAGTTTCTCATTTCCTAGTCTGATGTGATTGGTAATAAATTAAACTAATTTCCCTCTGTCTCATCTGTTTTGCCCATGATGGTAGTTGGTGAGTGATCTCTCCCTGTCCTTATCTTGACCTGTGAGCTTTTCATTATATTTTCTTTCCCCTGTCCAGCTGAGGAGGGGAGTGATAGAGTCCTGGCACCAGGCAACCAGCCAACATCAACCCACCACAACTAGCATCTTGAGATCTTGTGAAGAAATATGGGTGAAAGAGCAGTGCCCGTCTTCCCTGGGAGTGCTTATGAAAGGCTGTCAACTAGAACAGGTTAAAAGTGGTTTGCCTCATGAGGATTTCTTTCAAAGACGAAGGATAACAGGGAACACTAAAACTGACTGGAGATAAAATATTTAGGTTGGTTAAGAAATAATTATTAACTGTTGTCAGTTTGGGAGTTGCAATTACTCAGTATCAATTAGGAGTTCTCACATTTAAAAGTGCTTTGGAGTTTGTATAATGCAGAAATATAAGAAATACATTTAACCAAAAGAGAGAAATCTTTTTCCTGATCTGTGTGTCTGTCTGTGTGTGTGTGTGTGTATGTATAGGAGGATGTTTGCAATTCAGTGTCCTTAAGTGAGGCACGTGCCGAGCACTCTGATGCTGTTTCAGCTGAGCCCTGAACTATGTGGAAGCATTTTTGCTGAGATTATAGTAAGACCATTCAATACTTTGCAGAATAACAATTTTTTTTTAAGATGTTTATATAATAGGATAGCCAATTCATACTGCTGGGAGGGTGTAGGGGGCTACATGTAGTTCATCATCGTTATGCGAGATCCCCTGAAGATCATGTGACTGTGATCCCATTGGCTCTGATAAGGAATGAGATCAGTGGGATTTAAACTCTGACATGCTTCTCTTCTACTGCTAAACATCTATATTCTCCCAGATCCACACTATTCATGTGGCTGAATACCTATTTTAAGCAATGACTTCATATATTTTGATTGAAAACCAGAAAGACAGGAAATGAGATGAGAGACACAGATTTCAGCTCTCACTTTGAGGAGAATGTTTCTTGTTTAAGAAAGGACTGCTTTTCTGGTTTAAAATATTCAGCCAAGACAAGTGTTTCAGACAAGGTGACTGTATGAGCAGACAGACACAAATTCCGTTCTCTCCCCGCTTCCCTCAGAAAAAGTCACCAATGCTGATGAAGACATTTTTAAAAAGAAAGCTTAAAGAAAGCAGAAATGTCTATATTTTTTTAAAATATCAGTTCAGCTCACACCATTAATTTCTCATAATAGTTCATAAGGTCATGGTAAGTAAACAAGTATTTAGAGATGTGTGTCTGTCTGCTTGTGTAAATTTCATGTTAGTAAATTGAAAAAGTATTTTGATTAAGAGATTAACAGTATTTAGTCTTTGCAAAAGTGATTTATAGGATAGTAGTGGTAAAAGTACCAGACTCTTCAGGATGGAAATAGTGACATTCAGAAAACATATTAAGCTTTTATTTTTACATTCTAATTAATTCTACAGTAGCATCTGAGGGCTTGAATTTGGAGTAGTGCCACCCTGTGCTGGAGCTGCCCAAACACATTATGTGAAATGGTCTCTGTCTAGAATAGACAATGGAAACAGTCATGGCAACTGGGAAAAAAACCCATGCAAGGTGCAGGAAGGTGAAGAAACTTGCTGAAGGTAATCCAAAAACAGAGGTAATGCTGCAAAGTGAATCCAGATTTTATAACAGATTCAATGCTCAGTCCATTACCATATTGCAGCTGCTCTAATTCCTGCTATTTCTTATATCCGTTCAGTGTTTATTACAGGAATTTTGAGTTACAAGAAATTTGCATTACAAGAATTTTTGGCTCACAATAAAATGAAGAACTTGGGTTCTAATTGTAGTAAACCTTTAAAATAATTTGATAGCTTCACTGTAGACAGTTCAAACCTTAAGGCAGGTACAGCAGTTTAGCTGAGGTGCTAACATTTGAGCTTCGCCCACGATAATTTTCACAAACATGTATTACACCTCAGTATATATTAGGATCTGTCAGAGACAGCTGTATCGTGTTTGAAGCCAATACATACTGTTTGTATTATTTTGGTGAGTATATGTAACTTCTTATTAATCAAACTATTGACTTTTTTCAACCACACCCAGTGCATCACTAAAGGAATAAGTGCATTTATTCCTTTTATGTTCTGTGTGAATAATATCTGCAAGGTGTCTGGTTTTCATTTACCTCACTTTGACTTGATGTAATTGGATGAGTGATTTGAAAGCATTTACATTGCACATGCCCAGCTTCCAATAGTTCTCATTCAAAATCAGGTCTGGCTTTCTTCCCATTATTGCACATTACATTGAGATATGCAGATTCTTCAGAATCAGAATGTTAATAAGAATATGTGTATTTCATTTTTGTCTACTACTGAGAGCATTTCTTTCTGAACTTTGTATTGTAATTTACATAATGTAAAAATAAAACTATTCTGTTTTTATAGCATAATAGAGAGATGGATTAAAAGTTGAAATTAACATGTTGATATTGCTAAAAATTAATATACGATAAACAATGCTGAGATCTCCAACCTGTCTTAATTGCTTAAGAAAGAACAAAAAGAAAGTATTGCAAAAGAAATGTTTCACTATATTCTATGTGTTTAGAATAGTTCAGTATTCACACACCAGTGTTTGGAGTGATGAATTCAGAATTTGCCTTACCAGTAAATAACATCTTAAAAAAAAAAAGGCACATTGTAGTTCCTAAAATATTTGCAGATATAGATATATAATATTTGCACTTAGGATATATATGAATAAAGCTTAAAATGTAACTGCATATTTAGCTCCTATTTTATTCTTTAATTGCTCCTCTGAATTTTAGGAAAAAAGATTGCAAGCCTTTAATAAATTTTTTAGTAAGGTTCCTGTAAAGGAGGCTAGAATGTGAATAATTAGGCTATTTTCCTTAGAGTTTCATACTTCTGGTATTTGGCTTCTTTAATAATAGCTAAAATAACCCCTTAATTCTGTATTTCTTGGACATTTAGACAGTTCTGCTCATTATCTGAGGCCACAGAATACCCAGTGCTGTGGCCCCTAGGGAAGTCAGTTTACAGGGTGGCTACTGACAGTCATGAGACTTGCATGCTGTTTATCAGTTCCATGCCACATGTGCAGGAAAAAGCTAAGAAATGAATCATGACCTGAATCTGTGGCCACTTTGCCAAACCAAGATGGACTCCATATCACAGAACATGTTGTTGCAGCCAGTGGGAAGCCGCTTTGGGATGCAAGGTGACTTGTACATTGTAAAAGTTTTCCAGGACACAGCAACAAGAAATTGGGTTATAGATGGTGGTGAACTCTCAGAGAGTGGGTCTGGCTCCTGAACTCTGCACTGAAAAGGTGGGACCATAGCAAGGCTCCTTCTCTCTTCTACTGTACTCCATCATCCAATCAAAGCCTGTTCCAGGGTGCTCACAAGTCTTCATCTGTTTTGGATGCCAGTCAAAGCTGATCAAAAGTAGGGTTGCAGCACACATCTATAATAGCACTAAAACTAAATTATCTTTGTTTAATACCTTATTCTAAAATGATCTTTTATTGTTTCTTGCTCTTACAAATATTTGAAATTTTTTTTTTACCGTGACTTTGTAGCCTATGGTACTATGAAAAGGACTGAGGTTGCATGCAGTCTTAATTATATTTTGATGTAATAAACCAGAAACCCATCTGACCTTATTTTCCCAAACCTAAATAACAGAACTCGTAACACCCCCAAAACTATGTATGCAGTAGTTCAGAATCAGCTTATCGAATGACTCCTGTCTCTGTTCTATTATAGTTGTTAGCACTCTAGTCTTGAAAATGCAGCATAAAATTACATGTTAAGTAGTGATTTAGATTTTCTTGTTGTTATTCATGAATATGTGAGCTTGTATTTGAAAGATGTTGTGGTTAATCTCTGTACTTAATCCTTTGAAGGAATAAAAAGTAGAAGAGACTCAGCAATATTTGGTTCGCTGATGCCAGATGACAAGTACTTGAGTGTTTCTGCACAGAAACAGGCTGCCAGACATGCTTTTAGATCTTCCTTTTCTAAAAAACTGAGTGGACAGTGAATAAATATTTGAAGTAGTTCCTCTTTTTGTGTATCAAAACATTCAACAGAATAAAAGCATAGTACTGGAAAATCTTTAGCCTCTTTAAATTCTAGATCAGATGCAACGTTAGTAAAACTTTTTATTTAAACAAATAAAGCCAGCTGCTATATTATCTGGCAACCAAAGTTGTATTTTCTTACAGTATTTTTTTCTCAATACAATATGGGTGTGGAATTCTGCTGGTCCCTCCCTTGCTCCTCATGTCTCCTTTCTCCACCCATAATAATGCAATAATTTGCACTACTAAAGTTAGATAAAGGCTTCTAAATCCTGATATTTAGTACTGGAAAAGGGAGGCTTATAATATATCAAGTGCATGACTGTCTTCAGGCACCTGGCACTGTATTTGCCCAAGCTCAACTGATATTTTATTCATATTTATTTGAAATACTTGTCTAACTTCTCTGAATGTGGAATCCTGTGTTTTTCTTGGGCAACTTAGAGTTTGGAAAAAAATTTTTGTTTTCAGTATGCTGTGCTATTTTTAATAACGCTTGTTCTTTCAACTAGAATCTCAGACTATCATACTATCATGATCTTTTGGCATATGTTATTGCTCTTTAAAATTGATCAGTTGGTTTTGCTTCAAATAAATCTTCTCTCCTCGTAGCTTCATCTGGGAAAAGCAAGTATGCTGGATAGAAGTAGCAACTTCAGAACTGAGCTCCCCCTTGAGCTTCTCCAGTTAGGCAGAGTCTTGAACACCATCTGATCAAAAGGTGTTCTTGTCTTCCATGGAAACTAAATCTTCATTACATACAAAATGAAGTCTGTAATCAATGCTGTTTGAGCAGTATTTCATGGCATATCTTCCTCCAATTTTTCCTTTCTGAAACCTCATCTTAATTAGGGTACATGATCTGAGACTGTTGTTTAGCTCAGTTGGTTGGAGCATGTTGCTAATAAGGCCAAGGTTGCGGATTTGATCCCCCCAGGCACCGTGCACTTATGAATTGTACTTGATGATCCTTGTGGGTCCCTTCCAACTCAAAATATTCTGTGATTTTGTGAATTACAGTTGCACATTCACACTGAAGTAACAGAAGATCTGCTCTCATACCAGTTAGAAGTTAACCCCATTTGTTCACCCCAAAGAACTCTAAACTTAGAAGATTACAGAGAGATTTTGAGGATGCTGGGCATACCAAATACGTAGCAAGCACAGTCCCCTGCACTAAAAGTGACTTCTAAAGGAAGGACAGGGGAAGAATTTGGTATAAAATTTGGATAGGGCTTATTTTCACATTCTGAAGTTGATCTTCCTTATTATTAGCATTGCTAATTACATCTGTAGGCATACTTCAAAACTCTTGAGTTTAGGACAATTAATTTAATAAATCTGGGGTCCAAATATGTTGTTTAGATATGTACTCAAATGTTTCTTTCACATTTCAGCTGTCTGTCAGACCTGTGTGGCCATTATACATGATGAGGAGCTCATTTCTATCTTACTTTCATCAGTTTGTTGTCTGTGTTACACTTTCTGTTTTCTCCCCACTGTTTAAATGCATCACAACCCTTTCAATTTTTAATTTTCATATGCTTTACCTTCTCTTTTAATGCTTTGGAGAACTTGTGCTATTTTATTTTTTTACTTTATAACTTTGGTCCTGGGTTTCCCTATGTCATTCTTTAAGCTCATACTGTAGATTCTGACTTTGGTCCAGAAAGTGTGGGGTTATGATCATCCCTGGCATCAAGGGCTGTGGTGGAGAATTTTTGGTCTCTAATGGGCCTGCCTAGTTGTCTTTCCTGTGTGGAAGAAGAAAGCATCACAATTAAATATCCTGCATGGCCCTTAAATGCAGAGCTACAAAGAAATGAAGAGGGGAATCCCCAGCTGCTTGATACATTTGCACATTTTCCCTCTTCATCAATTCTAGAATCAACTATAAAGAAAAATAAACGTCATTAAAACCACCCTTGGTTCCAGGGCTGCTCTCTGGCACAGGCTCCTTGGGACGCAGGAAGCTGTGCTCTCATCAGCTAGGCTCCAAAACCAGACAAAATGGGTCTTCAAGACAAACTTGTCAGCACCAGAACTGCTGACAGTTTCTCTTTTTCTGTTCTGGTGGAACACAAGCCTTTAGAGTACCACTCAACTTTGTGTGTCTACAACAGAAATGTCAATCAGGCCTCTATTGTGCTCAAAAAGAAAAAAAAAATCCGTCACAATGAAATTCTTACAATGTAAGGAACATTTTCACGTCACAGATTGGGGTTCCTCACTTCCCTGAGGGCCAGCCAGCCACACTTGAGGTTCCTTCACTGCTCCAAATCTGAGTAGCTGGCAGAGCAGCTGCCTGGAGCGCCAACTGCAGTTGTGCCATGTGTGTCGCTCTTGCTGTTTTAGGATCAATGCTGCACTTGGCAGTGGCTGTCCTTAAATTTTCGTTCATATTGTGGCTTTGTAAACTACTATGCTTCCCTTGTCTGTAGTCACAGGGTCCTGGCTGAATCCAGAGAATGACTGTACGTACCAGCGTTCACAAGAGAAAGGCAAGATACTTGCTTGTATTTCTTTGACTTTGAAATGTGCCATGAGTGTGTACCTTTGCAACCTTTTCTCCAGGTGCAGTTCCCCTGTTGAAGAGTTTGATCTCAGCTCTGAACTCTTTGGCTGAGAGAAAGGACCCCTCTCTTCCCCTTTTCTCCCTGCATGAAGGGAGGACAGCTGGCAGCATGCCCTCTGCATCTACTGCTAGGATAGAAACTCCCCAGGTGCCAGCACACACCTCGCCTGTGAGTTCCATATGGTGTCACATCTCAACGGAACAGTTAAAGGTCAGCAGCATGTCTTTTTACCTTGGAACTTATCCTTGCTGTTACAGCCCCACCATGACACCTTCTGGGCAGGAGCCTTTGTATGGGTATGAATTCAGCAGCCTGAATTGTCAGTTCACCTCTAACATCCCTTAATTCCAGGAGGAGTGTGTTTAGAGAAGGAATTTGCCATACGTGCATGTTACTAGTAAACCAAACAGCTACCTAGGATTCATTCCACTTAATTTCAGAAAATAAAATCTTCATCCTGTGTGTCACCAAATATTTCACAGAAATGGATAAAGTATCATTTAACTAAGAAGCACAGTCAGCCCAGCTGAAATTTGAAACACTGAACTTTTGAGATGTTCATAACATTATGGTCTTGCTCTCATAAATGTGCCTATGCCTTTGCATTTGTGCACACATGCATATACACGTGTACTTGAAATTGCCTGGAATAGTAGTTATAAACAGAAGATACTTGCCTGCAGGACTATTATGGTAGGATTTACTCCCCATACTTTCTGCCTGGGAGTGGGCTGTTTGAAACCTTTGCTAAACGTAACAGTATTTAAAGGAAGGAATGTGCAGGAACATTTTTGCTTCCATCACACAATATACTTTGGCCCCCTTTTGAACATTTTTCATATATAGCACAATTCCTAAAATCCCAGTTGCATTTCCTATTTACTTTGTTGTAGAAGTTTGTTATATACATATGTTTTTTGATTCAAATGCAAATCTAAGGGCTGGTTTAAATAATGTATTTTTTTTGTAATTTTCTTGTTAATGAAATTATCTCCTTTAAGGAGTTTCATGGCCAACAGCAATGTCATATTTGCTTAGTGTATTTGGCGGTTCATTCTTTGTTCACATGCCTAGAAGGCCTCAGCACAGAAAAAAATGTTGCCTAATCTTTAACAGAACTCAAAAGTCTTGCTGAGAAATTGAAACAGGATTAGAAAACTCAGTATCTGATCCTTTGAGGACAGCTGCTTCAAAGAAGCTATGCAAAGCTGGGGGAAAAAAGAGTGAATGAGCAAGCTTGAACCCTTTGAAATATTTACTGTTCAGTGAGTTTGGAGAGGAAGGGGGAACGTGATGAGGCCTTCCCTCTCCTGAAAGTTGATAGCATCCTCTTGTTTTACTAATAGGAAAAATATGATAATACTATTTTGACATTTCTTTTGTTTGACAAAAACTGGAGACACTGATTGAAGTAGTATACCTTTTACATAAACACACACATATGTGAAAGTGGTAGAAAAAGGCTAGAAAAGTTCCATTTATTTCTCAATGTAGTCTTGTGGTTTTTTCCCCCCAGGAATACTTCAATTCCCTATAAAGCATATTCCATAACTGGATCAATAACCGTCATATATTTAAACATGAATCATTAAGAATCATTCTTTTACAAGGTTTGCATTATTGCTCAATGTCTTGGCAGCAGTTCCTCTCAATTTCAGTGCAGTTGTGGAGTCTGAGCTCTTATTTTGACTCCCTGCATCAGATGGAGATCCTCATGTCCTGATGAAAATTTGGACTCAGCAGGGAACTAGTTCCCCTGTCACACAGTTTGTACCTACTGCTGTGCCTGAGTTTATTTACACAAATGCGATTTACAAAGAACTGTGCAGTACTTGTTTCTTCTCTCCTTTTTTTTTTTTTTTTCCCCTTAAGCACAGACTTCAGGCTTTTGTAGGTAAACTTGAGTGTTTTCATTATGTTTTTCCTTATGCTTCTCTTCTGCAAGCATCTTAAAGGCTCACCCTTACATCCACAGAGTAAACTACAGTTACATAAAAATGGGTGGACTTGAATCTCTCCAGGTGACCATTTTTTCTGATTGTCCTGACCGTCAGGACAATACTATCCAACGCACCCAGCACACCTTAGAAGTTTAGGGACTCGGTGTTAACCATGCAGTGTTGTGTTTATATGAGCTTCTAAATGCAAGGGAAACTTTTCAAACATAACCAAACATAGTTTTTAATATTTTATTTGGGGTCTTCATTGAATTACTGTATATAGACAGTAAAACTTGATGTGGAGGAACAGTTCTTGCTGGCTCAGCCTGAAAATGAGCATCCCAGTAACCAGGCTTATGCCCTTCCTGTGTACATGGTATTTGGTTTTTAATTGCATTTAGTGTAAAGGTAATAAGAGCTTGCTAATAGATTTAGGAAAAAATAATTATTGAAAAGAAAACTCAGTCTTGAGTCAAGAGTTCATTGGTTTTGAGAGGATTGTAAAAATATTTCAGGGGAGGCCTTAAATTCTTGAGTGGATTGCTATTTATCTATGGTCATGCACATGCTAAATAATGATATTAAATAAATTACTCTCCTGTTGTGTTTTATCACAGAGCAAAGCCTTCCAGCTATATAAACAACACTTTATTTTTCCAGCATTATGGATTAAAATGGAGAGATGGTCTTGTGGGATGACTATTTGAGGTTCTTGACTGAACAGCAATTTCCAAAGCATAGCCTAACTGTGATGATAAGTTATGCCTTTTGCAATGCTCACTCATGCAAATTAAGGCATCTTTTGAACAACCTATGCACATTACATTTCATATTTGGTAAATTTTACGTATTTCCCATCATATTGATGGAACTGCAAATGTTTTAAAAGAGCAATTTGTTTTGTCGTCTTTGAAGTAGCTGATGCATTAGTAACCCTGCCACCTTTGAAATTAAGCAGGATTTTGTCTGCAGTTTAAGCACTCTGAAATGTTCTTCTATTTTTAAATATCATATGAGTATTGGAAATGCCTTCAGCTCTCCTGCAAATGGGTTTTGTTTAATAATTGCTGTTGTCTCTACGTAGGTCTTTTAGTCAGTTTATGATGAAGCAATTATTTTTGCTAATTGAATGTACAGGGAATGACTTGGGACAGGGAGCAAACAACATCGCGTAGTCATGGGCACTTTAGGATTGAGAAGGTCATTCAAAATAGGGGATATGACCTCCGTATTTTGTCTTATAACGATCTCAATATAGGAGTAATTTTAATGTCTGTGACACAAAGGCTTTATTACTTCCTCAAAATAAAACGGAAGTATTCACTTTACATGTGTAAAGCTCGCAACAGAAGTTTCCTAAGTGATGTTTGCCAAAGCATATTGGTTTTGGAACGCTCATTGTTCTAATTAACTGCTCAAGTGCTACATTGATCAGTGCAAATACTAGAAAGACAGATATGCTGTCGGATCCTTCTGATTACCTGAGCTATTTCAGCACAGAACCAGAGCAGTGGAGGGAAAGACGACTTTGAGTCAGACCTGCAGAAGCTTCCAACACTAGATGTTCACGCAAGCTAGAAAGATAGAAATGTTCCAGTTAGTTCTGTCCCAGTCCCTTGATGACTATAGTTTAAAGCAGTGTAAAAAGTACCTTACTGTAACTCCTTTAGTGTGGATCATCAACCAACATGGCATTAAATATGTTTCAGCCTAAATCAACCATTTAGTTCCTTCAAAGAGTCTTCAAAACATACTAATTTCTACTGAATTGTATTGATAGAAAAACCTACAGAAATAAGGGAGCTTACTAATTGCATAGCAATTGAGCAGTGAGATAGGAAACCTTTGGGAGAGGATGAAGTTAAAACTGAGCTATGTTTTACAGAGCTCTCACTCACTGAGAGTCCTATTCAGTGCACAGCTGTTGCCAAGAAAGGAAACCAAACTAGGTTGTATTGAAACTGGCAAAATAAGTTATATTTGAAAATACCCTATGGGTAACATTAGTTACTTGGTACTGAACAAGGTGAACTGTGAAGTTAATCTACTATGGAAAATCCCATTCATAATGTTGACATGTGATCCACAAAATTGGCTGCCCAGGGATCAAGGGAAGCATAGTCGTGTGTTTTAGTGTGTGACATAAGAGAGCCAGAGCAGACAAAAAGTCCAGTTACTGATAGTACATGCTAGATATGAAGTATTTGCTAAAATTGCATGTGCTTGACAAAGGGTTTCCCTAATTTCCCATTATACTGTTCCCCATGTAATGGCTGCATTTTTATTGTGGTGTATGCATCACTAAATTTCCTAAAATTGCAAAGCAGTCTGATGAGCTGTTGGGGAGTTTCTGTGTGTCTCAGCATGTAAAGTACTGATTGTGAAAGAACCATGGAAGAAAAAGCCACAGAATCCCTTTCAAATATGTCAAACAAATTAAGCAAGGGCAAAAATCAGGTGTCAGAAATAGCATTTATTTTTGCAAACAGGCAAAAATGAAATTTTGCTGTAAGCTAAACAATGCTTTGCCGTCATTTAGCACCATTAGTGCTGCACTGACATAGTATAACTCTTTATCAATGTGTTTCTGTTAATTTGACAGCCTTTGGTAACATTCATATCTCTCTTGGGATGTTAATATGTCCTGGGCTGATTGAATAGAATATGTAATCATGTTTTATAGCTAATTTTAAAATTATTTTCTTCTCCAGAAGATTAAAGAAACCCCTGTGCATGGTTGGAACACTCCCCTACTCAGGTGATAGGGAATGGAATAAACACAAAAAAATTGGTCATCATCCTTGCAGCGTGCAGTTGCACTATGTCTGGTCCTGGGAGGGCTGTATTCATTTGACTGCAGTGCCCTGTGAGAGCAGCATCACTGCAGAGCTAAGGCTCCATGCAGATCTGGTGACACATGCCTAGTGTATCTGCCACATGCCTCTGGATGTTGGTGAGCCCCCACATTCTTGGGCGCTGAGTGTATGTGCCTAACAGCTGCTTTTCAAACATCAATCCTCTGAAAATATCAGTACTAAAGATGTGGACGAGTCATAGTGCTCTTAAGTAAGACATTACAGTCAATAATTTTTTTGCTTTCCATCTGATAATCATGGTCTTGCTCTTTTGTTAGACATCCACATTCTCATGAAAATGAAGTTAGGATGTGCACAGAAATACTGCCATTCATTTTGTATTCTTTCCAGTGTACTTTTCATCTACACATCATGGAGCAGAAAATGAGAGGCTTGCTCTACCCCAATTCTCACAGGGAATCATTAGGATTCCCCACTGTTGTCTAATCATGTGCTGTCCCATTGATGTGTACTCAACTGATGGGTAATTGTGTTTTGTGCAGTAGTACAGCAGTGTGTTGGTTTTAGTTATGAGAAACTGTTATGGATTTTAAGCTCTTAAATGAACAACAGATCATTCTGTACTTCACAAAGTATAAGCATAAACTATGGAGGGATGAAATAATGGAGAAAGGAACATTCAAAATGTTCCTTTCCGTGTTTGCACATGGGCCTTTGTATGAAAGAAGTGTATCAGATGCATGACAAATCAGCTTGCTTTTTAATTTTTAAAACACTGCAAGGAGTGTATAAGTGAGACTGTTGGTGCACTAGAGGGGCTGCCTTAGCCACTGGAGTGTGTCTGTCATAAGACACTGGACTCGAGTTCCTGCTGTGAGCCAGGGAGCTGCAGGGCCTGAGAACCACTAGGGAGAATTAATGAGCAACGTGGAGGGAAAAAGTTGTCTTTGAGCCCTTTCGTTACTGTGTGTGCTTCATGCTGCAGTCATTAGCCCGTTGAGGGTGAATGGAGTAAGGCTGAGGCTGAAGCTGTGCTGGTTGCCCAGTCCTCTCTGGTTTAGGTAATACTGCAGAGGGTTTTCTGCAATTTGAGGGAGTGCAGGACTCTGCAATCTAATTTCCAGGTATATATTAGGGAAAGAATCCCTCAGCGCCAGGGCTGTTATGGTGAGCCCTACAATGCCTTATGGGCATAGGCCATTATTTATAAAACAAAACCTTATTTATAAAACAAAACCTTTTCTCCACAAAGCTATAGACAAGCTGAGTGAAGGGAGGCCTGACTTCTTCCATAGAAGTAGTGAATTCACTGACCCTGTCAACTTCATTTCCTAGGGTCTAGCTCATTGGCCATGAAAGTACTTGTGTCTTCCAGGGTTTTTGCAGGAGGCGGCCATGCCCTCTGTCCCAGGCAGCCAGTGGGGTCATCTGCTGGGAGGGCCACTTTGAGTTGTCTGGCTGGACTTGTCTTTTGCTGTCTTGCCACCTCCATGGGGTACACTGATCTATTTTGAAGCTTGTGGCACTATTATGCTGAATTACAATAAACCAGGAACCTTCATGAGGGTACAGGAATGCCTCTCTGGTGCCACAGGGCAATATTGATTAGCCTCAGTGTGAATCCAAGAGTGGCAGCACTGGAAAGGTGGCTTGATATTATTTTGTGGCAGCACATATGTTCTGCAAACTGCTGTTTTGGAGGTCAGCCCTTTGCACATGCTGCTTTTGCCAGTTTCCCTGTCTGCCTTCAGCTCACAGCCAAGCTGGCCATGCTTATTTCTTTATGGTAATTTTGAGGCTGCGTTTGAGCTGAAGACAAGAGATAGGGTACTTTATCAGTGATAGCTGACGAGGTTGTTATCATGAGACATTATCTAGGGATAGGAGAAAAGGGAGAAATGCATTCACTTGCCTGTCTGATGTGGCGGTTTCTATTTGTGCTCATATATTGCTGGTAACTCGGTGTGTTAAGAACCACTAATAGAAGGTTATAAAGCCTGCCGAGTTGTTCCAGCTGCTGTTTTATACAGATGCACCACAGTGTGAAATGATGAAATGTGCTTGTAGCAAGTCTTACTTTCTTTTATTTTACTATACTTCATATAGTAATATATATGAAAACTATATATAAAACTCCATTTTCAGTGACCCATAGATTTTCTCTTAGTAGCCACCAGGACTCTCAGAGAAGGCAGGAACAATTTTTTTTTTCATATGTTTCAGTAAAAGCAAGGAAACTCAGTGTACAATGATGGCTTTTGTATACAAAGGTACATCAGAAAATAATCAGAATTAAGACTTAATTCTTTGGTTTATAATTTTTCATACTTTTCTTTCATATATAACTTCTATTTCCTTTTCCCTAGTCCTTGTCTAAAGACTGGAAAATTCATATTAGAAGATATATGTGAACACAATTTGGTCTTTACTGCTCAGGAAAAATTGTCATGACATTCAAATGTGGAATTCCTTCAGTCTACTGACTCTACTGGTCAAAAAACTCTTAGTAAAGACTGGGAAGAACTGTAAATGTCAACTAATATTAAGAGGTTTTGAGGGGTTTAATTTTGTTTTGTAAATGTAATAAGTGAACAAACAGGTCACAAGAAAAGATTGAACTTAAACCATATCCTCAATTTAGCCACTAAAGTTGACTTCATAATTCCTTAGTGAAGTTATTTTTATTGCTGTGAGGTGAAATGTACTAAATATTAATGTAACATCAGTGATGTTAAACATGGAGGTAAAAGTGGACTATTCATGCTTTATGAGAAGCAATGTAAGAGGTTGTAAATATGTCGTATTTTTATTCCTTGAGAGACAGCTGCTAACAGTTTGTATTAGAAAAACTGAGCATATATGCAAAAAAAAAATGGTTCCACATTGTTCATTGTGGCATTTTCAAGACGTACCCTGTGTCTCTGTTCCACTCACCACTCTCTTACTGCCTGCAGAGAGCTTTGACAGTACTTGGTGAGCCATTGTCTGATTTCTGAATCTAAGAAAAATAAATGCTCATTTGATGTGTACACGGCTCTTCCCACCAAGAGATCTTTGGGGTTTGCAGGTTCGTCACAAGTTGCAAGTTATCATCATAATATGGCTTTACATGTCATAAGACTATAGAATACAGTCTATTATTACCTCTGAACAGATGGCAAGACCTTCCTGTTAATAGGGATGGATGTGTATTTGAGACAGCCAGCATATTAATTGCCACTTCCTCAGTTTGGGAATTCTAGCTCGTTCATCAAACATGAAATACCAAAATCAACAAGAGTCTGACATTTAACATTTTCACATTACCATCTTCACCGTTACTGGTATGTTTTTTTAGGTTGTATTTTACATGACTAGTTGCAAACAAGAGTTGGTTTTCAGTATCAGAACAGCTGGTAACAGCAGATGAGGAGTACAGGAAAGCACAGATAAATTGCCCAGTCCTATCAGTTGCACACGAGACGGATACAGATATTGAAATGTCACTGTTTGGAGTGGCAGTGATCAATGTAAATTTGAAGCCTGTCTTTGCCTCATTTCAGGTGACAAAATATTCCTGAAATCAGCTTTAGGAAAAACAATTACAAACCTGTAAGTTGGTTGGAGACTGCTTCGTGAGGAGAACCTTTTGATATATTATCAACTGAAATTCTCATCAGATTCATAGGAGAATTTGTAGAATCATAGAGTTATAGAATGTATTTAGTTGGAAATGACCCATCAGGATCATTGAGTCTAATTCTTGGCACAGGACACCCCAAGAATCACATCATGCACCTGAGAGCATTGTCCAAATGATTCTTGAACTCAGACAGGCTTGGTGCCATGACCGCTTCCCTGGGGTTTGCAGTGTTGTTGAAACAAACTCACCAAGACTCATCATTTCACATCATGGACAAGAAAATGGAAATCTCAGTGGTAGACTCATATTGAAAGAAAGTAACTAAAGGGTACGAAGCCCACCCTACTCCAAAGGTAAAAGTTCTAAGGGCAGCTCTTATATATCCCAGTGCAGAAGTTTGAGTTTGCACCCACAAAGTGACCATCTGCTCACTAGAAAAAAATAAATGAAAGTGTGAAGTGTTTGGCTTGGCAAAGTGTCATGTCAGATACCCATGTCATAATTTAAGATTTTACTACACTGGGAAATAAAAATACCCCTGAAAAATCTCCAGCCTTCTCAAATTAACTGTTTCCTAAGGTCATTCAATTGCGTATTATATGTGTAGAATTATTTAAAAATAATTTAAAAGCAGCTATTCTTTTATTTCCCTACAATTTTATAGTCAAGGTTTGTTCCTTCTATGAGGAAAATATATAAACTTGTGCCAGGATGTGTGTCCTGTTGGATCTATATAGTCCCTGTAAGTACAGAGGTCATCTGGGGTAGGGATCACCCAACTATTCCATGTATATCATTGAATATTCCTTGTAGATTATAGCTGTGAGTCTTTCGTGAGTTGCAATGCCCAAAAGCACAGCTGATTCCTCTAGGGGCGGTGCTCAGGCTGGAGAGATGTCCTGAAACACCTTATGCACAACTGTAGATAAATCTGAATGTAGATTTTCACATATAATGCGAATCTGAAAATAAAAGCAGGACAGAAACACAGACATGTATAAAGACTTGATTTTATCAGTAGCTGGATAAGCAGAGTCCAGAAGAAGAAAGTGGCCTTTGTTCAGCACATTGCCAGCTTCTCTGGTATGTCCGACATTGTCTGTACCAGTAAAATTTTTCCTGCTGTTGGTAGGGATTTCTGCGCGAACAAGGTTGCAAGTTATGGTTCTACTAATGCCTATGCCTTTTGAGGTGTATCACTGCTTCATTCTGTGGGGATTTGTACCAATGGTAGCTCTACAGAAGCCTGTTGAAACATGTACCCGTAAGAATTTATGTTGGTTGTAAAATTTCTTGACCGAAATGCAGTATTTCCTGTGAATTATTACTGTAAGCCTTCCCAAGTCTCGTCTTACATTACATTTCCTAAATTCATGGCAAAAGTGTGTACTTTTTAGGCATGTGTTTCAAAGATCAGCGTGGAGTTATGTCTCAATGCATATATAAGAAAGAAAAATAATAATTGCAAGAAAGTGTTCCTATTCATTGGCTTTTCCATAATTCTACTTCTTATTTTTACTTCATTTGCAGCATATGATTTCAGGACATAAAGCCAAAGTGGACCTTTGCAACAGCTAGTGTCAGTTGCATATAGCAACTCCTTAATTATCCCTTAGCTTCTCCTTTATTGTGACCTGTGCTCCTTAGTTTATAAGGATTGCTTTCAGTAAGACAGCTAAATTCAATAGGAATGTGCTTGGAGATGAAAAACCTGCATGTTAATTTGTTCCCAGCTCCTCATTTTTAGTGTTAAAAATGTACATCAGGTAGGAGTCTGAATGCACTTGGTTTTGGCTTCCAGCTGACAATTCTTGCTGCCTACCACAAGTGTGAAGCCATACAAGAGCTTTGGCTATAGTGAGGGAAAAAAAACATAAATATTATTTAAATGCTAATAGTACTTCAAGATTTTTAAGACATCTCGCTATAGGCCTTATTAGTCTTTTACGTCCTTGCATTTCCGAGCTGGTATGACCTGAACAGAGAGAATGAGATCGTAATTTCCCTTCTGCTGGGGGCGAATATAATTTATTTTTCATATTATTATTGGACTCTCTTAACAGGAGTTAAGACTCATTGCTTTAAAGACACATGCATTTAATAACAGGGATTTGATGTGTTCTGATCTCAGTGCCCATATGTAGCCTCCTACAGATGAGAAGCAGTGCACAGCTGCAGATATTTGTGCACATGAAGTGCCTTAGAGGACCACTGCCTAACTGCATGCATTTTACATGCTTTCCTTCTGATACGGATCTAAAGCTGCCAACAACAGCGTGGGAGCGGCAAAAAAATTAAAAGGAAGGGAAGGAGTGTTTCCAATAAAAGTTTGCCTCCCTTGCATAGTCTAAGTGACATT
Source organism: Grallaria varia (assembly GCA_013396735.1). NCBI lineage: Eukaryota > Metazoa > Chordata > Aves > Passeriformes > Formicariidae > Grallaria > Grallaria varia. Next base: position 131,056 of record VWZG01002884.1, on the reverse strand, counting down.
AAGCATTCCAGCTTTTGAGGGCTTTCAGTTGGCATTGTATGAAAATATATTTCAAAGTGGGGAGAAAAAATGAATATAAAGAGGGGGAGGAAAGGGCTGCGGCACCACTGGGCTTCATTCAAATTTGCAGCCAACACTGTGAAGAGGGAAGTGATGACAACTGTGGAGTTATGTGTGCATAAGAGCAAAGTTTCCCACACGTGTTCTCATCCATATCACAGTTTGGGGTGCTTGGTCATGGAGACTTGGGCTTTGGCCAGTAAGGAGGCAAGGCCAACCACAAAGTTCAGATCTGAATCCAAACTTCTGCATGTTTGGGAATAGTTAGCCTTCTGGTTTAAGATTTTACTCATCTTAACCATGCACAGAAAAAAATCAAGTAAGAAACATGAACAAAGATGATTTTCAGGTTGCAGCTGTAATACTTTAAGTATTTAAGCCCTTTAGCACTTTCTATTAACCCGGGGATTACATGAGCTTTTCGGTGCCATTTGCTTTGTTTTATTTTAAAAAACTTACATATGATAAATACTTTGTCATTTGTACTGCAGTTCTGTCTTTAAATGAGCCCGAAATCCCGCTTGGAGTAAATACCTCTTGTGCCTCCATATTAGATCTTGTGCTTTAGGGAGCCCCTGGTTATCTGGGGAGGAGAGTGAGCCCCTTCCCTGCTCTACAACCGGCTCTTCAACCCTGCTTAAGGAGGGAGAGACTAACTGGAAACCAGTGTGCTGGCAGTGAAGTGGCAGCCACTGACCAATGTCACAAAACTGGGCGCTGAAATGGCCGCAGTGAGGTACACTTGTAGGACATCACTGCATGTTGCTAATCAGCCCACTTTTCTGCCTGGGAGGTCTGTTTTCTACCCTGTTTCTGAGGACTGCGCTGCCACAAATATAAACATGGACATCCTGTGCTAATCTTCCAGACCTAATTGCATGATATAGAGTATATAGAAAATGCTGAAGACTGCTTAATTTATTTGAACTTTAGAAAATGGCTTTGGTTGCTGGAGTTGGTGTGACAGTGGCCTACTACCTTCTTTTTCTCTTGCACTTCTGTTGTGGCAGGAGATCCTTAGTTCTTGGAGGTGTTAGGGAATCCCTACTTCTTGTAAGAGACCCCCTTTTGCTAGAGTTTCACTGTCTGAAATCCTAAAAGGCACTTCCTCTGCACACTGGAGTTCTGCCTGATTTGGGGTCCAAAAGCCATCCAGCAGCTCTTTTGGAATAGGAGAAACTGGAGTTGTGTCAATGATTTTTCATTTTGTTGAGTTTCAACCACAGATAAAACCAACACCCATCTACTTAAGCAATCTTGCATGTGTTGATCAGACTCTGAGATTTGCATTTAATACTATAACTACAGTGGTTCATGACATATTACATAGAATGGACAGGTTTTGAAGAGATTATTTGCTTTGCTATTTTTGTAAGAAAAGAAGCCCTCCGTAACTCAAGGACTCCTACATAATAAATATCTGTCTTGACAAGAAGGGTGTCCCATGCTCCCTTAAGTCCTGGAGACATTAAGTAGACAGTTGAGCAAACACACCACAGAAGTCTGACAACAGATAGGTCCTTGGGATGAGCTGTCCTTTGTTTAGCAGTTTTTAAGAGAGCATAGTCATTTTAATGTAAACCAAAGGTGGGATTTTTTTTCCTGGTCATACAAAAATAACAGATCTAAATAGTCCTCATACTCCTTCTAATTACACAAGCTACTGATTTTGGATTAACATGGTTCATTCCAGTATGGACTCTTCATGTTAAGATACAGGTGGCATCAAAATGATCCTATTTTATGACTACTACTGTATATGATACAATTTAATTAAGGAGTAATCCCTTTCAAAACTGGTTGTTAGCATTAGCTAGCAATTTGCTAAATTTGCTTCAAAAGGTTAATGCTACAGCTACGGTAAGCAGTAACTCATTTCATGGGGATTTATTGCTATTAAAAAGTATAATTAATTTCTAATAGCAATACTTAGTTTTTAAAAAAGACTGTAGGTTGGTTGAGTGCGTTCAGATTACTTTACAATGGATATTTTCCTGGGAGATGAGTAATTCTCTGGTAGTCATTTCAGTTTTGAGTTCTCAGATTTAGCACTTCAATTATGCATTCTTCGTTTGTTTTATTAATTGTTTGGTTATATTTGACAATGCTGAACTATACATGCATGCATAATATATGACATATTATTCATGAAATTTTGTAATGTGACAGGCTCTGGTTACTCATGAGTAATACAGTAACTCACATAATAGATAGAGTAAAGCGACTTTATGTAAGCTTGTTCTAAGTTCTTAAACATAATTATCTGAATTGTTGAAAGGAAATAAGTGTTGAAATTACTCTGATGCACAGTGTAGTAATTTGAGGAAATATATTCTTACCCATTAGGTAGAACTCTTCTAAAGGAGTTTATGACAGGAACAAATGAGATAAACGGAGATATTCTGTGCTTAATGCCAAGGTTGAAGCTCGCTGAGATTGCCATGCTAACCCTTGCTCTTGCTAATTAGCAGTTCGTTCTTTCTGGGCCAGTTTACCTGCTGCTGTAAATTTCTCCCGCTTTATTAACTGCAGTGGAACTGTAGCAAACTACACAGGCATAGAACTTAGTTGTGAAGAAGGATTTATTGCTGCTGTGTGGAGCTGAAGTTCTTCCAGGATGGGCCCTGCAGGGTAAGAAACACACAGCGGATGAATTCTAGGAGCTGCAGTACTCTGGCAAGGCTATTTTCATGTATCCTCCGGTCATCAAGCACAATAACCTCAGCACCCTCTCACTGCCTTCAGATGCAAATATTCCGCCATGGAAATCTAAATGAAAACATTTCAGTTTGCTGAATTGCAAAGTCTCCTTTCAGACGAGTTTGAGGTCTGTGTGGCTGGTGTGTGCTGTCCTGCAGCCTGGTGGGAGCTGCGTGCAGGGTGTTGTTCCCTCGTCCTTCACTCTTCCTGTGCTGCTGCACCCCTGGGCTCCTCGTGCACAGGGACATTCCTGAATTTGGCAGAAGAGGGAGAGTCTGACAGAGACTTTGTAGGTGATGGGAGAAAGGGGGGCGATTGTCACTGGAACTTCAGCTCCCATAATTCTCCAGTGCTTGTGGATTGCAGGTTTTGTACTGAATTTGACTTATTATTCCTGAAAAGTAGCATTATATGGGGAATTGGGGAAATATATTCCAGCACTGGCATTAAATGTTATGAGGCTTTAATGTCAAAATTCTGTTTGAATTGAAAGTACCAGACAAAAAGAAAAAAAAGCCCTGAAATATTAAAAATTTAAAAAACCAAAACCTCTGAACATTTAATTCTGTAAAGTGTTTGATTTATAAAACTCTCCACAATTTTTCTTTAGGCTGTGTGATGTTAAGTGGTTTTGATTTTAGATAGTGAAATATTTTTCAGTGATTTCTCATGTAATATATGGCTTCAGTGTGGCCAGAAGGAGAAATAATGTTAGCAGATAATTTTTTCCACTTACTGAATTCCACAAAATGCGTATCGACCTTCTTTGAGCTTGCAGGGCAAATTTATTTTTAAAATTTTGAAATATTTTGCTAAATCTGCCTTCTTGTTACTTCCCCCGCACACACACCCTCAAGCCTGTATTAGCATTGCTACTTTAAGACATTTATCAATTCTTTAAATTCCAACAAAAATTTGAGATAATTCAGCCTTTAAATAGTAGAAAATAGTAGAAAATTAAGATTAAAAGTGAATTCACAAAAATTATTGGTACAGTAATCAGTTAGAATTTAGTTATTTATTTCTTGTTGATTGTTGTTCACCTGCAGTGTGGTCTCTAACTTCACAGTAGAAAACCAGAATTCAAGAGAAAGAATATGAACCAATCTGTCAAGAATAACACTTCTCCAAATTCACAATTTTCACTGTATTTTTATATTTTTATTCATATGCTCTGGAAAGTTCCTCGAGCTTCATTAAGATAGGGCAAACACAACATAACTATTCTTTCCTGGGTTTCTAGAGGAGAACTAGAAAATTGTACCTGTTACTTTCCATGCAAATCTTAACATTTTATCAGGAGAGGAATGCACTACTACAAATAGTTCATTTGTGGAGTAGGTTCTACAGGGGAGAAAGATTTAAGCAGATATTCATTTGTGATGATGATTTTGCTTCCTTTTTTGGATTGCTGTGCTTAAAGACAAACTGACAGCCTTGAGAATTAAATGGAGACTGTTATGGCTTAAATTCGTGTGCATTCATTAATATCTCTTGAAATGCTACTCATTATAGTGGTACTTTGGGTATGTTGTCTTCTGGGAGTAAGAATTAAATTCTGTTTTCATTTATTAGAGCTGCAAACTACAAACCATGTAGTTAATTTCCTAGCATGTAAAACTGCAATTACAGTTGTGACATTTAGTTTTGCCTTCCTGGTGCAATACAAAAAGAAAAGTGACTTCCCCAAAATGTCTTATGTGCAAAGGGGATTTTGGGAAACTAAGCGAGTGTGACTTTTTATAATCTTTTTTATTTCACACTCTATTATAGAATTACATGGAATATTTTTTTAGGCAGAAGTAGGTTAAACTTGTGAGCAGTGAACCACAAGTCAGTAGAAAGAGTTCTATATGAAAATTCATTGTAAACATAAACAGGAATATCTCAGCTAACTTTGCTGGTCATGTGCATTTTAGGGGACAGAGCATTCTAAGGAGTCGGTACCTCACACAGCACAAATGAATGTATTTTAGTCTCTGTTGGTCTCATTCTATTAGCTATGTCATTCAGCTTGCATCCATGCTTTGGTTTTCATGCTGCAGATGCTATTAGATCAGTTCCAGTGATACATCAGTACCTGTTCATCCAGTATCCTGACTTTTTTGACGCAGGTATGTTTGAGGTCATGGAGGGTTATATTTTAAAGAGCACATTGTTGCATTGGTCATGAACTTGCACAACAGTACTGTGTCTGTTTTATACAGAAGTATATATGAATGAAATGCACTGTTAGTATTCAATAAGTAAGCTTCACTGTGACAATTTTTATGTATGGAGAGTATGAGAGTTATGTTTTTCTGTAACATCTGAATAATAGGCCAGAGATGTATCAAATGCCTAGTGGAAATGTGGCTCCTAGAGCTGTTCTCTTACACTGAATGCTAAATAGAGGCTTCTGAAATGAAAGAAGAAAATCAGCATTCAAAGCATATTTGTTTTAAGCTGTTAAGAGATTTACTTTCTGTTTACTACCAGCATTTTTGCCTCCACATTTCTCATCTGTTTACCTACAGACTTACCACAGGGCTTCGTTGTGTGCCCTCTTCCGTCATGCAAATTTGCTGGCCTGCAAAAAACCAACAAGAACATTACTATATTGATTTTTCTTCATGCCTACAAGTCATGAAGTTTTAGTGATTAATATAAATCAATATTTGTGGTAGAGCAGAAGGTGATCTGCATAACTGCTGATGAAAGAACACGGAAACTTTAATTCAACAACCTTTGTTAGTTGTAAATACTTACCTTAAGAGGATTCCTACTGTACAAGGCTTCATGCTGTGAAGCTTCATGTTTTTGGTGTGATATTGGCAGCATTTCCTCAGCTGTGACCCCCATGAAAAAATTTCAGCACGAGTAAATTTAAAAAAGAGCTAGGACCTGACCTAGATCCCCTGCTTTCTTACTACTTGTTATAGAAGAGATGTGATAGAAGAGTTTTTTTCAGTTGGAAGGGACCTGCTTCTTCAAACACTGACAGGCTTGGGACATCGACTGCCTCTCTAGGAAGCCTGTTCCAGTGTTTGGCCACCCACTCAGTTGAAAAATGCTTCCTAATGTCCAGTCTAAACCTCCAGATGGCGGCCATTAAATTGTTCCTAGAAAACTGAAAGAGTTGTGCACACGGTGATGATTCTGGGCTTTTTCTAGGCTAGAAAATCGCAATCCTAGCTATCCAGCTTATCTGGTCTCCTCTGTCGTAACAGGAGGCCCTGTTCACTGGTATTTCCTTTTTCCTTTCCTCACAGGATTATTTTCAGTCTCTTTCTTACCAACCCTCTATGAAGAGATTGAAAAGTAACAACTATGAACTTTGAAATTTTAATTAATAAGTTAATCTGTGGAAGATATGTGCTCACATGTATGCAAATAAGCATAGTATAAGAATGTTGTGCAAGCAATGGGGGAATGATTTTCAGGGGAAGTCTGTGTAGATATTATAGAAGTGATTCATAGTTGAAGTTTCAGCTAAGAGTCCACTAGAAATGTTATTCTTCCTGTGCTCTTCTTTCAGGGGAAAAAAAAAAAAGCTATTGCTGTGAACTTGGTGTATAATCATTTTAAGGTTTAAAAGGATGTGTACAGATTTTGAAAACTTAGTTACTGATTTTCCAAATAGAACTCCAGAGCAAGATCCTCTTTCACACTTTTTTCAAATGCTTGTACAAATTCCACATAGAAAACTGGCCTGCCACACACGTGGCATAATTTCCATTAGAAAACAGCTTTACAATACTTCACTTTGCTCACTTTTGCTGACTGAATTTGTATCAACAAATCCACTTTTTAAAAGCTTCACATTTTAAGCTTATAAATAGCTCAGTGAAAACAGATCTCTTTTATAGGCTAGTAAGTGAGCGTACTGGAAGTAAATGGTGGTTCTGTCTCTCTTTAAAGTTTTACATTACTTAAAAAAAAACCTGTATTACAACTAAACTAGCTACACTTTTGGGGATACATATGTTTTTCATATGGCCAAAGACCACAGCGTAGCAAATGGTCTAATCACAGCCTGTCTTTGGACCAGGGTAAGTATGTGAAATGTCAGTGACCACAATGATAAGTCTTTAGCAGTTTGTTGTCTATGAAAAATGTCCAGTCAAGCAGACATCAGCATTGTAACATGCTGTATAGAATCCACATTTCAGTGTTTAGATATATAAGATACATAGTTTTCAAAGTCAAGAAATGCAAAAGGGGAAATGGTTACATCCTGCCAATGTACAGCATGAACTGAAACAGGCAAAAAAATTGATTGTACCTTCAACAACTTCATGGAGATGTCAGTATAAAAGAACAACTTTGGTTCTTTGTTTCTTAGTATTAGAAATGTATGCCTGGTAAAAGGAGAACGCATTATTAGTAAAATCTGGCTGCTTGTATTTTTTGATAGAATTAAGGATGAGAAATGTAGGAGGTGAATCCTTGGAAGATAGCACTGTATTCACTGATGAGAATTGTGAAATGTGCACATTATATGTTACTCTAGATAGTGATTTCCTTTTAATGCAAAGGATTTTTTCTCTGGTAGTTCTCATACTTTTGTAATTTGTGTGTGTCGTAACAACTGGTGTAGCAACAATTTTGCTTGTGCATGATTGCTGCACAATTCAGTGTCCCAGAAACAAGGAATTTGCTTGAGACTGATACGAGTCACTGGTTATCTGATGCAGAAACAAGGTTTGCCTAAGTCCCAGCAGTTTACATCAATAGTTTGACCAGTAAATCCTCTGTAGTTTCATTACTCTTGTTCAGTACTTGTCTTTTGATATGCTGGTATTCATCCCTGCCAAATGCTTGTCAGTCCAGTACTTTTTGAATGACTCTCTTGTCTTCTGTTATTGAATAACAGCACAGACAGGTGGCTGCATAGTTTCCAATCGAGAAAGAATGCTAATGAACTATACAGAACTTCTGACTTGCATTTAGTAGCACCTTGACATGTTATAACAGCCTGCCAAGCCCAGCATTTCTTATAAATCACATATCAAGGGGCAAAAATATCCACCTGTCATAGCTGAGGTCTCTGCAAGACTGTGTTCAAAGATGACATGATCTGCTCCATTTTATTAAGTACCCTTTTATGATATATGTCGCCTTTATTGATGAACAAAGTAAGATAGTTTAACGTTTTCTTCCTGCTGCCCAACAGCATTGTGCACTTTCTTAATTTCTGGAAACATTCTATTGTTCTTTTGTATGAAGAAAATCCATTTCAGGGATGGTGTTTGAATCATAATTGGCAACATGGCTGAAATATTGACATTGTCTCATCAGGACTCTGTACACCTGCATGTCTATGCAGCGTCTGATCTTTCTTAGCATGAAATTGATTTTATGTAAGTTTTTTTTAAATACTAACAGTTTGTACATAGTTTATCTTTGTGGTCATACAGATGACCTAGAGCCTTGACATACCATCAGCTGAAAGACCACAGAGACTGATGATTTATATTCTAAAAATGGAAGTACAATTTATAGATGTAATGTAAAGAAATATGTACTAGTTCTTCACTAGACAGTGATGTGTAAATCAAATGGATAAGGTGATTTTCTGATGTAAATCAGGGAGTGGTTGTTTCAGAATTTATCCTCAGGCCCTTGGCTAAGGAATTACTGAGTATTTTCAGTTTTCAGAGGACCGTAACAATAAGGTTGCTTCTGCAATAAGGTTGCTTTTACAGTTCAACCTGATTAGCAGATATCAATACAGAATTTTATTTTTTTTTTAAGAGGTCAAATCATCAGAGAGTTTTTTCTGTCTTACAAGTGAAATGAGCAGGAAGAAAGCATCAGTACTCTCAGGAAATTTTCAGCTGTCTTAGAGCTTTCTACATTTTCTGTTACATATCTGTATAAGAGATCTGTACAGCTCTATGAGATACTGTTTGACTTCATGAAAACAACAAAGGCTAAATCCCTAGCTGCTATAAATCAGCCTTGTTTTACTGAATCAGTAGAGCAGTGCACTTACTTTATACTAGCAGACAAGCTGGGTGAAAGTGCATATTAGGAAAAGGAAGTTTATGTACATTCTTTACTATATACGTTAGTGACAGGTACCAGTAATATAATCCCAGTGGCTCCAGGGGATACATTCATAAATTTTAAAATAGAATTGATATTTAAAAAAAAAAAAAAAAAAAAAAAAAAAGAATAAAAAAAAAAAAGAGGATTAAAATAAAAAAGTAAGACCATAGCTGTGCACAGCTGTCACTGGAAGTGCAAACCTGGTTTTCTATTTCATTTTATATATGACTCATTCCATAATTTAATTCAAACCTTGGTGTGTGTTAATTTTGGGTTTCATGTATTTAAGTGTAATTTTTAGCCTTTTTTTTTTCATTGACTCATACTCCTGCTTTATGTGATCAAAAATCCTTTCTGGTCATATTGCCTGGTTTCAGTCATATTGCCTAGTATTATTTAAGCAGTGCATCAATTCAATACTTGGATGCATTTGCACAAAAAACCCTAGAGAAAGCACTAAAGCCAAAAAAAGGGGAAACTGTTGTCAGTTCCACTTGTTTTTTCAATGAGCTCGTTGGGATTAGTCTCAATTCAGACTTCATTCTTCCCAGGAACAGGTGGGGAGTTTTGAGGGTTTATTCAGGGAATGTTGTGTGAAAGCAAAAGAAGGTCATCCCTGCCTCCTTTCCAAGGGCTCATTACTCTGACCACTCCCGAGAAACATCTCTTCTCAACAGAGGGTGCTATCCATCAGAGAAAGATATCATTGCTTGTAAAAGCCAGTTACATCTAGAAAACGGTGTTTCCTGTTGCCCTCATTGTTGCCCTACCTCTTGGACTGATGCAGATGTTGACTAAGTAAGGATTTGATGTGAGGTGTAGTTCCCAAGAAAAAGGAGGAGGCTGGCACAGATGCAATAATAAAGAACAGGACAAAAAAATAATAAAAAAGGTGAGTGTACACATAATGAATTAGTAGTAATAAATCTATGCAATGAACTGCATGTGTTCAAAGATGATGGAAAAATACTTTAAATATTCTTCAGCTTCCCTATAGAGTTATGCTTTTCTTATGTCAAACCTTGATCTACAGTTCTGTAGAGGAAAGAAGCATTTGCAATGTTAAAACAATCCCTTTCACTTTAGATTTAAAACAGGATGACAGAAATATAAACATTGTATTAGCCAATATTGATTTCTCTTCTCTTTTGGAGGGGGATGAACAAAAGTAATAAGAAATCCTTAATCTAGTTTCAAAGCCAGTCCCTTCATGCTTATTCTGAAAGTTTAGTCTTTTATGTGAAAAAAGTGCCTGCTGACGTTATTGAGTACATAAGTCAATGACAAATCCTCTACTGAATTAAATGGACCCACAATTTCATCTCAAGATACTGAACCAGATTTTTATGTACATGCACATTTGCTTTTGGTTTAAACATAAATTGAAAGCTTAAGAACTGCATAGTATGCTATATATTTTCTAGGTTATGCTGAGGAGCAGATTAGTGATTACAACTTGGCATTACAATTAAACAGGAAGAAACCAAGCTGTTTAGGCTGGAATATTTTGGATCACTTCCTTGATCTCTGAAAATAATTTCCTCTACCAGAGTTCAGTTACCCTACTTCAGATTTTGACCTTGGTCTCTTCTGAGTCATTTCTCAGTAGATTTCTAGATAATGATTGTATTTGTAAAAACACCACATAAGATACAAGTGGGACTGAATCGGGTGTGATGGCTGTTGTTTGCAGCATTCTTAGCAAAGGGCTGCGTTGGTGGGAAGTCAAAGCAATGTAATTCGTTCACACCCAATCTGGCAAAGAGTGAGCATAATATGTCATTTGGGAATTCATATGCAAGCACAAGAATGTTTTTATGTGACAGACAGGTCTGCACAGGTGTTTAGATCCAGCTGACAGCTACAATATATGCTAGGCAGGTACTTCTTTTTTGGAAAGAGAAACATAAACATCTTATCTGATCACATCTGTATTCTGCCTTGAGAGAGTCCTACCTGCCCCTTCCAGTCATCAGAGGTGGCTGAGTAAGCATTCTAGACTCACCCTGCACATACATAACATAAAGTTGTCTCAGCACTTAGCTGAGACTTGTGCACTGCACCTGTAAACTTGCCCAGGTGGACTCTAGCAACATAACTGTCATAGCATACACCCCAATATAGGCTGTACCAGCTCACCTGCACACAGTCAGCTGGCCAGGATCACAGTTCAGCTGCTTTGGCTGATATTTGAATTGAATTGAATGTTATTGCTGAAGTTGTTTGACTTGCTTAGATATGACTGTGTGAGTTGCAATCCAATGGCTTTGTGGATGTACCTGTAAAGAACCTCAAGTGGACTATGTTCGGCAACTACTAGAAAGAGTCTGATTCCTTCCTTGCTTAGACCATCCTTGGGAAACATTTAAATCAGAATCTTGGTGCAGAAACACCATGGTCATCACAATGAATACTGAAGGTTTACTGAAGAGTGTTCATAGTGTTGCCACAATGATGCATTCTGTTATTGAAATTCAGATTCTGGTCCAGCTTTCTATTTAATTCACAGACTTTACAACTCCCTGTTAAGTGGTAATAATACAGTCATTATAATTGCTAAGCTGGCTATGTGTGTTAGAGGATGATAACTACTACAGAAGGTACTATGATAAAGTAATGAGAAAATTCTCCAAATTCAGGATTATGGAGATTGCATTATTGCTGTAAATGCAGAAATAGCTATTGTGAAAGATAAGGAAGAATCTCTGAAGGTATATTCTATCTAATCAAAACATTTCCCACATGAAAAAGTAACAAAAGCAATAAAGTAATAAAAGCAATATTAAGCTATATAAAGATGTGATATGCAGACAAAGAACCTCTTTATAAGGAAGATTTCCTGTTATGAAAGGCAATTATGGCTGTTTGGTCCCTTCAGAGTTCATTAACAAACACTTGGGAGCACTGATTAGGGCCTGTACCTCTGTTTTCCCACTGGCATAACAGAAATAATTAATGACAAAAATGTGAAAAGATAGACTGTGAACTTGGTATTAGTTTATGGGACATAGTCTTAGCTTTAAGCTAATTAAACTGAAAACTCTGAAAAACCTTTCTGATCCTCAACAGTTGAAAATTTTCTCTTTTATGTTGTTTGGAACCATTTAACAATACACATATCAGAGGGGAATAGCAGAATGGTGGTTTAATTTGTTTACTCCCTTTGCTGAAGAACTGGCTTTTAAGACCTCCGGCAAATTAGATCTTTATAGAGCTCTAAGAACCCAAAAGAATTTTTTTTTCTGTTATTCTGTTTATGCTTCAGAGTTTGGGCAAGATAAGAAAAATAGTAGGTTTAAAACAGGTTTTAAAAAATAAATCAAACCCATGAACCTCTTAGGGTTCTGCAGCTCTAAAACACTCTTGCTTTAGTCTGTTCCTTCCATTATCAGTAGGTTTTTTCCCATGGTTCATAAATTTCCAGTAAACCTCAGAGAAATATTCTTAGACCACAGATAATGTTTGAGACCATGTGAAATTAAACCCAGCCCATAATGATTAGTAATTATTTTAAGTGTTTCCTCTTTAGGCTTCATTTCCACTATTGGCAGACTGCATTTGAGAAAAGCCAGCTATCTGAATACCAAGGAGCACTTGCAACTTAAACCCAAGGAAATCATTAGAGTTTTTTCAGATATAAACTGCAATGTCAGTCTGTTTTGCTTCATGGATTTGTCTGTGGCTTCCCACATGAGATCTGATTTAAGGACCTGCCACAAAGTCCCCTGAGTCAGCAGGTTCACCATGGACTTTGGAGGACTTTGGATTATGCCATCAAATCCTACACTTGTTCTTACAGCTATGAATATTACAATGAGTAGAGTAGAGACCATCTTTCCAGAGGCTGTTGCTCATGGAAGGCACATGAAGTTTTGCTAAAGCCGTATTCCATACCCACATATCCCTGCCATTCCCTCTGGTGCCATTCACAACTTGAGGGAAGGACACAATTCATGTTCTCACAACCATAAAGTAAGTGTTGAAAATAAGACTATACTTGCAATTAGGGTTATCAGGTTGGGTGTTTCATCAAGAACAGGGTTCTAGATCTGTAAGTTTATTTGGAAATTACTCATATTGCTAGGGACAGTCAAAAGAAAATAATACAAATTAGGGTTAGATACTGCATTACAGAATGAGAAAAAAACGTTACACAAAGGAGAATTAAAAAAGCATGTGGTCAGGTATAACTGTGATTTAATTCCTTGCCTTTTTTGGGACATCTTACTGAAGTCCCAGAGCTGAGGGCACTGTCCTTCATCACACAGTGCCCCTAAGTGTCAGAACTCAGTACCTCACTTGAAGAAGGGCTTGTATGGCCCAAAACTTGTACTTTTCCCCCTTCCACACTATATCAGTTGTTCTGATGACAGGCATTAGCTTTACTTACAAACTTTGCCCTGCCTAAATACTTAACCCATCGGGAATACAGCGATGCCACTACTCAGCCTCTGAGTTTGCCCTCTTAGACACCGTGTCTCACTTTTGACTGGAATGACTTTGGCTGTCCTTGGATTGTATCTGTGGAGTGAGCTGCTGAGAAACCGCCCTTCCTTTGGAGCAGCTTCTGCTCTGAGCTCCGCTCCCTCACTTTCTCTTTTATTCCTTTTGTTGTCCTTCTTTCAACTTCCTTCCTAGATCTTTTTCTATAGGAAAGCTGCCTGGGGACCTGAACTAAATAGAGATGTGAAGAATCAGTGGTTCCCTCTCCTTCTAGCTGTGGCTGGGCCCTGGGATATGATATGCAAATCTAGCAAGAGGCGCCCTTCCGCCTTCCTGTTTGGGATCAGGATTTTCCCTTCTCCTTATCTGGCTGCTTTTCACTTGCATTTCACTGTATCCTTTAATTAGCACATTCCGTCTAGCTTGGCTGGCTTTTTCCTGTTTACAGCATCTCTACAATTGCTGCCCAACCCTATAAATCATACACTTCATGAGAAGTACTCATTGTAAATATGCATGTTACTAGGCTCACCAATTCTAGTTCACTGGGAGCTTTGAGTATAAATTCTGTATTTCGTATTAATAATGCAAAAGGTAGCTTAGTACTGAAAATTACTTCCTAAATGGCCGTCCTTTTTACTGTGTTTGGGGGTACTGCTGTACATGAGTGGGCATTTCCAAGGAAAAGAGTAATGCGTAAATATATCAGATGAAAAGACATACAAATTAAATATTTAAATAAATATTGAAAATTAAATTAATCATTTTATAAAGAAGAGTAAGTGAAGACACAGCTTTTTAAAGGCATAATTTGGCTCATGTTATTTCTCATGAGGAAGAGGAGTGGGGTTAGGATGTAACCCATTAGAAGTCTGCAAATAAGAGCATAATAGAGAGATGGAAGGAAGGAACAGAAATAAGGGTAGTGCTTTCCCCTTAAGGGCAGTGTGTCCGCCTAGCCAGGCCAGATGTGTGATGTGACAATTCTTTGCAATAAAGGAGTCCCTGCAACATCAGCTGATGTGCTGCCCCAAAATCTTCTCAATTAACAAATTACAGCATCAAGCAGTGGACATGTGAAATATCTTGTGTGCTGAATTATAAAATACTTTTGGATGGAAGATTATGTCCAAATGATAGATGGTTTTATACTTCTTAAATGATATATCAACATTTTGAAGAGCTCTTAGTAAAGTCTCTGAAGTTTTTATGTATTACCTAGCAAATCAGAAAACTAAATTATGTCTCAGAATGGTGGTGTCCTTTTGAAAGTAAATTTGATGTGTGATTATGTAAGTTGATAAATACATTAATTACCTAAAATGTCCAGAAATGCATTCAAAATGTTAGATGCCTTTCCACTCTGTGATGCTATTGCAGAGATCACAGCAAAGTGAACAAAAGCTCAGTGTGTGTCCTAAGCAAGAGCAGAATTTGGCTCATGTTACTTCTACAACACAATGTGAGTTGTATGTATCAGTAACAGTGGGAGAGTACGAGACTGTCACTGCAGCACTGAGCTGTGATTTCCATACAGTACTATGAGAGATCCTAGGTTTAGGTACTGTGTTCTAGCCATGAATGTCAAAAGAGAGAATTGAGGCTTGTAGGCTGAGGTAGGCTTTTGTTATACCATCTGATATCATTGGAAAAAAAGATCAAAAGTTTACCTGTTACTTCCTCTAACATCATTCACTCTTATGAGAGATACTGCTTTTTTCCTATGAACCTTTTCTGTTGTGTTTATCTCTCTAAGTGTAAAGGGCATGCATTCTTATGTCGTGTGCATTTTTAATATTGGTTACTTGAGACATTGTATGTGACAAAGGTAAAGGAAATAAAGGAGCTCTGATGAATGTATAGCAGTGTTTAACCCAGGCAGACTTTCTAGGCTGTTTATTAGAAAGCACAGATCTCTGATAAGCAGAGATTGTAGTGAAGTGACTGGAATTGCACTAGATAGTGGCATGAAGATACATACTAAAAGGCTGAAACTGAAGTTTACAGATTTAATTTTGAGACAGTAGTCAAAGCTAGAAAAGAGGTTGTGGTTTTCTTCTTCTCATTCTGAAAATCAGAATACTTAGTGTGGTAATCCAGACTTTCTTTTTGTGAAACACAGACCACAACATTTCAATTTCAAGTCTTTCATTAAGGCCAATGATTTAAGGTTGAATTAAATCATTATCTTTTGGAAAGATATATGCTCTAGATATAAGAGTGCAAATACAGGAGAATTTATCCATGTCCCTCAAAACTTTTACAGAATTGCCTCTGCCAACATGACCATCCACTTGGTACATCCTTCTGTGTCTAAGAATTTTGATAAAATAGATTGCAACCAATTGATTTAAACTTTCTGCTCTTCATGTGTCTAGAATTTTAAGCACAATGATTTTTAATCACTTCAACCTGCACTTGCAATTCCATCTCTATACTCTAACTAATATACTTCTATGCCACAGATGTTAGTCTTGCTGTGCTGCACATCCCTTGAGCATTGCCAAATAAATGTGAGATAGAAATATCTGAAGAAGTTGTATTTCAAGCATGCTGTGTGTACTGTAGGCTTGACACAGATCACTGGCTGGGCTTCTGCTAATTTCGGTGCTTTCTAATGCGTGAAATGTTAACTGAAAAATCTTGTCATATGGGGTTTTGGCCTTTTATGGACAGAATGAAGGACCTGAAATCTGAAGCTTTCACAGCTCAGCAGAAGGTCATATTTACATGCTGAGTGAATGAGAGTTAGATAGATTCACCTCCTATTTCTGAGGAAAATAAATTTGAGACCTTAAACTTAACCATAATAAACAGAACTCTAAGAGATAAGAGTAACTAAATCATCATTAAAAGCTTTGAGGAAGAAATGTGTCAATGAGGCAACTGAAGTGGGAAATTATCATGTGGTTCCTGATGACTGAGAAAAATTACATAAAAGTATAACAAATCTGCAAAGAAGATTTGCTCTGGATTTTGGAGGTTGAGGACATGCTTTCAGTCTGCCAGAAGGAATGATAGGAAACGGGGGCACAAAAATGAAAAATTTTCATTTGTTTCAATTATACACCCTTAGTGTATATTAGCTCCCACAGATGTGGACGATCATCTATATCAGTGTAGGTGTGAGTTGCATCTGAAAGGAAAATAATTATGGCAACAGTTATGTCCTTGGTTTACTGAGCAGTCAGGAATGGCATGGGAGACCAACACAGTCACCAGGTTTGTAGAGTTTGGCTGTGATCCATTTAAGTTTGAATAATGGTAACTATGGAGGAGTAGTGAACACTGGGGGCAATGAGAAAAGTGATTTTTCTTAGTTTGTCAGCGCACGGTATAGATACAGATGTACTGTACTGTACTAGGGTTGGCTGGGGTGGAATTAACATTCTTCATAGCAGCCCTTATGGCACTGTGTTTTGAAATTGTGACTAAAGCAGTGTGGGAAACACACCCGTGTTTTGGCTATTGCTGAACAGTGCTGGAACAGCCCCAAGGCTATCTCTTTTTCACACTCTGCCCTGTCCTAGTGAGTAGACTGGGGAGGGGACACAGCTGGGACATTTGACCCAAATCAGCCAAAGGAATATTACACACCATATAACATTTTTCTCAGCAGAAGAAGCCCCTGGTGTGGGGTAGGGGTGAGGGTATGGTTATTAAACTGTCTTTATCTCAACCCACAAGTTTTCTTTCTCTTGCTCTTCCTACTCTCTTCCTCATCCCACTGAGGTGGTGGTGGTGGTGGATAGGTACGGCGTGGGTGCTTCATTTCTGGCCAGGGTGGATGCACCACTTGGTGGTTGCTGCGCAGGTGAATGGGCTGTAGGGTTCTGTGCTCTCTGGCACCTGCAATCTGATCCCCTTATTAAGTATGTAGTCCTTTGGCAGTTCTGTATCTTTAAACTCTCAGTTACCAAGGGACATTTTCAATCAACCAGAACAGCAGGTAAAATGCTGTGCTGTTAAATGTCAGTGCTTCATGCTTCAGGATATACATTTGCTTGTGTGAGTCATCCAGTTAACATCCTTTATTCTTCTGATGGAGTTGAATGAAACACAGACATAAGTTTTTCCAGAACAGGTGCTTTTATCAGATAGACTGAATTAATAATAATTCAATAGTAAGTACATCCTTCATTTTGACTGCCTGCAGCACTTAGAATTTTCTGTCAAGGGGATGCCACAACTGAATGCTTATCTCTCGCATTATTTCTCTCAATGTATCTATGCCACCAAAAAAATGCAGTTTAGTCTCTGAGGATCTTTTCTTCACAGGAACAAATAGTCATAAATGTGTGACCTGAGGAAGAGTGGGGAGAGCAAGGGTATTTTGTGCCACAGCGAGTTAGTTAAGATGACTGGCAAAGGAGAGTCTACAAGCTGGAAGGGTTATTCCTAGTGTAGGCATAAGGCTGGGAAGTCCTAGCAAAATCAAGTTCAAATTGAGATGGAAAGTAAATAGTGCAAGACCAAGAAAACATTGCAGCATCATTCAGAAGATCAGCATGATTCTGTCTCCAGTTTGCAATTTGTAAACTTTTCTTTATTGATTGAGTTTTCCTGTCTTCCCTTGGTGACTGTCTTGCCATGTACAGTCAATTAAAAGGAGTCTAAAACTTGGAATTCAGCAAGCGTGGGTAGAGCCCTTCCCAAATCTTCATTCGTGCAGCCTAGCCATGAAATGAAAGTGAGATGAAAACTTGGAATCAACACTAGAAAGTTAGATTTGAACTTCATCAGTCATGAATATTTCTAAAACTAACATTTTCCTGTGATGCTGAACAGGTAGCACCACCTGGCACTCCACAACTTGTGTGGAGGGCAAATGCTTGATGTATGGTTATGGTATTTTCAGTTGTTGATACTGTAGTGAGTAGAAAGTAATGGCAGGGGTTGCATTAAGACCATAGGAATTTAGCAGACAATAAACTCCCTCGCATTCCAGCTGGTCCACAGAGGTCAGAGGGGTTGGGTGTGGCAAGACTTGATTTCATTCATTTTTTAATTTTTTTCATAAATGCCTTTGAATGACTTACTGGACTAGCAAAAAATGATCTGCAGTAAGGATGTTAATGAGGAATATGCAGAATATTGGTTTTGCTTATTTCAGCAGGAAATGTTAATACCGCCCTAAAGTACTGCTGAAGATGATTTTAATCCAGAATTCTTTGTTCGCAGTGAGTTTTTGGAGTATATAAGTTTGTTCTACCAACAGCAGTGAAAATGTTGCTTAGTAACAGAGCAAATATTTCACAGATTATAATCTGTTTTTTACAAAAGTGGTTGCTATTTAAATATAATGGTTATAAACAAAACTTAGAGGAAAAGTCCATAGGAATGGAAGGGTCCTTTTTTAGACAGCAAATGTTATTCTGCCACAGAACCAAATAATAAATATGAAAATGTATTTTATTTCTTCATTTTCTGCAAATCATCTACTCTCAGACTTGTATAGAAAAACACTGGATCAAAACACTTTGTAGTCAGTGGGAGTTTTTCCATTGAGTGTCATGAGCTCTGTGTCGATGTTTGTGTCTTATAACTTGTGCTAACATGCTGGACATGGGGAATCTCTCCACTGTGCTAATGCTAATAATGGGGAAATAGTGTTGGTTTTCTACATTGCAGGTTGTAGGATAGCCAGTTGGTTTTACCTTGTTCTGTGCTGATGAGCAAACTAACTATTTTTGGTGATTCCTTTCAGCCTGTGCAGAGTCCAAGCATAATGTTTGTCCTTCTAATGCCAACACATGATGGTTTTGAGTGTTATAGGCCAGATACTAAAGACAGAATGACCTTAGTCATGGCAGTCTGTCTATGGCGTATCTCTCTATGATAGCAGATGTTACTATCCTCTTACTAACTTCTTCTGGTGGCATTAAAGACCAAGGACAAAATGATCCTTAAAGGCAGATTTTACTTCTCGATACATGAAATAATTTTGTTGGGGGATGTTTGAGACACATTGATAGGCAATTTCCTGAAAGAATATTCATCAATTCTTACCCATGAAGTAAGAAAAATTAGATCTGTTTGCTCAGTTATAACAATGTTTCATGATTAAATTTCTGTGGTGTTATTAAGGGCAAGGGAATTTCTCATTTCCATTGGTTTCAAGCAAATAAAATTTCAGGAAGTATTCAGGGCCTCTTTTGAGAGAACCTTCTCTCCTACCATTCTTCCCATGAACCACTAAGAGCTTCTTTAAGCACATAATTTTTATATTTATACTTTTTCTTTTCCTCTTGGATGGAAGTATAATTGAGTCAAAACAATCTTTCACTGATAAGTACTTCATTTAAAAGAAGCATAACTGTAGTAATTTTAACTGTCACTCAAGATGCTGCTACCTTAAACCTACATTTAAGAAAACTTGCTGTTTTCTTCCCTAGAATAATTGGAAATCATAGTTGCTTAAACAACATTACAGAAGGTCATGGTTCTTACAAATAAAAAAATAGAAGCTAGAATTATCTAAAATAGTTGAAGAAAGACCTCTGGATATATTTTTCATGTAGGAGCATATTTTTTGCATTACAGTGTTTGAGAAATTTGCATCTGTCTGTCAACCATATGAGACAGTCTGATCAGACAGTTAATTCTTGTTAACAGTTCAGATATGTTTGATACACTGATGTGTAGCTTGTTTGAGTTTATATCAGATAAACAGATTTTACGTTCCAAGAAGTTTGGCTGTATATTGACTCTGGCCTTACTCACTGCAGAAAACAGGGTGTGAGATTAGGGCAAGTTGTAGGAAACAAGAACAGAGGGTGTGAGCTTTCTGTTGTTGCAACACATTCTTACAAAATGGTATTGTGAACCTCAAAGGACAGGAGAAAACAAAAAAACCTGGGATACAGAGCTGTAGAGTTGGATCAAACAATTTCTATTAAATGCAGAGCTCTGGGTCATAGAGAGGCTAAGTGATTTGACCAAAGGCACAGAGGAAGCATCTTGCAAGTCAAAGGTTTGAAAAACGGCGCTCAGATTCTCAGTTATTTTACTGCAAGGATTAGTGGTCACTGCAGCCAAACAACACCATGTGGTGAGGCAGTTTCTCACTCGCTATCTTTATTACTCTCTTCCTGTGTTTACTGCATTTTGTTTTATCTTCCTCTGTGACACAGCAAAAATAAAGACCAAAAAACAAACAAACAAAAAAACAAACCCAAAACCCAAAACCATACAAAAAACCCCAAACAAACCCCCCCAAAACCCCCAAAAACCACCAAATCCAGGAAGGCAGTAGCTGGTGTAATTTTACTAATGTGCCACAGTTTCTGAAAGCCCTATTAGTATGTTACGTATTCTACTTTTAGCACCACTAGAATAATGATTTGTGACTGAGTGTATAGCCAAGGGCATGTCCTAATTTGCATTGTTACAATTTTAACTAATACACTAATATCCCTGCAGGTCATTTGCAACCTGCGTAATCTATTTGCTGAAGCAATGTCATGTAAATTACAGTTGTGAGAAGATGATTGTAAATTAAGTTAGCATGTCTTAAGAAGTTACCACCCTTAAACTGAGATGCAGTAACTGATTGTTGCACGCCTCTCTTTCATGACAGGTAAACTCTAGCTATTTTAATGCTAATTTAAGTCACTGTGCAGTGTCTGATTGTCTGACCATACCTTTTAAATACTTTGGGGTTTGGAGTTTTTTTCACTATGAAGTCTGAAGTTGCTCCCAAGTTATCTAAAGCTTATTCATCTGAGTAATGGTTATTATTATTCAGTGTCAGTATAAGGTCACACATTTGATTCAGACATTTCAGAAAATGAATTCTGTTC
Organism: Grallaria varia; assembly: GCA_013396735.1. Taxonomy (NCBI): domain Eukaryota; kingdom Metazoa; phylum Chordata; class Aves; order Passeriformes; family Formicariidae; genus Grallaria; species Grallaria varia. The sequence continues at coordinate 110,018 of VWZG01002884.1, read as the reverse complement.
TGGGATGTGTGTATGGCACTGGAGGCTTCTGCTGGCTTTAGATTCTGTTTCCAGAGCAGGTGCATGGCAGCACACCAGCCAGCATGATTGCTCTGGCATGGGCATTGAACACTCTGTCCTTGGGTACAGTGTGGCCTCTGTATCCTCTCTATTGCCTTTGAGTTTGCTGTGTTTACTGAGGTAAACAAAGTTAGATGTTGACATCTTTAGATTCAGTAACTAACACGGAATTTTCTTGGAATTCTTCTAAGTGTTGCTATTCCCTACTAAATAGTTCTATACAGATATAATTTTGGCACATTGAAGAAGGAAGGGCAAGACATGAGCCAGAATGATCACTTAGGATTCCTTTATTCAGTGTAGTCTTACACATTATTGGTAGGCACAGTGTTTTCTTGGATATCAGTGAAGCTCTTCATAGCCAGAGTTACCCTCAAAAGAAGGAGATTTTCAGAATGGGACAATAAACAGACATGTGCTGTTGGGGTAGTTTTTTGGGACAGGCTTCCAGAATACAGAGTGCACACTGAGAGTCGGGAAGTGCTCAGATCCTACAGTGAGTGCTGCCAAAGTAGGGCCCCAGCTAGACAGTTTAAAAACCTAGACAGAGATTGTATCTGGCATATTTTTAGAAAATAATTATGCACATTCTTTTGAATATTTAAAATGATGGTGAAAATTGTATCATTCATCAGGCATGTTAGTTTAAAAAACCAAGAGATGCTGTTAGAGCCTGAGAACAGAGACATCATATCTTTGTGAGAGATTCACAGACGCTTGATTTCATTCATCCACCCACACAGTCTGAGATAAGCATAAGAAAATTGTTCTACTTCAAGAAGGAAAGTTAACTGTTTTGAAAAGCTGTCTTGGAGCTCAAGGACTTCTGTGATAAATCTGCATTTTTATTTGATCAGTTTGCTGATGTTTCTTAAAGTCCATATAAGAGATGATTAGTTTTATGTTTTTGTGTTCTCAGAGCAGAGAATTCACTTTTTGTCAAATGTATTGCTGTATGGTAAAAAAGATGCTGCCGTGAAACTGCTGTCAGTACCAATTAATGTACTTACTGCCATTTTCTTTCTTGTAATAATGTTTAATTCATTCTAACCTTAATAGAGATTCCTGTTAAAAAGAAATGAGAGCAAATCTCAGACAAAAAGAATTCAGCAAATTAATTTGGCCTAGGTAGAATATTTAATATTACAAAGAAAGCAATCAACTTCCTCCCAAATTATATTATGTTTTCATCACTGTTTGATAGATTCTTCACTTCTATAAATTGTATCAATGCCATGTGAAATCTGCTTCAACTGTGCTGATATGGGTAGCTGAGGGACTGGTCCAGTACTGCAAGCACCTACAGGGTCTCAGAAGTTGGATGGGCCTAATTGTTACAAGCATGATCACATTAGCACAGCCATCTTACAGTTACTTGTTGAATTGAGAAATCAAATTAGGCCAATAATATGATATGCAGACTACTTAGAAACACTATTAGAAACATTTATTGTGGTTTTAGAATAATGTCTTGATTTGTGATATTGGATGTGCTTTGTAGTGATGAGTCTGGTTGAGCTCCAAGCGCATGACTCATGCCAAGTTAGAATGAAACTTCATTCATAAAAAAACCCTTACAAACAGGAAATTAATGGAAAATAATTCAGAAAACTCCCCAGACCTCATAAAGGTTATTGTTCAAGTTAAATGTGCACTCCTGTATCACAGCATGAATTGTATGAGGCTGGCATTTCTATAAAATAACCAAATTCTGCAACACGGCATTTACTGACAAACCATCAGTTGAATCTAATTTACAGATTATCCCTAGTATTCAATGTCAGACTGATTTTCTCCTTCCTTTGAAGGATGTTCTACTCTGATTTATCTGAGCCACAGCTGCTTTTGATTATAATCTCCAGAAGAGAGATTGGGTAAAACCGAGGGTCAGGTACCCTATTCTATCTAACACAAACCACTATACTTTTGTTAAAATATTACTTGGTTGAGAAAGAAGTTTCTGACATGCTAATGTAAATGCTTTTGCATTCCTAAATTCATGGCATCTGCATGTTGCTTTCAACTGTCTTGCATGAAGACTGAAGAAGAGTTCTTGAAAGCAACATGAATCATGCAGGAATTTGCGTTTTTCTTTTACTTGGTATTACTATGGAGGTTTAAAGACTGATCCTAGAAGGGGAAAACTTGTATTTCCAGTGAGACTAGGATTTGTGTGACAAAAACTGCCTTATTTTCCTGAAAAAGCCTTGTAATTTTGGCATTATTCACAGAAGACTGTAAGCAGTATGCATACCTGTAACAGCATATACTAAGATTTCAGACAACCTGAAATTTATTTCAATTATTTTTGAGATATGATGTAAACATGAGCAAATGGGTGCATGATCCGAAAAGACAATTTTTTCTCACAGTTTTTTAACAAAGTTCCATATGGATTTGAAGTAAGAGTCTGTAGTTGGGGCCTTCTGTTAAAACAGAAGCCAGTAAGTTACCACTCATCCCAACCTACTCCTCCTAACGTGGAAAATAGAACAGATTTCACTGTGTACTTTCAATGACTCCAAGAAAAATGGTTCATAGTATTTTTCCACTGAAAATGATTAGCAGTGGTTGTTTTCATACATACATGCATTATTTTCCTACATACATTTATATATGCCATTTTTATGTGTATTAGTTCTCTCAGACAAGTTCACCATAGAGCACGATCTTAGGGAGGCGGTGATCCTCCATCCTGGAGACGTGCCCTGCCCAGCGCAGCTGCGTTCTCAGCAGCATGGCCTCAATACTGGTGACTGCTGCCTGTTCAAGGACAGACACATTGGTCACGTAATCAGACCAGTGGATGTTCAGGATAGTGCGGAGGCAGCGCTGATGGAAGCGTTCGAGGAGACGCAGATGGCGGCGGTAGATGACCCACGATTCAGACCCATATAAAAGAGTGGACAGCACAATGGCTTTATAGACACTAATCTTGGTACTTTTCTTCAAGTGTTTATTGTGCCAGACTCTTTTATAGAGTCTTCCAAAGGCACTGTAGGCCTTTGCTAACCTGTTGTCTATCTCTTGGTCAATCTTACCATCTGAGGAAATGATGCTTCCCAGATAGGTGAACTGCTGGACTGACTTGAGTTCTGATTCACCTATGGTGATGCGGGGGTGATGGAAGGCTTCCTGAGGTGCAGGTTGGAAGAGAACTTCTGTCTTCTTCAAGCTGACTTCCAGCCCAAAAAGCTCAGCAGCCTCTGCAAAGCAGGATGTTAAGCGCTGCAGAGCTGCTTCTGTGTGAGCAACGAGGGCGGCATCATCAGCAAAAAGAAGCTCCCGGACAAGGTGATTGAGGGTCTTGGTGTGGGCCTTCAGTCTCCTGAGGTTGAACAGGCTTCCATCAGTACGGTATCGGATGTAGATGCCATTTTCTTCATCAAGGTCTGCCGTGGCCCTTTGGAGCATCATACTGAAGAATATTGTGAACAGAGTTGGTGCGAGAACGCAACCTTGCTTTACGCCATTGGTACTCTATGGTGAACTTGCCACCGGCTGCTGCAAGAGAGGAGCCCCAAAGAGGAGATACAAGGACTCTCTAAAACAGTACCTCAGCCTTGGCCATATTGACTACCATCAATGGTCCACTCTGGCCTCCAATCGGGAGGCGTGGAGACACACCATCCATAACGCTGCTGATTCCTTTGAAAATGCACGCAGAATCAGTCTGGAGGAGAAAAGACAACGCAGAAAGAACCGTACCTCACCAACACCGCCTATGGAGACTTTCTGCTGTGCCTTTTGCAACCGGACTTGCCTATCTCGCATCGGCCTCTTTAGCCATCAGCGTGCTTGCAGCAAGCGTGGGTGGAGCCCTTCCCAAATCTTCGTTCGCAAAGCCGAGCCATGATGAGTTCTCTCAGACAAAAAAATTGGGTTTTTTTCTAAAATTCATTAGATAACTTGTATAGGAGCCAGAAATTGCACATGCTTTGGGTATACAGAGAAGAGTATAATTTTGGAAAATACACAGTTTATGACAAATTATTTTTCTTGTGTCACAGCAGAAGTTTGACTATTGAGGGCTATTTCCTTATGGAAAAAGGGAAAGGGGGAAGACAGCCTTGTAGATCTTGTCACATTTTCTTCTTTCAGTGAAAGAAAATAATTAAAATTCTTCCAGAATCTCTGTGATTTCCTTGTCACCTGTTTTAAAGGCATCTGTTTATGTACTAGTTTTCTACTAAACCTGCTTTCCGCAGTTTTTTGTGGTGCCCACCGGGTACTGACAAGAATCTCTGCCAGGTTTGACAGGAGCCGACTCGGAGCTGTTCCTCACCCACGCTGCAAGTGTTCAGAGAACATGAATGCTAACAGGACACATGGAAAGCACACCAGCCATGCTGGGTTTAGCGCTGAATTTGGGGCCTGCCAAGGTATTTCTTAGGTGTCATCATGGCCTGGAACAGTCACATACATTTGAGGATGTAGACATGGCCCCCTTGTCTGTGGAGGCCCTGGAGAGCTGTTCCTCACAGCAGCCGCTCCTTCGCCGTCAGCGCTGTGGGTGTTGAGAGGCAACATCGCCCCTGCCAAGGCAGGCTGTGGCATAGGGATGGCCAATGCTCTGCAGCAATGGGGCCAAGTGAGCTGTGCGGCCCCTCTGCGCTGGTTTGCATATCAAGGAACATCACCGAATTTTTAGGGTTGGGAGGACCTCTGGAGGTCATCCAGTCCAACCTCCCTGTCACAGCAGGGCCACCTAGAGCTGGTTACACAGGAACTCATCCAGATGGAGTTTGAATCTCTCCAGAGAAAGAGACTCCACAACCTCCTTCGGAAGCCTGTTCCAGTGCTCTGCCACCCTCAACATAAAGTTCTTCCTCAGACTGAGGTGAAACTTCTTGTGTTTTAGTTTATGACTATTGCTCCTCATCCTGTCACTGGGCACCACAGAAAAGAGTTTGGGACCATCCTCTTGATACCCACCTTTGAGATATTTATATGTATTGATGAGATCCACTCTCAATCTTTTCTTTTCTACACTAAACTGGCCCAACTTCTGCAGTCTCTCCTCATAAGACAGACACTCCAGATGCTTAATTATCGTTGCGAGCCCCTGCTTGACCCCGTCCAGTAGCTCCTTGTCTTTCTTGTAATGTTTGGTTGCTCTTGTCCCCAGTTCTTCAAGGATTTGCCTTCCTGGTTTCTGGTTGTGCTTTTAAAAGTACTCTGGTGCTTAACAGGTTTTGGGCTGCTGAGGAGATTTCTTTCACTCCTCTTCATGTCTCGCACTCTCGCGTTTTCTGCAAGATGCGTTCACTGTGTAATGGCAGTTAATGGCCATGCAGTAATCTGCATCAGTGGAGAAAGGCAAATGCAGACAGAACCAGCACCATAGGTGTGTGTTGGAACTACTGGCTGATTTCACAGCATCACACAGCCAAGACAGAAGAGATGAAATAATACATGGCCCCTTAACTGGCATAACATGACCAAAGCTGCGCCTGCAGCTGTAGTACAGCACTGCACCATCAACATGTGCCAGAGGAAAGTGTGAAGCCAAGAATCCAATTTCACTTGTGAATTTTATGCTTCCGTTATTTTCCAAATAACGTTAAGAGTTTTTTCTTTCTAACTGTAAACCTTTTGGATGCACTCAGAGACTAAAAAAATTCCTTTGTATGCCAAACTGCTGCTGAGGTGTTTTGTGGCCTTGGTGTTACATTATGATTCAGTTCTGCATTCCTATTCTTCATGGGGCTGTTATAACACTTAACTAATTAATGTCTGTGGATCGCTTGATGTCCTCGAGCAAATAGAAATATAAAGCTACAGATATCCAGGCAAATAATAGGATTTCAGGCCTGCTCAACTCTGGTTTCAGCCTGTAGTCACAAAGATGTATTGTCAAAGTGAGAAGCAGGAAAGAAACTTTGTGAGAAGTTGCAATGAGGAAAAGATCTCCATAAACATCACCTTGTTATTTTCTCTCTACTGATGAAACGCTCCATTATTTTACTTCCAGAATTTGAGTCAAAAAGATAACAACAAAAGTAATTGTTATTCCAATCATGAGATGATACTGGGAGAAGAAAATTTTATTCCTAAAATAATAACTCTCGGCAGAGTCTGGCTGACAATTTCTGTGTAGGCTAAAAAATAAAGAAGCAATATTTTCCAAGATTCATTGTTCCATTAATTGCTACTGTACTAGGGCAGGGTTTCTTCCACCTTGTGATTTACATTTAGCACCTATATTTCAATGTTATCACAATATAGGTGCTAACATTGAGTTGTTGAACTGCAGACATGAGCCAACATGTCTGCAGCTCAACAACTGTCACAGTTTTATTATTTGAGTATGAATTTTTACTATCTAGCTCATGGTTGGCTCATTGAGTTCAAAAACAGTAACAACAAGAAAGAAAAATTTGACCTGATTTTGACAGATTTATAATCTGCTTTCATGAATTCCAAAAGTAAAGACTGAAACTACTTTTGGAGGATATATAATTTCTTGAAAATTATTTGCTGAGTTCTGATGAGGCTAACTATTTTTCCTTTTGAAAATGAGGGGGATGTGCAGGCTCAAATGTTTATTGATTCAGACATGTAGCATTTTTGGTTTTGAATAATTTTTAAATTGATAATACCTATATTCAACTACTGTGCAGTTAGTTACTATGGATACTTGGCTTGCAAAATCTGTGGCTTTATGGCTAAACTTCTGCCAAAGAATATATTGTAAATAACATCTCTCTTTTTAGACAAACTCATGAAGTGGCATGAGAGTATGTTCATGCACACAGATTTGGCAAAGAGAAGACTGAATAAGTAAATATCAGTGAGTTTTATTTTGCAATTGTCTTTTTATATGTCTTGGAATAGATTTGTCAGATTTGTATAAATACAGCTTTTTAAATAATGGCTTTTATATAGAAGTTCAAACATTGTTTTTGTTTTGACTAAACCATCATTGTTTTTATCTTCCCACATTCTGGCACTAACACAGCTCTGCTAAAGCCTTGTCAGCTTTCCTGTCCTTTGCTGCTGTAGTGCAGTCTTAGGGAAGTATTATGGTACAAATAGATCATCTTTCAATTATCAAGACCCAGTGTGCTTCACTTGGTTCTCACTTTGACACATTTCCTCTGGTGAAAGACTTCTACATTCATTTCATTAAATATTGTCAAGTATTACTCAGTGACACATTTATCAATAAGAAACATGCAAAAAAGTCACCCCAAACAGCTGTCAGTGTCTTCTTCCTGTCTCATGCACAGATCCTGGGCCTGCTGCTGAATCTTCTGCTTTGCAAATCCTTCCAGTGGCTAGATTCTGCATGAAAATCGTATGCATTTTCAATTAAAAAATAAGTTTAAAGTTAACATTGCCTTTCTTACAGTAGTCCCATTGAAGGAACTTTAGACACAAAAAGCCACAACTAGTTTTAATGAGAATAGCAATACTAAAGCGAATGGATGAGGTATTGATGGGGCCTGGGTTGCCGGGTAACTTACTGAAGGAGGTAAGAAATGGCATCAGTAACCTGTGAGCCACCTTTCTGAGGTTAGTGAGAAAGCTCAGCTGAAAGCAAAACTTCTTTAGAAGTGCATGTGTAAGTCGGGCTTTTTCTCAAACAAGCACAAAGCATGGAGATTAATTTCTCCATTTTCATATGACTGACTAGTTTGTACATAGTTTATCTAAAATTTTTTGAAAATCTGAAACTTTTTAGTCATAAAGCAGCAGAAGAGAATATTTGGTCAAGGTATCAGTACTCATTTATTCAGTCATTCCTACAGCAGGACAGCTGAAAGTACGATATCCATAGGTAGATGCTGATGAGGTGGGAAGGTGTCAGTGAATGGACCCCAGTATTTATGCACCCCCCCCATTGCGAGGCAAGGCATATGATTTATGTAGCCTCAGTTGTCCTGCAGGTAAAGGTTACCTTTACTAGTAAGAGGAAGATTTTGTGAATTGGTGAGTGTGGCTTGGAGCCAGGGACCTGAATCTTCAGCTTCCTGGGGCTGAATTCAGCCCTGCATTTACATGCAGAGGGAAAAATCACTGCTGGCCGTCGATTGCCACACTGACAGCTTTGAGAGCACACCAGCAGGTGCTTATGGACAGGTACTGTGAGCTGGATTGCTGCTTAGAACTACTGAGTGAATTGAGATGTGTAAGAAGTCTAAAAACAAAACTCTACCTATGTTCTACTGTGGCCTGCATATTGTAAAACCTTTGAGCTGCTGGTGGAGAAAATTAAGCACCATTGGTCTTAACTGGTGTTTTGCCAGATATTCCCTTCCATACTCTGTCCACAAACTGTTTTTCATTCTATTCATTTCTCCTTACTTAATTCAGTCATTTTATAGTGTTTGTTACTTTTCATTCTCCTGCTTCTTATCTTCTTTGTTAAAAATCATGGATGTGTAATTTAAGGTTTGGTGATGTAGTTTGGAGAAGCAGATTTAGAAGTCTAAATTTTATCCTAAGGGATAATTTTCACGTATTAGGTGACGGATTTCAGTGTCTTACACAATCTGTACGTCAGATTTAAATGACCCATCAAGTACTCATAGTTCAATACATTCTTGGATGCAGTGCTATTACAGTGAGTATAAAATGTCAAAGAAGTAAAACAGTGAAATTGAAGAGAAGGAAGTGCTTCATTCATGGCTAGTAAGCGCCTTGCCAGTGAAAAGGGGCACCTGTTTCAGCGTCACCAAGGAGGTGATGTTACTGACTGTCCATGGGAAAACAGCTGGACTCAGTCTGGAAAGACTATTCACAGAGGCTAGACCATGATTCAAATTTTCAAAACGTTTGCACTTTCATTAGGATTAAAACCCCCCATAAAACAGTGGAATTATTTGTTATTTGAAAGCTTAATATTTTAAATTCTTGTTATATGACCTAAAGGTTGCAATTTTACAGTTTCACACAGCTGATTTATACTTTAGATGTGCCAAAAGTAGCACAGCATGTAAAATATATTAAAAATACATTTTAACTCTAATTTAAATAGGAATTAATGGAAAAAATTACTCTTTTCTGTCATAACATGTGAAAAAGAGAATTCTGTCCACATTGGTGAAAAAAGGTATGAATATATTTTGTTTATTCTCACAACAAAAGCTAACAATGAAAACTTACGTAGTGTGATTTTGTAATTCTTGTTTTAAATTCTTATTTTATCATGAAAGACCCCTTTGGGTAAAATGTCTTGGGTTTTAGAATGACTTTGTAGTTTTACCTCATTCTATTAATAAAAATATAAAAATTTAAAGGTAAAATTTTTACATGCAGCCAAGTGATATGAGCGCCAAGTTGTAAATGAAAGGAAAATGTATTCTTAAATAACATTCAGAATATTCATAAAGGAAGAATGCTTTTTAGCATGGAGGTCTTTGCCATGATATTTGGGTAAAACCAAAAGGAGGGGAATTGGTGTCATAAACTGTCGGAGAAATGCAACAGATTTGAAGAACCTCATGCCTTGTGGTTGATTTTTTTGATCCAATTTTGTACTGTCTTTAGTTGTGTGATGATTATTAGAGACATTTGTGGTGTAAACTTGGAGTTTTCATTTGGATGTGAGGATTTTACTAGGATCTACTAGTGTTGTTGTGTCCAAAAAAATGAGTATATTCTTTGCCGTCACCCTGAATTTTGTCAGGTGTAATAGAAATGCCAGCTGCTCCCTGTTGCTTGCTGAACTCACTGTTTATCAATCTGGTTTGCTTGTCTTGGGTACATGTAAAGATCTGGTTTGCACAAAATGGAAAAAAAAATCTCAAGGATTATGAAAACTGTAANTATATATATATATATAAAGGCATGAACCACTAGGAGAGTGTTGTGATTCAAAGGGATATTTTGTAAATATTTCCTTTCTTTTGTAAATCCAGCACAGCCATCTCAGCCATCTTTCTTGCTGGAAGTATATTGCGTAAGATCATTGTTATTTTCTCAGTGAATGTAGCGTATGTTGAGACTTTGAAATGTAGAGGTCATGTTCTTAAAGTTTCTGAAATCATGAACCAAGGTTATGAAAACAATTGAATTAACTTAAAAATTGGAAAATAAAATTAAATTAAAGCACCAGCTTTCCAGGGTACACTACTGGTAATTACTTTCCTGGTCTTGCATATACAAGTGAGGATGACACAAGCTTTTCTATAAAGGAACTTCGGTACTCGTTCATAGGCAAAAGTGTCACACATGAAAAAATACTTTGTTATGGCCGTAAATGGCACTTTGTAAATGGTCGTGTATCATTTGAGTGCTGGGAAAACACAGACATTTTTGATAAACGCAAAGTTTCAGTGCCTTTCAAGATATCTCAAGCTAGGGGGGGGAAATGAAACAAAATTGCATGTTATTTTAAAAAATGTTCGCTGAGCTTTCAACTTTCACTAGTCAGGGTGTTAAATGATATCACATCTACTGTCTGGGTTTGTTTTTTTTAAAAAAACAAAGTTCTGTCTTTTTATTTTATCATTTAATATTAAATGGGATATTCGTGATGAGGAGCGTAGGTAAGAATTAAACAAACCAAACTTTGCAGACTTTTAGTGGCAAGGATTTGTTTTGTTTGAAGTGTACAGAATTTTAACGTCGTGGAATTAGATCACCCAATTTCAGTGCTAACAGCAATTTTAATTCAAGTTCATCTTTTGAACTTTCTTCCTACCTAATTGTTGTTTTGTGTAACTCATCTGGTGCCACTAAAGTCACTGCCAATTTACATTACAAGAAGTGCAAATTTTTGCTCTTATTCATGTTGCAAGCTTCAAAAAAAAAATAATGTGAAGTTTAGACAAAGACAAATAAACAGGGAGTGGATCATTTTGTTTCAAGCCTTTTCGTATAAAAGAATATCCTTTATCAATTAATAGTTGGTAAGAGCATGTTTCCGAGAAGTTGACAGATTCTGTTCCTGACTGTTAAATTTGTTCATCTTGTAGAGGTGGGGAAAGCCCTGCTCATTGCAGAAATACTCTTAGGAGGTTTCTTTGATGCAGAGTTTGTGGAAGGGCAAAGGTGAAGGAGCGAGGATAAAATTCTTTTGCTAACACAAGTATTTCCTGTAGACAGCAATTACATACAGGTCTGTGAACTTTAGTTAGCTACCCACAAGCATTTGAACTGTGAGCTCAATGTAGTGTTTGTATAACCTTCCTTTATTTCCAAGATATCTAGTAGAGGCTTTTCAAAATTAAANCCCCCCGTTACAAGTGAAAGATCAAATAATGCAATTCTTTGACCATTTTCTTGCCAATTTATAGTCTGTATACCCTAAGAGAGTTCATTAAGTAGGAAGCATACATAGGAGTTCGGCTTTTTCCTGACTTTTTCTGCAAGTTATGGTTCTAGCTGTGTGAATAAAAGTTACTCTATATGAGGATATTTTACAGTTCTTTTCTCAGCTCATTGCTAGATGTTCCTTGACTAGGAGTTCTCTGTTTGAGCTTAATTTGTGAGCTTATTTTAGAGTAAATGGTTATATTTTCTTTTCTCTGTGGCTCTTACTCAAATGGAAGTATTGCTTAATGCTGCCTTCAAGTATTGCAGGTTTTTTCCTAAATAGTAATAGTGTATAGTAACAATTCATAAAATCTGCATAATGGTTACATCTGATCTGGTACAACAAAGAAAATTACTATTTCAAAGGAAAATGCATTCAATTCAGTTGTAGGTAGGACAATATACTGGGAGTTTTCTGTGTTGTTGAAGTAATGGCCTTCTGCTAAGGAATCCTGATGGATGGGATGGTGACCTTCTGTGACCTTCTCTCTAGTAGTTTCTGGGGTACAGGCATTGTGGGTTCTGCAAGTTTTGTTCCTCTGTAATCACACAATATATGTCCATGGTTCCTTTTCCTGGCATAAAATGAAGTTATTGTCTACTAGTACTTTCAAAAGTCACAAAGGAACTCAAACAAAATGTGACAGGGGTTTCCTATGCCTCAGTACCAATTATTGAGTCATTTCTGATTGGAGCAGGTTGTAGCATCCAGTGCCTTTCAAGCAAAATCCTCCCCTCCCCACCTCCCAGTGGGAAATGCAGCTCTGTCTGCGATGCTCTGGTTTAGATCCTGGGTGCCACATGCACCCTGTGGTCCGAAGGAGTAGAGCAGAATTCGGGTTGTTTTCTGACTTTACTCTTGTCGCTTCCCAGTATGGTCAAGTATATCACACAATGCAAGCAAATTATCTTTGGTATTGCTTGATGTCATTGAATGACTATGGTTTGTCATCAAATAGGATAGTCCAAGAATGTTAGACTAGCACCGGGGGAATGAGAAAATGAGCAGCATCAGCATGAAAGCCGTGCCTCATTGTAACTGGAAATGTATGCACTGCCTTGAGACTAAACATGTCCAGTGTTATGAAATTCCAAAAACTGAATTATTTCAGCTGTTTTCCTATCACAGCAATGTTTGAAATAACCCAAAAATAGAGATATAAAAGAAATTATGGCTGGAAGCCCTTGAGGAGTTGATTTTTTTAGAGATACTATGAATGTACACAACCTGTAGAAATTCAAGAACTCATTCGATACTGAGAGTTTGATTTATACAGGCCTTCAGTTTACTGCTTTGGCTTTAATTTGTTCTATGCATCACGTCACATCTTTAAGTTAAATGTAATACTGTTCTATTTTGTACTTCTATTGAGTTTGACTTATATATTCTGCCTTATTACGTCCTGCTATTTTCTGATACGGTCATATTCGCCCTTCTGTGCTGGCACGCACGCTTAAGAGTGCAATCAGCTTTCCCTTTCGGTCAGAAAGAGGTCTAGAACTGTGGTCTGGATTAAACCATCTCTTCAATGCTTCTGATAGGCAGTTACCCTTTTTTCCCCCAAAGAAGTCTCATTAAGGCCATCAGTGGGTATTTCAGTGTTTCAGAACTGAATACATAGTGAGCTTTTTGTTTCACTGTTTTATTTTGCGCTGCTAAACTTCTAGTTGCCACTTGGTCTTAATACATTTGATGAATATCAGCTGGTACTCCACTCCTCTTCACTGTCCCAGGCAGATCTAACCTGCCTCATACAGAACACCTGCTGTGGTACAGCAGCATCAGTCCTGGTGTCTGACAGCACTGTTCATGTACTGCCCATGGAAGAAAGCTGTAAGGGTGAGTTGAAAAGCATTTTGCAGGCATATGCTAATCAAGGGCTTAAAAATGTTAAAGGACAGTATTTTATTCGTGAAATTCTACATTGGCATTTTGTGAACAGCTCATACAACTTTCAGATTATGCTTTTTACACATGATTTAAATGACCAACTCTCAGCAGATATTTGGTCTGCCAGCTATCTAGAAGAACATACTGCGTGTTTCATTGCCTTACTGATTTCCAAATGCCTTTAATGGGGAGAAAGGGCCTGTATCACTAAAGCTGATGGATTTACAAAGGTATGTGTCTGACCCACTGCTTTTCAGAAGTAGTAAAGTCACCCAGTTTGAATCACAGGAATAAGATGGAAAATAAATTCTAGCTAAATAACTTAAAACCTTCTTGTATTATTTTTCTGCTTTATTGATATGATAAAAAGAACAATTCTCCTTTTGATAAAAATGTATGTCAAAAGAAAATATTAGTAGTTTATCTATAGGAAAAAAATGTTAGAAAAATAGAAGGAACTGGAAGCGATATCAGGGTTCTTTTGGGCCTCAATGTGCAAACATTTCAGAAGCCTGTAATTTTGTCTGGTTGATACAAAACAAGGCAGATTTGAGTCAGCCTTGCTTGTCAGTGATCATGGACACATGCAGGTTTACAGTGCTGTATGCTTCCATATGCAGTTTCTGTGTATTTCTTTTCACTATACTAATGAAAAAAAAGTCTTAGTTTTAGTTCTGAAACTCCTCAGCTATCTCTATTTTAGCTTGTAACTCAAGTAGCAAAGTAAGACTAGTGCTGCTTCAAAAACCACATGCTAAATAGGGAAAAAAAAAAACAATTAGAAAAAAATGTGGCTTTTTTCCTAAAAAAAAGTTTTCCACATTTCTGAATTAAGTTTAGTGGGTTTTGTTGCCATTTTCAGAAGAAGTTTCAAGATCAAGCCTTATATTTACATTTCTTTAAGTTTTTAAGATTTAAAAGTACTCATTTCATGTCATCACATTTTGGAAGTGATATTTCATTTTCCTCTACGCTTTTTGAAATTTTCTTCTCTTCAAACATTCTCAGCTTTTGTGCTTTCAGAATTTTTCTCTTGGAAACAATTTTAAGGCGATGGTATGAAAAATGTTATCCCCAGATTTTTTATTGTCCACCCTCCTTCTCAAACCTGTCCCCCCACCCCAGCAGAAAAGATGTTGTTTGGCAATAGTTAAAGAGTTAAGAACAGAGGAAAGAAGGGCAAAAATCTACCAAGTCCAGCAGACCAAATTTGAAGACTTACGTTTAATGAACTTCAAGAGGTAAATATACTTGAAGGTCTAGCTCAAGAAGCACCTCCAACTTAGTAACAATTATATTGCATCTGTGATAATGAAGTTGTCAAACCCTGAAACATTTAGGTTAGATTTTTTCTCATCTACCTTGAACTGCCTAGCAGTTATGAGTTTGGTATGAGGAAATCATCTGGGTAATGGAAGAAGGTGACATATAGTACTTTACTCCACCGGTATTATTAGCTGACATTATATAAGACTAATTCTTTAATGTTTTGGTTTTGCCTATGTAGTATGAAAAATTAGGTTGAAATTAAGTCTAAAATTAAGCCCATATTTATTTTTTAATATACCATTACAAAGCATATACACATCCATCTGTAACAGAATAGGCAAGACAAATATAGAGTCAGTTAATCACTCCTGAACACCCATGAAGTTTGATCTCATTCAGTAAACAAGCAGTGTGTTTTCAATAGATGGGCATCCAGTGATTGTTGAAATCAAGTTAATAACTCTGCCCCATTTTACAGGAGTGGAGTTAGCAGCAAGAAAATGAGGATGACGAGAAGAATGTCATGCTCTTACTCCACTCCAATTAATAATGCCAAATCCTGCAAGCATACTGTAATATGATCCATTAGTGACTTTGCAGCTCTCGTTCTCCAGTTCTGCTCCAGAAATAGATGCATTTCAGTTCTGTTCCAAAAAGTAGGAATAATAATAGCATTTGCAGAGCTGCGTAAAAGCTAGAATTTCACCAAGGAGAACATGAGAGTTACTGACTTTTGTCAGAGGAGAAACTTGTGAAAAGCTTAGGACAGGCTGCACAAAACTTTTAATGGGAGTTCTACAAAACTTGGAGATATTTCACTTTACCCAAGGAGTGCAATAATTCTGCGTATTTTGAGCTTCATCTTTTCGTGTCTCAGGTTTGTCACTACATGTTGCACACACATTTAAAAAAAAAAAAGAAAAAAGAGGTGCCCATAGCAAACATAACATTTGTCCTAGTAATGATGGTGTTGAAATTGTTAGTAATCAATTTTATTTGAAAGATTGAAGAAGTATGTGTGGGGTTAAGAAGAGAGGAGGTAATTTGCCATGACCTATTTTCATTCCATTCCAATCAAAATTGCACCACTTAGCTGAGTACTATAAAGGGATGCCTGAAGCACACTTGCATTAAATCATCTGTTAACGTCAGGCCCAATTTCTGGTCTACTGCCTTGTTGGCGGTGACAGCCTGTCTGCAAGGGATAGCTGTGTTCTCCACACTCATCAGGAACTTTAATGTGCTCGGATAGCAAAAAAGGCCTGAAATACAACAGTTGATATGAAGAAAGATGTCCAAAGATGCAAGATGAAGAACTAGGAAAACAGTTTGAAATGCACATCTTCGCTGCAACTAGCTCTTGAAGTAATGGTAGTCTCTAATCCAACCAAAACATTGATGTTTTGGCACAAGAGATTAATAGGAGGTTTTTAAAGTAAAATTAAATAATTATGTTCAGTAAAGGAGTGAAAGAAATTCTCCAGAATTCTTTGTATTGCAGCATAGTTTGGCTTTGGAGCAAATATCATGAAGAGTTAACTACTTTAACTAAACTTTAACTAAACTACTTTTAACTAAACTTTACTTAGTTTGAAAATCTAAATAAGGAAACTTTCCTTAAGCCCTTGTAATGTTTAAATTTCTGTCTGGAACAAAACACCAGAGTATCTTTTGTTTCTTTTTTTACTTCAGTTATTTTCTTCTATTGCATGTCTCTTTCATCCAGTTTTGATTCTGTGGCTCCCAGGGAAGCCAGTAAGTAGGTCCCAAATTGAAAGTAATGTAGAATTGGATTAAAAGTTCCTGATTTAGAAAAACATATAAGTATATGTATATATAAGACAGAAAGGTCTAGTTTTCAAATGTGCCTTGTAACAGGGCTCTTTCAGCGGAGAGTTCAGGTAGCAGATGCCTTTCCACCATGGACAGAGCTGAGGTTTCAGAGCGAGAAGCTCTGCCTGAATGGGAAGCCTGGGTGTCATGGGCTGTGAGCACGAGCAGTTGAGTGAAATACACTTCAAACAGGGACTTGACAGGTCTGTCACTGCCATGGCATACGGTGCATTTATGGTTTAGTGCTGTTGCTTTAGTGCTTCATGTGCCAAATGAAGTCATTAGCAGATTTGAGGTCTATCAACCATCTGTGCCTGGTATCTGTTCATCCTGGAGTGGGGAAGAGCTATCATTGCAGTGCTATAGTGAGATGTAGTGGTGCTAGAAAAAAGACTCTGGGGTATGCCTTGGTCATTTGAGCTAATGTGCACCTCACATAGCATTTGCTGCTCACCCCTTCCTCCTGGAAAAATGTTTGAGTCTCTTGAGAAGCTTTTTCTCATGAGAACTGGTTGCAGTATCTTTTGTTAAATATTTGGCAATGAGCAGCATTACCAAGCCAGCTTTGGTGTGAATGAGAAACTTAATAATCCATGAAGAGGCTTTTTTTATATAACTTTAATTTACATTGCACTGAGTTCATAAATTAGGGGGAAATATTGTTACTTATGGCTTTCTTCCTGGTGGTGGGTTAGAATACACCAGCTGTAATGCACCATTTACAGAGATGGCTGGAGTAATTTTATATTAAAGCTGAAAATTATATTAACCATATCAGTGCAGTATACTCTTTTGTAGTCCTTCTTGTGAGGGTTTCTTACAGGTGTTATGAGAGCTGCCTCAATGTGTTGCAGTAACACACAGGAACACGTGAAGACAAAATGATTGCTTATTAGCCCTAGCGTTTGTAATTTGATCAATGCAGCAAGTGTTATCCAATAATGATTTGTTTTCTTTCCCTTGCTCCCTTATTGACGTGTTTCATTGTCTCAGTGTCTGAAATTCCAAATCTGGAATGTCCTGCTATCAAGTCTAACTCCACTTTATTTGATCCAAAGGCAAATCCTTAGTTTAAAGCAATATGAATGAGGTCTGAACTGAAAGCAAATTCAACTCATTATGTTCCCAAACCAAAGCCTTCGTACTCTGTCAAATGCAAACACCTAAATAAATCTTCATGGCTGTCCCCTCGGCTGTGGGTCTGGCACAGACAGAGATTGCTTAGACAGTAGTTCCAGACATTTTGAGAACAGTGACCTCTTTGTGGGCTAAATTTACGGAGTTTTCATTAGTCACTCAGAGAGGAAATCAAATATAACAGATTGCAATAATTTTTGTTTGATGATAAGGTATGCCTGAGAGTACTGGCCAGTCAGTAAAATTAGTTTTCTCGTTGCGTGTTTACTAGTCTAGAGAAGATTATGTCTTCTTCTTGGGTTACCTTACCAAATACAGGATACCTCTCTGAAATATGTGCAGCCTCTCAAAAGAACAAATCTTTATTTAATTTGATCAGTTTATATAATAATGTTTGTTGTTTGAAATAGCAGTTTCTTTTAAATAACCTTGCAGGATTTATTGCCATGTAGCCAACTCAAACAGAGAATTGAGTCTTCAAACTGTTAGTAAGCTCTGTTGCTGTTCTATGACGAGAAGTCTTCAGAGCTCTAGGATACTTCTAAGTTTTGCATTGCAGAGGTTGGAAAAGTTTTGTGACTCTCCCTCGAGAATTTTCCCTTGGTTCTCATGCTGGGAGATCTGTTATTTCAGAAATTTTAGAAATGGCAAGGAATTTATCTTTGCACTTTGAAGTTCTAAATATGTGGCAATTTTCTTTATTTGTGGGTATAACAAACTGTGAGTACTCTTTTCTGTTTCTATATTTGTATATGCAATTCTAGTCCTTTCTGGCTGGGTAGAGAGTAATTTTTAGAAGAATCAAAAAGGACAAGCACAAATTAAATTACTGATATAAATTATCCCACAGGAGTTAAGATGACAAGGGACATGCCTTTGTATGGAAGAACACATTTATTGAAGCACTCAATTACCAAGAATTGTTTATTTTTCTTGTTTTAAAATCTGTGGTCTCACAGAATCAGAACCTGGTTGCTGTATAAGGAGTAAGGTTTGTCAGTTGAGGCAGAAAAAAGATAGTGCAAGGTGACCGTGAAACTTGAAAGAAATGATGAGAATAATGTTGGGGGATTTGCCTTGTTTTGGTTTATTGGGGTTTTTTTTTTCCCTTGAAACAGAATTAGTTAACTTCCAGTCCCAGTAGTTTTTGATCTGTAAACAGTTGCCTGAGGAACAAGAAGTTTAGCCATGCTCTCCTGCAGCAATGTTAGATACTCTGGAATTAGCTGTTATTTGAGCTACGTGAATCCTGGGAAGCTATAAAAACTGATTTTTCTTTGGGTGTTCTGTAAAAATATGCCTTCTTCCTTTTGTTTCTTAGGAGGTGTGATCTACGGCATCAGCTCTTGTGTTGAAATCTCATAACTCCCCTTGGTAGGACTGATCTTTGAGATTTAAAATATCCTAAAATTTAATAGAAGTGTAGAGGTGATTCAGTTGATTTTTAGTGTCTTTGTAACAAATCTGAAAGAAAACAAAACCATAACCACATCCTCAGGTGACAGACTGTGGATATTTCATATTTTATACCTGTTGCAAGCTGCTAACTGTCTGTGAAGGATTGCCATTATATCAGCATTTCTCACACTGTAAACGGTGAGATCTTCCTCATCTCATCACCCTAATGTCAGTTTCTCTCTCTCTCCACTGGCTGAGCACAAAAATGAAGCCATGACTAAGGTTATTGTCTGTAGTACATACTATGTGTGTATCACTGTTGGTTTTTTTCATACCTGAGTTTAAAGGCGGAGAAAGATTGTCTCCTAGGAGGTTAAACAAATCTCAGAGCACCTGAAACTTCTTATGCCTCTGGTAGGACTGTTCACAGAATCATATAGCTCAAAATTCGTGGGACCAGTTAGGCTTCTGCCTGTGTTTATGTATTAAATACCTCTTTAGATCTGGCCCTGTATACTTCAGATTCCCATTCTTATATTGGAAACTAAATAATTAGAAACTAGATGGCATTTCACTCCCTAACTGGGATATTGAGTTGCACCTACATACTGTGAAAAAAAGTGTCTCACATTGAAATACTCATGAAAGAAGTTCTTGATGTCTGAATCTCAGCTTGTTCATTCCACTCACATTTTTCTTCATGTGTCCTGATACAAAAAACTAATGTATGTTTTTGAAAAGGAAGAAGTAAAACTATTGTGACTTCTGTGTCTAAAACTTTTCACATCACAGAATATATACCTTTAATAGAAAATTATGAAACAGTCTCTATAACTCTATGGTAGTCAAAATTCAATATTATTAATATAAATGTTTTATGGTAATAATATGACATTTGCAAGAACAAGGAGTTAATTTAGTTCTAAGAGGTGTTTGACCTCTGCTACTTCATGATCCGTTAGAGAGAGCTAAGAAAGCTGGCTTTCTTTCTATTTTACCTGGAAGGCATTGTTTTTTCAATAAATACCAAAATCAAGTCAATATTTTTAGAACCAGGATAATTGCCACTCGAAATGGACTAATCTTTGCTCAGAAGTTGCCTGGCACTTTATATCCAATGCCAACAGGAAAGAAATAATTAAGATGTATGCTTTTGGTAATTGATCGAGAACATTTGAATGGGTTACATAAATAATAGACTAATCAAAGTATTGTCTAACCGTTTACAAAAAACACATGCCCTACTGCATGTACATTAATTTAAATAAATGTTGCTGTCAGAATTTATGAGAAAGTTTGAAAGAGGATTTCATTTTCACCTTATGGTTAATGATCTCATAAATAACAATTTGTCAATTTATAGGATAAGTTATTAAATTGTTCAGCATACCTCTTTAAAACATAGGTATGCATTTACTGTTACTGGACAATTACTCTATGGATAAAACTGCAACTTTCAAATCTCATTTCCATGTCTGCCAAATCCTACTCTTACTCATTTTCTGTTCTAATGAGGATTAATGATATTAATAATCTCGTATTATCAGGAGAGACCTGGGGCTTTTTTTTGTATATGCAGCATCTTGACATATCTAACCGACATATCTAAAAAAATAAATTAAAAAAGGAAAACCCAAACCGGCTCTTTCCCAAAATATCAGATGTTTAAAAAATGCATTTACAGCTGGGTTCTGTTTTTTGTTTAAGCCCATGAAAATGATACTTTCTAATAATTTACTAAGTGTTTTTCAGTCTGATAGTTTGGGGTAGGACTATGTCTGCTTTCAGGCATCTTCCATGCTTCTCCTCTCTTTTCTAAAACCACTTTAGATTTGTAGGATTGCATGAAGGAGGAATACACTTACAAGCTGAATATTTGAGCTTAAAGGAAAGGTTATATTTCTCTTGAATGGCAATTTCAACATGCTTTGTTGTGGGATCTTTTACATGCAAACCAAAATTCCCATAGCGTCAATGATATGTTATTGCACAGTCTCTGCATTTGTTTATGCCCATATCATGTTGCCACAAACAAGGCTGCTATTTACCTCAAAACTGTCCCATATATATTCTTTGGGCTCCACTGCAACTCATTAAAAGGTGCTGTGACAGCCTGGCGTTGGCAGAGTCCCTGCATGGAAACAGCCACTCTGTTTGTCAGTAGTCATTGTCATCTGTTACGTTGTTTCTGGGCTGAGCATCTCAGGCTCTGCGTAGGGTGGCTTTTTTTGGCTTCTCTGGACAGGAAAGTAGGGCCTCTGCATGTGTTTAACCCCACATTTTTGCAGGATACTAATATTCCTGCTTTTAATTGACAGCAGTTTTACAGGGGAGTGTGTGCCAGATGTGATTGCTCTAAAATGAAAGAGCACCAGTGTTGGGCTTGAATGTTTTCCATCCAATTTACCAATTGCCCCTTCATTTTATTTTGGAAGTTTTCTTTCACTGGAGTATGAGGTTTCCAAATGATTCTGGTAATCCTGGATTTTTTCCCTTGTTTTCACAGGTGACCTGCAACTGTTTCACCATCAGTAATGGAGAGATGCAGGATGTTGGTGTTGGCCTTTATCCCAGGTACTGTGGACACTGTTTCATTCACAGGCAAAATCTGTGTGTTTTTTTCCTTTTTCCAACATAGCTGTAAGAGCCATCAAAGCAGCAGGTAACATGTCTAAACAAGAAACTGGGAAGTGGAAATAAATTAAATGAGAATAAAAAATATGATCTAGTTGAAAACATTCTTAATAGTCCTGATTACAGTTTAAATAAGATATATCTTGACATTTTATTTTTATGGAGGTGGTAGTCTTTTCTAAGTAATAAATACTGACATCAAAAATGTGTGACTGAGACTAGTTAAAGGAAACCTGGTCAGCAATGTTTTAGAATACAGATATTTTGCAGCTAAGAGCCTTCAGAACTGGCAATTGAAATAAAAAGATTGAATATGTTTTAGTAAATTACCACAACAAAGAAACCAGTAAGGTGAAAAGATAAGTCCCTTGAGAGATGAATTTGAATTTCTTATTTGTATCAGGTAAGAAGTATGTACCAGTTAAGGTTCTATCTTCACAGAATTAATTACCTGTAATCATTAATATGGAAAATTAGTATGTATAGTTTAAAATTACATTTTACCATCTAAATTTTTTGTTAATGCATGGCTGAACTATATTGTCAATACCTCAGTGAGCCTCCCACTGTTGTTTTCCTACTAATGTCTCACATGTAAGTTTTGACTCAGGACACTTAATATCTTGAGGCCTACCTTACAGTAAATATAAGAGAACGTTGGTTAAGAGGACATGGGAATTAATGTTATGAAAAGTGCAGAACAGTAATTTGATTTCATAGTGGAATGAAAACAAATACTTTCACATACTTGAGAAAAATGAAATATTATTTTGGAGCATTATTATTAGGGAAGTGTTTGCTTTTGGTTGAAAAAAAGCCTCTAACTGTGAATAAAGTGTCTGTCTGTGTTTAATGATAATACACTGGCAGGGGTTGCAAGAGATTCTTTCCCAAATCACTTGAGAGCAGTTTGACTTTTCTTGGAGTAAACCACTCTGAGCTGGGAAAATTGTGAACTTAAATCTGTAGTTTGCAAATCCTGGGCAAATGTCCTTCCGGATTAATTCATATGCTTCCAGAGGAAATTGCCATCAAACCCACCAGTGTTTCCATGAGATGAAATTTAATTAAAAGTGCTTTCTATAGCCTTATTGAGAGGTTGTATATTATTGTATGGCTTGATGGCTCCAGCATCAAAATGCATTTCAAAATAGATAAAATCCTGTGGCCCCGCTCTACGTCACCTTGCCAGCAGCTTTGGGAGTATGCTCAGTGAACTCACAAAAAGTGTCGAGGATCCCCTCTCCCAGCATATATTGCTGGGTTCTTGTGGAGATTAACCACAGATATTTTATTAGGCCAGGAGGGATATCAGAAGGTTGAGGCTCCTGTTGGTATCTGCTTTAAGACTCAAAAACTGAATGGTTTGATGCAGGGCTCTGACCTTCATCAGCATCCTCTATTTTGCTGACAGTTGGGATGTTGAGTTGCTGAATCAGGCAGACTAAGAAAGCAAATAAATGCATCCAGGAGCTGGATAAGCCAAAAACTCTTCTTCCACACTGATGATGCCGGAGTTTTTCTTTCAATAGGTTATTCCAATAGGGAAAGAACCATCAGCCCCAGTTCTACAGGACTGATGTTGGTCTGGCAAAGGCAGTTATTTCTCAGCTAATGACATACTGACTAGAGTTGGACCAAGGGTTGGACTTGATGATCTCTGAGGTCTTTTCCAACCCAACCAATTCTATGATTCTATGATTCTATGTGTAAAACAGGGGCAATGACCATGTTTCTTCTTTCAACTCTATACACAAGTTCTTCAGCTTTGCGAGATAATACACTCCATTTGCTCCTAATGTTACGTACAGTTTGATTTTTGACCCTTTGAGCTGTGGTTCCAATGATAGTCAGATAACTGATAAGGTTAGTGCCCTGAAACTGAGCAGAAGCAGCAGAATTAGAACTCAGCCCCAAGGTGCTAACCTGTTGCTCTGAACTGTCCAGGTCAACTTGCTCCCCACCTGCCCTGTCCCCTGAGTCAGACCTCTCAGAGACTCTCTGGGAGGCCATTGCCTCCATCCTGCCTGACTATGCAGAAGGCAGAAACACATGAAGGGATGCAGGCATGGCTCCTATTAGCGGTGAATGTAAATCTTCTGAGTATTAATTTTCCTCCCCTAACCAAGAGCAGCTGATTTACCAGGGATTTTATTTGTTTTGTGGCTTAATTGCCTGATAGTTCAGATGTAATCATGTTAGATACTTTTAAATTATTAAAGGGAAATGGCAATAGAGACTCCTCTGTTAAGTGTTTTTTTCCTTTTTTTTTTTTTTTGCTCTCTTTCCCCTCTACCACCCCTCACAGCATGTCTTTGCTGAACCACAGCTGTGACCCAAACTGTGTGATCGTTTTTGAAGGATACCAGCTTTTACTTCGCTCCGTCCGAGAGATCCAGATTGGTGAAGAGGTAATTAACTTGTCCTCCTTTCCATCACAGACACCTGCAACAATGACATCTCCCTAAATAAATTCCAGACTGCAGGGCCACCAGCTTATATTTTGATGATATATTGATGCCACTTTCTAGCACATAGCTATCGGGGGGGGAATGATAAATAGAATCATCTCTTCACACTGCCTGGGCCCCATAATCATTACTTCTCATAAATCACTAGCAGTCTTGATAAATTCTTGTTCCTCCTTTCCTCCTTTAGGCACTTCATTTTGTTTGTATTTGAGTGTCTTTACCCTGACAGAAACACTTACGATATTTTTGAGTGGAATGCAGTGTTCACTAAGTAGTTGCAACAACAATCATTTGTTGAGCAGTTGTAGTTGTAGTAAACCTTTCATTGACGGTGAAAGCAACAAAACAAGGTTTGTTTTCTTGTTCTTTTTCACTAGGAAAGACTTCAAAATATCATTTTTAAGAGATTTCTGATTTGATCTAAACTATTCTCAACTTCACTTTTATGACAGCATTTGTATTAATTTGAAAATAATCATTTGTGGCTAGGAAATGATTTCAAAATAAATGTATTTTGCAGAAATGCAGTATTGAATTTGCTTAAAGATGTGTGTATACATGTAACTTTAGATGCACCAGTGGCCTACAGAGTCCCAGCTGTTGATCATTTCAAATTGTGATCTAATGTAAATACAGTTCACACCTGTGCTTAAAACTCTGAGAATATGAAAAACATATATATTCTAATTTAGAACTACTATCTTTTTTCCTCCCTCTTATTTTTTTTTCTTTTTTAGTGTATCCTTTCTCAAATATAGTAGGCCACCAAAATAAGTAAATGGTAAAATATTTTTTAGGCAAAACATTGTTAAGAACCAATAGAAATGCCTCTGAGTACTTATCATTTTGCTGAGAGAAATCTTTTAGGATGCAATATATTTATTTGTGGAGCTATTAACTGTAGACATCTTTCAGTCTGTCATTCCTGTTTAAGCCAAGTTATTGACACCTTTCTTCTATTTTATCCATAAACCATAACTTTCATCTTGGCTTCCCAGTTCACTAAGATGGGTTGTTTATTTAAAAATACAGTAGAGTTTAATGTCCTTTGGCTTAATTATTAAAGTTCAAGCTTCTGAAGCTACCTTATTTTGTACCTGGATAAATTTTTCTAAGTAAATTTCATAAGGCAATTCTTTGTGACAAGCAGGTTTTACAGAGTGGAGAGGCCCTGATGTGGCCCCAGGTGGAAGCAGTGAAGTAGAATTGTGCAGGTATGATGTGCAGACTGCACTATGCAGCTGTGAAGCAATGAGCCAAATTTGAGACTTTGTGTTAGTGGTCTATAGCCCACATAAGTCTCTAGGGTCTCTAGGTTAAAATCAGCGGTGAAACAGATACGGTGTAATGTACGGGTAATTTGTAATGCAATCAGGAAATATATGTAAATTATAAAGCGGGGCAGCTAGGACTAGTTTGTTTGTGGTGACTTTGGCAGCTGTAGGACACAGGCTTTAAAATGACTGCCCATAATGTGGGCATAGTGTCTTTTCAAAAAAGCTTTGCTACCAATAAGGCAGTAAAATAAAGTCAGAAATTTCCAAAGAGCTCATGTTCTGGTGTCTCTGTTGCAACTATTGCTTCTGATTTTAGTAGTGAAAAGAATACTTGCCTTAAGGAATATGTAAGCCTAATATATACACACACACACACACACATCTACATACTATATTAAAGCAGGTGTCCCCTTGATTTACCTGGAAAAAAAATCTGAGTTCGAGGTATGTGACTCTTTAAATAAGGATGTGTCTATGGAAGAAAATGGATTGAAGGCTTAAGTGACAAAGTAAAACTGCCAAGTCAGTGTTAGCTTAGAACTGTTGTGGGAAGAGGAAGGGAAATAAAATTATTATAAGGATATGTACAAGTCAGCAGTTTAGTATTATTTTCAACACCTAATTGCCTTTCCTCATACATAACTGCTACCAATTTTCATTTTGTGTCCTGCATGGTGACTTTGGTACACCCACTTTCCACACTGCCTTCTGGTTGCCTGCAGTAGGCTGAGCTCAGTTTTATTAATAGCCCTGTATTGAATTTATACAGATATGTACATGAAACTATATCACCTATTATGAGCTTAGTTTTAACTTATACTACTGACATCAGGATCTGAGCTAATTGGAGAGAAAATAGGTTATGGCTTTACTATTCATAGAGGAATAAACTTGATAGTGCTTCTGGAGCCTTGCCCCAAAAGTATCAGCCGCTGCAATATGATGTGTTTGCTAGGCCAGTGAGAAGTAAAAATATTTGTGCAGATCTGTAGTGCTTTCTGTTGGAGTACACTACAGGAGTTTACACAAGATAAGGAGTTGGTGGCCACCTAAAATCACAGGGAAGACAGAAACAGAGGGAGCTGAGTTCACTGGCAGTTGTGGTTATCTCACAATCATATAAAGAGGGAGGCACCACTAAGATGTTATTTTGGTTGTAAAACTAGCAGAGATGTTATTACATGGGATATAGTTGCTGCAGTGTGATGCAGATTTATTCAGGAGTAACTTTTACACCCCAACCACATTTCAGAATGCTCAAGCTATAAACAATAATTATATTTAT
This sequence comes from Grallaria varia, assembly GCA_013396735.1. NCBI lineage: Eukaryota > Metazoa > Chordata > Aves > Passeriformes > Formicariidae > Grallaria > Grallaria varia. The sequence continues at coordinate 83,498 of VWZG01002884.1, read as the reverse complement.
CAAGTCAGTGATAAAAAGCATGCAAAATTATGAGAACCTCAGAAAGTTTTTATGTTGTGATTGGAGTTGTTTCATTTCAGTTTTAGTCTCATTTTTAGGCAAATTTCTTTGGCTTTGCACGTTTTTGATAGGAAACCACGTGCTATTTAGTGGGCTTTAAGTGAATTTTGGTTTGGTGTTTGAAATTAGTTCAAGTCCTAAGGCCAAACTGTATCTCAGGCAGTAGAAAATGAACCAGGAAGTGTTTGCCTGTATCCTTATAGAATGAAACTGCTAAATTTGTTGGAGCTGTATATCTGGAAAACTTACTGCTCCTAAAATCATACCCCAAAGTTCCAGCCATCTAGGCCTTTTTTTTTTTTTGTGGAAAAAACAGTGCTGATGGCCCTGAAGTCTTTGAA